>OZ008346.1:14498636-15072577 GCA_963931975.1 Cataclysta lemnata | reverse complement strand
GAATCAAGACCATAATTTTTCGAACTTTTTCTAACCACCAAAAATCTTTGTTATAAATGAATGGATAGTCACGTGTATAATACAAACATACAAAAAGGACACTGTATTAGCCTTCCCAACGTCGCCACTAGAGTGCGCGACAGATAAGTCTGCGCGTGGTCAAAATTGGAACTAAAAATCTGCCTGCTATTTTGCTAGTTTGTTTGTCTAGGAATGTCAATGTGAGCGTCACCGCGCGCAGAATTATCTGGCGCGCACTCTACAAGTAAATGAATAGATAGAATCACATGTATAATACAAAAAGGACACAGCGAATTATTTTGTGGCAAAAGTGAATCTTAATGTTATTTAAGATACACAATTATTTTATAGGCGAGTGTGTACCATCTTAGGTCTTATCATTATTTTGCCTAAGGCGAGATTGTGGTAAAATTGGTCAACAAATGGTACTGCATAATACGGTTTTGGATTAAGTAGATTTTTGTTGAATTATTTGAAATGATGAGCTTATTAAACATTAAAAAATTATGGATTGTGTCGTTTTTCTATTTATAAATATTGTTCCATTCATAAAAATAAGTATTGGGGCATAAGCATTACGCAAGGAACTATCTACCTACATGGTACCACGCATGGTCCCCAAAGTTATTTCGAAAAATTACTGTATTAATAAATAGAACAGATTGAAAAGAAATGAAGCTTAAGTTAGTTAAGAGACAGGGTTATAATTCATATTCATAATTCATTTATTCATTCATAAACATGGGTAATTATTACATAAGTTTGAAATAATAGAAATATAAGTACAGCCATGCTTCGCCATATTGGCATATGAACATATTAAAATTGAAATAACATAACAAGTAGTCAATATACGTAGTAAGAAGTAATAAAATTTTAAATAATGTCAATTGTCAATTCATAGTCTAATAAAATGTATATCTAATGTCAAAATATATTACAAATTGTCCATAGTTATTTATTATCATCTAAAAATTTGTTTATGTCATAGTATACTTTTTCAGCAAGGAAGCCATTGAGAGTAGTTTTAAATATTTTAATATCATTTATTTTTCTTATATCTAATGGAATTTTATTGTAAATGGTAGGCGCCATACAATTTACACTAATTTTACGAAGAAGAGCTTTACGTCCCTGGGTTACTTTCAAGTTGCCCTCACGACGGCTTCCGACTGGACATGACTCAAAGTAATGCGGATAGTTTTTAACGAAACTTGCAATCTCACTAATATATATTGATGGTAGTGTTAAAATTTTATGCTTCAGAAAGTATGGTTTACACGAGTCATCATGTTTTAAACCGAACATGGATCTCAAACATCTCTTCTGAGCTTTAAACACATTTTCTTTGTCAGTAGTGTTACCCCAGAACAATATACCATATCTTAGTGTTGAGGCTACATATCCATGATAGGCCGTTAGAATAGTTTTAATGGTTCCAACTTTTCTCAATTTATGCAGTGCATACGAAAATTGGTTTAATTTATTCACTAATGTGCTAATGTGAGGCTTCCATGTCAGCTTATTGTCAATATTTAAACCTAGAACTTTTGTAGAATCTACTTCTTTTACTGGATTGCCCATATAATTAATGTCAAAGTGTAATGGTAAGTTATTTCTTTGTTTAAAATTCATCAAAAACGTTTTGGTCAAATTAATTGTCAAATTATTTAGAGTCAACCATTTAATCAAATATGTTAATGTATTATTAATGTCATTTTCCATGTTGCTTAAATTGTCATACGTAAATAAAATAGTACTGTCGTCGGCAAACATAGTCATATAATGGTTAGTAACATTAGGAAGATCATTTATATAAATAATAAATAACAAAGGGCCCAAAACACTGCCTTGGGGAACCCCACAAAGAACTGGCCTTTCTTGTGAAGTGTAATTAGTGTTAATACCAGTTTTAAGGTCAGTCTTATTTATATGCGTAATTTGGTGTCTGTTACTGAGATATGATTCAATGAGTTTATTCGCATTGCCTCTTACACCGTATGACTCAAGTTTGTTTAATAATGTTTTATGATCAACGCTGTCAAACGCTTTAGACATGTCCATAAACATAGCTATTGATGGTTTTTGTTTGTCCAAATTATTGATAACCTTTTCGAAAAATTCATATATTGCCATGTTTATCGACTTGTTCTTACGAAAACCATATTGATGATTGGTAAATAAATTATTAGTTTCAAAAAAATTGTTTAATTTATCATAAATAACACTTTCCACAATCTTAGAGAAAATAGGAATTAATGCTATAGGACGATAGTTCTTTAAGAGCTTTTTCTCGTCTTTTTTAAATAATGGAATAGCAATTGTCAATTTTAATATATCTGGAAATATTCCTTGTTCCATACATAGGTTTATAATGTGGCATAAAACTGGTGATATTATATTTGCCACACATTTAATAACCCTAGTTGAGACGTCATCATGACCTACACTATGTGTGTTTTTTAATGATACTATAATTCTAGTTATGTCAAAAGAAAAATTGAATTGAATTGATTATGTCGAATTGAATTGAATTTGATGTCACTATTATTACTACTTTTTACAGACTCAATAAAAAAGTCATTAAATGCATTTGCTATCTTTTTCGGATCAGTTATTTCTATGCCATTATTTATTATACTTAAAATATTTTCCCTTGGTAAGTTATTATTGTATTTGTTTATAACTTTCCACGTTGCCTGTGATTTGTTTTTTGATTGGTTTATAAAGTAATCATTTTGTGCCTTTTGAGTAAGATTAATAATTTTTTTATATCTACTTGTATAATTTTCAAAGGCAGATTTATTTGTTGTTGATGGCGATATTCGATATTTCCACAATAGATAACGTTTTTTCCTACTACAAATTTTAATACCTCTTGATATCCATTTGGGTTGTTTTGTAGTAGATATTTTTGTTTTTGTTTTTGGGAAACACAGATCATAAAAAAGTGTAAAATGCTCATGAAAGTTGCTAAATGCAACATTTGGGTCTTGTGTCTCGTACACTTCTTTAAAGCTAAGGTTCGCAATGCAGTTGCTAAATTTTCTAATATTATCAACGCATACATCTCGCCGATAAGTGTACCAATATTTTAGCCTACACGTTCTTTTGACAGGTACAGTAAGAATTTGTGCCGTGTGATCCGATAAGGCTAACTCTTTAAGTATTCCCTTCGCTCCACGTATATTGTGTATAATGTTATCTAAGCAAGTCTTACTGCGCAGTCGAGTTGGCTCAGAAAATTGAAATTTTACACTATATGTGGATAAGACATGGTGAAAGTCTCTAGTGTTTTTATTATTTTTTAAAATGTCAATATTGAAATCACCGCAAATAATTAATTTATAGTTATTTATGTCAGTTATATATTTTAAGATGTGGTCAAGTCTACTTAAAAATAAATTAACTAGATCTGATTTAGTTAGTTCGTTAGTTCAGTGTTCAATCAGGATTAAGTTATTCCTGCGGTATTAACACGGGCCGTGAATAAAATATATAATACTCAGATGTAAACATTTTTAAGAGAGAGCATAATTTTGACCTCAGCCAGTGCTAGGCCCTCTCTGTCGATCCCTGAAAAGGTAAGCAGGCATATTTACAAATACCGTGCATTCGGTAAATCTGTGGTTTGCTTTTTAATAATTATTGGATTTTTTATTTCAGTATTATATAAAAATGTTAGAAATGTTTTAAGGTATTTGTAAATATGCCTGCTTTGGACGTTAGACATATATTTCTGCATTGCGAGCCTGTTGCCTTATAACGTGAAGTTAAAAGGTTAGATATATTATTATTTCGGCAAATCAATTAATTAGCTTCCTGGTTGGCGGAGTGGTATAGGCAGATCGGATTGCCGAAGACGCGGGTTTGTGTGCATGCATGAAGACATTAATGAGATTGGATGAAGCGAATGAAGTATGTAAGGATCGTCGCAGGCGGAAAGAAGTGGTTTAGGGTAGGCACCCTAAAGACGTGATATATGTATGTATAAGATGAACGCCAAGTGCTTTCCTGTCTTCTCCCTGCTCTTATCCTACTCTAAGTAGGGTCGGCACAACTTGTCTTCTTACACTCTCCTCTACCAGACGTAAGCTCAGCATTACCTCCCCTCTTCTTTACATCATCTTTAACACAATCCATCCATCGCTACTCCGGTCTTCCTCTCATTCTAATCTACCTTATAAAAATAAAAACCGGTCAAGTGCGAGTCTGTTGTATGGAAGTCCGCTTAAATATTTATATTTTTCTGTTCATTAGTATTTGTTGTTATAGCGGCAACATAAATAGATCATCTTTGAAAATTTCAACTGTCTAACTATCACGGTACACGAGATACAGACGGACAGCGGAGTTTTAATAATACATAAATCAAGCCTATATACCCGAAGGAGTAGGCAGAGGTGAACCAGCACCCACATTTCGCCAATTATGTTACGTTCCATGTAATAGGTGGCGAGCCTATTGCCATTTATCGAGCACAAAAGTCGCAGTACATTGCTATAGTCCGACAAGTTCGTGAGCGACCTTACCGCGGCATGAGGCGGCGGCGGGGGCGGGCGGTGCGGGGAGGAGCGAGTTTCCCTCCTCTACCGTCTCATACCGCAGGAGGGTCGCGCACGAAGTTGTCGGACTATAGGTGGTATAAAAGGAACGCTTTAGTTATAGGGTCCCACTTTACCCTTTGGGTAACGAAACCCAGAACTCTAGCGAATGAGGTTTTTCCATAGTGGGTGTGATACTTTTTTTTTTATTTATTCATGAAACACAACAGGTTACAGTTATAAAATAATTTATAAATACAAATATGACTCTGGTCAAGGATCAAACTGGATCCCAACAACATGTCTCTAATGTTAATAAATGTGAGCAACCTTTTTGTTTTAAACAAATACTTATCAATCTATTTCTAACTAGTAACTACCAACTACATTAACTAAGTTCATTAATAAATAAATTAATTATTACATAAAAGGAAAAATACTTTTCTTTTAAATGTCTTGAGATTCCGTTCAAATATGTCCAAATCAGACTTACCTTGACTAATCTCATTGTAGAGGCGACGCATGCGGACTATTGGATTGTAAAACGACGTATTATTACGATAAGACTTGTAGAGGAAACAATTTAGAATTACGCGATCTATATGAAATGTTAAAGTTAATCGAACTAAGCAAGGAAGGAGAATCTATATATGTATGAATAATTTTGTAAAGAAAAATTAAATCGCTTTGCTTTCGTCTATTTTCTAAAGAAGTAATATTAAATTTGGATAATCTATCGCTATACGAACGCAATTGCCGAGAAAGATCCTGTCGATATGATAAGCACCGCAAGAACTTTTTCTGAACCCCCTCTATTAATTGACAATGAATATTGAAGAAAGGCGACCAAATAACTGACCCGTACTCTAGATTACTTCGCACTAGGGAATTGAAAAGATAAATAATGATACTAACTGAGATGCGCCTGCAGCTCCTCCTCCTTGGCCCTGGTGACGTCATCGGGCAGTTTCTCCAGCGGCACCACCACGGTCTTCTTGATGATGTCGCAGAGCGCGCGGCGGCGCTCCTCGGCCGAGTCGGGCTCCCGCGTCGTCGCCCCGCGCTCCCCGTCCGAGTCCGACTCCAACTCGGACTCCTCGACCTTGAACTCGTCCGAGCTGTCCGGCATGTGCTTGCCGCTGGACTTGTGCATCTCCTGGATACATACCAAAAATAGTAAAAAAGAAGATTATACAGGGTGATTGGTACACGGCGTATCAAGCCGGCTAACATAGTCATATAAGTACTATTTATTGTGATATTCAAAATTCAATATTGTAAAAATATTTCAGACATTTTTTTTTCTGATCCAACTATTTTTATGGAGATTTTTTTTTTTACATATTAAATAATGTCTCAGATCGCAAGTATTTGACATAAATATACGATCTGAGGCTTTTTTTTAATAGGGATAGTGACACTAACTAAGAATCACTGAAATAATGATTTGTAATAATAATTTAGGATAATGAGATTCGACAAAAATCACTTGTTCTCAGATTATACTCGAGATTAATATTTATATTAAAAAATTTAACAATCCGCCATATTTGATCAAACGCCGCGTGACATCACAATATTTTGACATTTTATCTGACACTGTCTTGGTTCGCCGAGCGGTCACCTGCCCGGATAGCAGCGGAAGCGGGTTGGATTCCGACATCAAGACCATAATTTTTCGAAATTCTTTATCTAACCACCAAAATCTTTGTACAAATTTTTCTAACATTTATATGTTTAAATTAAAATCGGACATTTTATCTGCCAATCCAAATCACCATATACTATAAGAAAGTGTCATGATTTACGCTATACTGACGTCACACACACAGCCATTGCTGTTTTGACGGAAATTTTTATTTCCATTATTTACAAAACATGTTTTTTCAACCAAACATTAATTTTTTTACAAAAAAATAATTTATTTGTGGATAAAGTAAAAATAACGTTGTGTAGTTTTTCAAAATTAGTCATAATGCCTATTGTCATATATTTACTCTATGACTTACAATGTTGCTAAAGTAATCGTTGTTATTTATATGTCATTCTTTTACATACATTATACGGAATACACTAATTTACCTAATAGCGTCTTATTTAAAACCTATTATAAAATTGTTGGTTTTTTGTTGGCAACAATGGTTGTACCAACTACTCACATCCTCAGATTCCGTGTTGGGCATCTCGGTGTAGTTAATCTTTAGTTGCCTGGTCCGGTGCTTGGGCGACCAGTCGTTCGGCTCCTCGTCGCTCAGTCCGCCGTACGTGACCCTAGCACGAACCACGTTGCCGTACTGATCGTACTGCGTGAGGCCGGACCGCTTGCGGGACTTCTTGGAGGGCCTGTCTCGCCGCTTGGGGGGCTTGGATTTTCTGGGGGGAAAAATTGAATGCGGTTTTGTATGAAACTACATCTTCTTAGAGGAGCTCGCTAGCGCAGTGGCATAGCGCGGTCGGCCTGCGATTGCGTAAACTGAGCAATGTTTGCCAAGACCGGCCATCACCAGCCTTTTTAACGTCCCCACTACTGGGCCACAGGCCTTCCCCATGGATGGAACAATATAGGGAGAATGAGCCATACCCACTCTGGGCCAGTGCGGGTTGGTGGGTATTCACGACTGCAAATGCAACCGGGACCAACATCTTAACGTGCCTTCCGAAGCACGGAGGAGTTCAGTATAGTTTTGGTCACCCATCCAATGACCGGCCTTAGCAAACATTAAATAGATATGATGCAACTATCTAGTCCTGCGAGGCTGCTGGTGTTTTACAACTATTCCTGTATAGTGTCCCATTTTTATTGACATTACGAATTCAAAGAAAATTCCTTACTTGGGTTTTTTATTACTCCACTCCTTTGTGCCGCCCGATTCGCTGGAGGTGTCTGTGAATACGCCTTTCTTTTTCTTCACCTCCGGTGACGACTCCGTCAGTTTTGATCGTTCTGTACATGCAATAGTAAGTACATATAAAAGCATAATAAATGGCTATCACAATTAAAAACTTTAAAAATATTCATCACCTTTTTTTACTTTTTCGCTTTTTTTACTTAATACATCACTTTGTTTTGAACCGGGCATCGAATTTACACCCAGAACTTGTGTACTGATAAAAGGAAAATACTAGTTAGAACTCATTGAAACGTATCCACTGTCCATAATAAATATTGAGAGTAAAATTATTTTATTATCGTAATAATTATTACGATGTAATACTTACTGGGTACTAAAAAATTTTGATAGACGTTCTACAGCTTAGTTGCTTAGCAACTTCTGTTATTTATCGTAATATAACATAAAACGCCATGTAACTAAACTTTGGTAAGCTTACTTTTAAAATATTGGTACAAAAAACTGTACATAAAATATTGGGACCCGCCGTAAGTTTAACGATTAATGAGTTGTTGTTTTATTTTAAAAGCTCAATAATACCTTTTCTTTCAGTCCGGCCCGTCCGCCTGATGGGCAAGGAGTCTGAAGATTGTGATTCATTTGAACTGCCTCTCTCTGCTGATGACGAAATTTCTTCAGAAGACGACTCCATTCTTAAAATAAAAAATATAAAATGTTTAGCACAAAATTCCAATAAAATATTGTCAATTTTAGAAGAGCATTTTGGGGTAAATGTATATTTTTTATTTATTAGACTACCAATTTTTCCCATTTTTAATGTCCTTATGGAAGTTTTCCCGATAAAAATTAATGATCTTTATTCTTAAGAAAATTCCACTTTGCCTTACCCTACTAAAATTTATGGAAAAAAATGTTTTGTTATGGAAAAAGTTTTCTAGTACTCTAACCTCAGTTGGTCTCAAAGATTGTTTTAATCTTGTATAGAATTGGGATCGATTAGCATCAAAAAAAAATTTGTGAATTTTCTCGCTGACTTTACATTTTATCAAAAATCTGTGAACGTCGATGGTCATCGCTCAAAAGGTTGGGTGAGGTCACCTAAGACCATTTTCGCTTGGCAGCAAAGGATCAGGTACCTGCCTTTACTGTCCCATCTCAACTTCCCACCCTGTATATAAAAAAAATAAGATTCTGTTCTAACACCTTTTTATAGTCGAAACTTTGGAAAAACCTTTTACCATAAAATGTCTTATGTGAATTCTGTACGGATATGTGATTGAAAATGTCTATAGCCGAAAAAAAATCACACACTCGTTCCGGTAGAGCGTAATACAATTTTATTGTCACTATCAACTCTCCCACGGGTGTCGCATAGGGCGACTAAGGGCAAAGACAGCTATGAGTAATGGGCAGCAGCATTCCACTTATGCCACCTAGCAATATACTGCGATGTCTGCGATTTACGTGCCCGACAGATGACATCAGGCTCCCCACCTATGACAATACATGCGACCTTACATAGTTGGCGAAACGTGGTTAATACCTCTGCCTACCCCATCGGGGATAAATGGATATGATTTATGTACAGCTTGGCAAAAAAAGAGTTTACTGCGGTGACAGATAGAACTCATTGTACGTTGTAATATTTATGAATGAGTTGCTGTCGAACTCTTCAATTGTCAAATTTTTCGGTAACTTTGCGTTTTATTTGTATTTTAATTTATTAGCTTCAATTGCAATGGTTACCTGACTAAAAACGAACAAAACAATAAAAATTGGCGCCCTCGTGTTATGCAAACTCTTTTTCGCCAAGCTGTACATAAATAAATCACAGGACTCACCCAGTATCCTTAAAGTCCTCGTCGGTCTCGTCGTCGTCCTCGCTGGGGACTTCCAAGGAGTTGAGTTTGCGCGGCTTGCGGCGCGTCCTCGTGCGCAGCTTTTTTATTTCTATAGGTTTCCCCTAAAATTTACCAATGGATGATGTAAACAATACAAATTTCTATACCCCATTCACTTGGGGTTGAGAAAAAATGTAATCAATCTTGATATGTCTCTTTATCTATGAAATGCTCTTAAAAACAAGAAACATGTATTCTCAAATACTGTTGGCTGCTTTGAAATATTAGTGCTACACATTTTTATTTTTTGTATTTAATATTAAAAGACACATTAAGATTGTTTACATTTTGTCTCAAGCCCATTGTGAAAGGGGTATAATGATTATTTAAGATTGTCGCTGATAAACATCAGACAATGCATTTTATTAATAACAAATAAAATTAATACTATTCTCAGTTTTAAGTAACATTTTTCTCGTTTAATGGTAACTAAAGGGATTAATGCTTCTAAACGACCATAACGATGTATTATTAGCTGTTATAACAAAAGTTTTATATTATAATAATATACTGCAATTTCCGTGCCCGACACATGGCAATAGGCTCGCCATCTGTTACATGGGACCAAACATTTCTCGAACCATGGGTGTTAATGCACCTCTGGCTAAAGTTTGGGGAGAAATAGGTGTGATATATGTATTGTATGTATACAGTGGTGTTAAAATAATTTAATAATACCTTTATTCCTCCTATTATGAATGTGCTTACCTGCGCTAAGGCTTCCCTCTCCGCTTTTAGTTTCTCTTCTTCGGCCGCCTCCATGATTGTAGATATGTCTTTCCCTCTTCCTTGGTTGCCTGCACTTGTAGTCGGTTCAACATATTCCTCCTGTAACAGAAATACAATTAAATAGATCGATTGATAGTAATGCGACGTATTATACGTTCTTCATCAGTCATTATTGATGGTTTGGCCACATAAAAAGGATTATTGAAAGGATAGCCACAAAAAGGATTTATATGTTGGAAGTGAATGGAGAAAACGGCAGGGGAAGGTTTCGACGGATCTTTCATAATCAAATTGAAAGTAGAAAAGTATGTTAAAAAAGGACCAGGTCAAGAGTACCTACCCGAAACCGATGGGCATGCATGAGATTGGAAGAAGCGAAAGAAGTGTGTAAGGATCGTAACAAAGCAAGTGGAAGTGATCTCTGCCTAACCCTGTGGGAGATGGGCGTGACGTATGTATGTATTGCATTTGTAAAGTAAGCTATGGAATGGGTGGATTGTGTGAAGTATATGATTTTAGCAACACTACTTTACCCATTAAAGGCCCGTTCTCAATTAGACGGACCGTCTGTTTTCTAGGTCCGTCTAAGGAGACAGACTGCCAATAGCAGTACAATTTAAATGACAATGTTCACATTGACATGATTCCGACAAAAAGACAGTCCGTATAAGTGGGAACGGGTCTTAACTCACTTTAATAGCTGAGCTGATCAGTCTGTCGTACTCCTGAGCTCGGTAGCTCACGGGTAATTGTTTTCTAGTTCGAAGTCTGTACACAGCCGCCTCTTCAGAAGAAGACGACCATCCACTGCTGCTACCGCTACCCTCTGCAAGAGAAAAATTCATAATATCAAACTAGATTTTGTTTTAACGTAACGTTATCTGCAAAAATGTCTCGCAAACTATGCTATGACGGTAGTACTAAATAAGTATGTGTGCCGCGTGGTGATGTCAGAGCGGATTTTAAATCACCATCATCATTGTGATGAAAATAAAAGAATGATTTTTTGTTTGTTTTACAATATTTAATTAAAATTCAACTTTACAATAAAGTGGTTCGTTTTGTAGCGCGGCGCGGTAAAGTTGAAGTCGACACAGATTATGCTAATTTTGTATGTTTTAAATTTCCCTTTATCAGGAAAGGCAAAGGGATCTATCCCACACAGCCATGGCTTCATTATTTTTTTATTTCTTGAATTGTACTTTAAAAATATGGGTGTCACACATGCATTTGTGGAGTAATTGGTGTGAATAAAATGGTACTTTCTTAGTGCACAGAGTTTTTAATGTAAAATTAAGGAATCAAGAGCATTCAGCCAAGTCTTTCATATTGTAATTTTTTTTCAATGTAAAAAGGTTTCGTGACTTTATTTTTTCATATTGATTTTTATATTATGATTTGATATATTAAGATGATAAGAAATATAAAGGCGCGAAAATTATTATATAAAATAAATTTAATAAGAACAGTGCAACTTACCGCCTCCAGAGTGGGAGGTCTCTTCTTCTTTTTTAGTGGTTTTTTCTTTTTCTCCCTCACTACGCGGCTCGGGCTCTTCCTCCTTTCTCCTCGCTCTCTCTTCCGCCACGCGTATTACCAGCTCGTCGTACTTTGTCAATTCGCTCTCAAGAGATTCGATCAGCATGTCCTGTGAACAAAAGCCAAAAATTTAGAAGCCATAATTCATGTGATCATGATCAGCCATATTTTGAAAAAAATACAGTCATTTTTACTTTTTATTAAAATTGCTAAATTTACCAAAAGAGTCCATTTTACCACCTGGCAATACACTGTGATTTATGTGCCTGATAGATGCCATAAGGCTCGCCCACTATTACGACCTATGACCTAAAATAATTGGCGAAACTTGACTATTATTTCACCTCTGCTCACCTCTTTGGGATTTATGTATGTATGTATTATGCTCTGCTGTCGCCACACGACATTTTTTTATCACGAGTTTTTTTAAAACTATAAAAAAAACTTGCCCGGCTAGCATGGCCACCGAAACACGATATGATATAGCCATTTATCACTTTGAACTGTCAAAAATCATTGGTTTTTTTAACAGTTCAAAGCGATAAATGGCTATACAGGGTGAAAAGTTTACATGGGACATTAATGGTACAAACACATTTTTAAAACACTATGCAACCCGATATAACGCGACGCGTGTTGAGCTTCATCAAATCAAATGTATTGGTTTTCGATGACCAGAAACACACTATGAACATCCGACGCGACGCCGGATTGTTTGCTGTCTACACGTGGAATCGCGCCGCATTTCAATAATATGTCGGGGTCATTAGGGCAGCTACCAGAGCCGCAGCCCACGCGAAAATCGTCTTAGGAGACCTTTCCAACTTTGACAACCGACATTCACAGATTTTCCTAAAGCTTTAAGATGATTAATGTTTACTGGGACAACTTCCATTAGGACAAAAATGAGAAAAATCGGTACTCTTACAAATAAAAACCACACTAAATGCGATACAAACTTTTTGCTACACAGATAAAGCTGGCCGTCATGGGTGAAAAACCTTAATAATCAAAATGGTATTTACGAAGAAAATTTGAATTTTAAATTTAGAACAGTGGCGATATCTGACAGCGGATATCCTCAACAGCCGACTACAAAGCAAGGCCAACGGTGTTGTACTGACATGGTTGCAGGGCGGGCAGTGCCAGTCGCCGGCTGGCACGAGTAGCAGCACCGGCTTGAGGCAGCTCGTCGCAGCGGTCGCACAGCAGGATCCACTCGGGCTACTCGCCTTCACATCCATCACCTTCATATCACACCTCTCACCATCCATCCGTCCTTCCAGTGGTCTTCCTCTACCATACCTTTTTTTTTTCACTGAGTGGAATGCATTTACGCACCGTATCGGCCGCTAGCTAGACGGCCGACATGTCTGGAACTCGCCCGACTCACGATCGAGACGGGGATACGCCACTAAACCACTCCGGTGTCCCTATAGCCCTTCTGGCGGGGAGAGTCTGGGGTCTCCATACCTAATGTTCAATTTTACAATGAAAACAGTGGAAAGGCCAGTGGGAGTAGGTGTACTGACATGGTTGCAGGGCGGGCAGTACCAGTTGCCGGCTGGCACGAGTAGCAGCACCGGCTTGAGGCAGCTCGCGTGGTAGCCCGCGTCGCAGCGGTCGCACAACAGGATCCACTCGGGCTGCTCGCCGCTGCCGCAGCGGCGGCAGTAGCCGTCCGCCTCGTCTTGCCCTGGGAAAGCAGCACGGTGTCAGAGATTAATCGTCAATCTACATCATTAGTGTATCTATCTGTGACGACCTTTAATTGGCTTTCTGTTGTTAATGGCAAGTATCTATAATGTTTAGCTGTTGGTGATCCTATAAAAAAAAATCATCGTCAGCCCTTTAAGAGGATTGTTAAGCTGTAAATTGTAGTAGGAAAAGTGATAACATTATGTTGAGACGATAACTCTTAATATTCCATGGATTCACCGTGCGGGTGCCGGGCCCATAGTGTGGCAGAGAGGGGAGTCAGTGGCAGCGCCTGGGACTTGTGACCCAACTGTAAGTTTACGGGGCCCCTTCACAACTAGTCGACACTCACCTTCGCCACCCCAAATTCTCTCCCTGCCCAGCCATATTTGATAAGGTCAATTATAAAGTTGAAGAGTTTGTTTGTTTGCTGTTCTGATATTGAGAAATGGTCCGTGATCCAGTCACTTGAGAGGTGCCCAATAGACGGATACATCCAAGTGTTGAAGTCACTGTACTAAAACGCCACTATGTCAGTCCGCCTTCGGGATCACACCTCTAAACCTGTTAAGCTGCACCGGAGTGTGAGACATGATTTAAATCCTTAACCACCTACATACGACATATTGTTATTTTCCGAATTCGATAGAAGTCGCTGGCACAGCTAGTCATCAATATCATCATCATCACCAGCCCTTTAATGTCCCCACTGCTGGGGTACAGACCTTGCCTATGGATGGAAGAGTAAAAGGAGAATGAGCCGTAACCCACCACGCTGACCCAGTGCGGATTGGTGGGTATTAACGACTACAGATACAGCCGGGACCAACAGCTTAACGTGCCTTCCAAAGCACAGCCCTGCCACAAAAACAGGTCTCCA
This sequence comes from Cataclysta lemnata, assembly GCA_963931975.1. NCBI lineage: Eukaryota > Metazoa > Arthropoda > Insecta > Lepidoptera > Crambidae > Cataclysta > Cataclysta lemnata. Next base: position 15,058,413 of record OZ008346.1, on the reverse strand, counting down.
GAGCTTTTTCCTGCTCTTGCCTCCTAGCCAATAGCAAATCTATTCAAACGCATATAAGGGGTCATCAATATAGTACGTCACACGAATTTCGTGATTTTTTTGACTCCCCTCCGTCCATGTCACCGTAGGTCGGATTTGTGTAAACTCCAGGGGCGTGGCGTGAAAGAACAAGTTAGGCAAGCCACAACTATATGAAGCCTCTTATGGTTTAAGCATTAACTTTTAACACCGCCTGCTAGGACACGGCTACAACTGTTCAACGCCATCTAGTGACGAAGCGGAGAACTACGTTGCCACTTTTGCGTGCTTGTGCTTTGTTTTATACAGCCAGAAAGACGATTCAACCCGGTCCGGAGCGGCTTGCAGGAGCGGCGCACGACCGCGATATTGAGTGCAGTTCACAAAAGAAATTCCGCTTTTATGGCTATTGCAATAAGATCTAAAATATTTACTTTTGACGGAACTTGTTTTCGTGGGAGTTTATTACTAATGTGTGCGTGTGTCGTAGTGTATCGATGCATAAGCGCGTAGGCTGCCGAAATGCCGGCTTGATGCCGGCTTGTAGCCAAACTTTAGGTACCATTTCGCGTTGCGTGCGCCTGACAAGACTACGCTTGTCTGTGTGCGTGCAGGCGCTGTATAGCAGGCGTCCATAACTCGATGTTTAGCGAGTTAGTTGAAGGAATCTAGAGAGCGGGAGCGAATTGTATGTACCTGTGTTGCATATTGTTTCGCGCGCGTTTAATACTGTTATGATAAGATTATATTGATGGATTTTTTTTATTTGCTTATAAAATGATATTGTACTTGAATTATGGTAATGATTTTTTTATGCTCGCTCGTTTGGTACGGCTGTTGGGAATCGGGTTATATGGACGCTCCGCCACTGGTAAACTCCCTAGTGTGACGTCACATATTTAGGAAATTGAGACTAGACAGCATTCCATGGATTGAATGAGTCGTCACGAAACATAGGACCCCTCCCACACCTTGTCACACAGTCACACTTCATTCAAAGTGGACGTACTGCGCCGACAGATTTACTTGCATGCAGCAATAAGGTTTAAATTGGCATGTTCTCATCACATTATTATACCTTCTTGCAGCGTGCGCGCTCTCTTCTGCGGCTCGACAGGTTCGTCCGTCTCCAAGTCGGACTCGGGGGAGAACTCATGGTCGGACTTGTTGAAGTCAACTGTGTGGGGAAATTAAATGCACACTTTAGATACTTTTCAATAACAATGGGGGATCGAACAGTAATCAGATTAAAATATAAAATGTACTGAGACAGAAGAAATATACTGTTTTACGATTATCATATTTCAATATACATAATTCTTTCAAATATTTTTACATACATACATACATAAATCACGCCTATATTCCCGAAGGGGTAGGCAGAGGTGAACTAGCACCCACGTTTCGCCAATTATGTTAGGTCCCATGTAATAGGTTATTTTTTATTTTTGAACAAACAATATTAAAACATGATTTGAGTACCAGTAAAAGGCTATAAATAAATAAAATTTTATTTTTTAGTGGAATAAGTATCCATGAAGATTAATTTAAAATACTGTCTGAAAGTTTGTCCGATCCTCATCGGAGCTCGCGTATATTTGTATTAGCAGTTTTGTGGACGGTCGCGGTCAGAAAATGTTTACCAGTTTTGCAATTAGATTCTCTAGCACAGTTTTTCATTAAAGTCAAAAATGCCATATCTTTACTTATTACCTTTTAAAGGTAAAATGACACACCGAGAATAACAAAGAGAATTATCAGAGGTTTTTGATAACGAAACTCATTTATTTAGTTGTTGAAATGACATTTAGAACTTGTGACCTTAAATGTGTGCATGCAATTGTGATCCTTAAGGAGGTAAACATTTTCTGTCGCCGACTGTACAAGCGCTAAAGCCTTTTATTTATTTATTTATTTATTTGGCTTATCAACAATTGCAACACCATAACAATTATAGTAACAATACACATAACACTAACATAAATGCTACAATTACTTAAAGATAAGCACCACATGTGCCATTAAAATTAACAAACAATGAATTTAATATATTACATACATAAATTAAAATTAAATTTTGTATCAATTTTTTAATGCAACCCAGGACTTGAACCTCAATCAGATACGTATTTATGCAGGGTCGAAGTCAACGCCCCGGGACTGTCAAAGTGAATATCAATTTTATCACTGAGACCATTCAAAATTTTGCAAAATCTCGCATAGGGAGAGTTAGCACCCAAAACTGTTCTTCTCAAAGGTGGACAGAGCGGGCTGATCGGCTTACGAGGAATCCTATTGGGAACACGTATGCTGATAAGATTTAGAAGTTGTGGACATTGGATATTATTATTCAAAATCTTAGCGTCCAATATAGCTCTTCTCTTGGAGAGGGAGGTGATTTCGAAGTAATTAAGTCTGTCCTTGTATGATTTAATTTTCTTTGCTTTACCCAATGAAAACGCCAAATGCCACAAGAATCTCTTTTGTACACGTTCAAGGCGCAAAGAATGTGTAGCAAAGTGGGGTCTCCATACCACACTACAATACTCCAAAGTGGTTCAAACCAGGCTATTATAAAGCAAAATTTCTGTTTTGATGCAACTGAATGACTTACAATTTCTTAAAACAAAACCCAACATTTTAGAAGCCTTTTTAGTAATGTTATCTAAAAGCCTTGTTCGGACTAGGCTAGTATTTTAGTCTAGTGGCGAGTATTTTAGTTGTTCAGACACGTTTAGCTACTAAACGTGTCTGAACACCAAAAAATTAGTCGAGTGGATTAGTAAGTAATTTAGTCGAGTCAATCCATTTTATTCTATTTTTTTAGTAGTCTAGTAGCGAGTAGCACCCCCCACCACGCGTCCGTGCTCACTCGGCCGCCGGCTAAACAAGTCCGAACCTGTCGATTTAGTCGAGTTCATTAGTTGACGTGAAAATGTCTTGCAAAAAATCTTGCAGAGTACCACTGACTTGTGAGCTTTACTCGACTGTAATGCGAACGATTTTTAGGCAGTAGCGAATAGTTTACCTACTAAATTACTCGCCACTAGACTAAAATACTAGCCTAGTCCGAACAAGGCTTAAATCGGGCATAATAAAGGCGAGTGCGGTACTGACGGTCGGGCTCCTCGTGCTCGTGCAGCCCGAACAGCGGCTCGTCCGAGTCGGAGTCGGGCTCCGGGCCGGTGGAGTCGGCGGCGCGCCACGTGGCGGCCGCATGCCGGCGCCCCCGCCGTGACGCCGCCGCCTCCGAGCTGCTGCCGCCGCTCGCCACCCACTCCTCCTCGTCGTCCTTGTTCTGCGACACAGACGCGGTATCATTTCCATTCGTTACGTGACACTCGCACGTGACCATTGCGCAAGTCAAGCCACCTTTTAGTTCGTGACAATCTAACACACATCACACATTTTAGTAGACCTCCGCTTACGAATTGTGGACCCCCGTCAAGTCTCCCGGGGACCCCTGGGTGGATTTTTCCACCCGCTACGCGTACGGAAAATCCTTCCTGCCCGGCTAGCATGACCTACGAATCACGATATGATATAGCCATTTATCGTGTTGAACAGTCATAAATCATTGTATTTTAACATTTGAATAAGCCTGAATTGAATAAGCCTCTAAAGCTATATCATAAAGCTATATACCACAGTTCAAACTGTCGAAAATCCAATGATTTTTGTAAGTTCAACGCGATAAAGGCATCATATAATATCGTGTTTGGGTGGTCATGCTAGTCGGGCTGTTTAGAGGGTGATATAAAACTATCTTCTTACCTCGGGCGATAAAAAATAAGGCCTAGTCCCATAGACCTTTTCATAGACAATACTTGACAGACAAGTGACGTTAAGCCGTTGGTCCCCGCTGCATCTGCAGTCGTTAAAACCCACCAACCAGCACTGGGCGCGCATATTGCATTATGGCCCATTCTCCCTATTCTTCCATCCATAGCGAAGGCTCGTGCCTCAGTAGTGGGGACATTAAAACTGAACTGGTGATGATGATGGATCAATCGATGTAATTTATTGCGCCCTTTCTCTTAGTGAACTAGCTGTACATTTCAATGGTCTTTCGAGCCGGATCTGAATCAACTACCCATGAATTACCCATTGCAAAGGGTAGAATAAATAGTATTATAGTAATTTTAATGTAGCGCACCCGTTTGTTGCAGTACCATCAGCGAAGACCGTAGCCAAATAACAATAGTTAAAGCTTGATATGAAAATGTAAATAATAAGGGTGTTGTTTATATGACAATACACATACAAAAGAGTACTTCAATAATGGTATCAACACTAAGGTTATTTTATAAGAAAAATTCTACTACTACTTTATACAACGTGAAGTGTAAAGGTTAGAAGAATTTCGGCAAGTTAATTAGTGTCTTGGGTGGCCGAGCGGTCAGGCACCTGCCCGGATAGCAGCGGACGCGGGTTCGATTCCCGCCTCAAGATCATAATTTTTCGAAATACTTTTTCTTTTTCTAACCCCAAAATCTTTGTACTAATTTTTCTAACATTTATATAATGTTAAAATTAAAATCGAAAAGAAAAATTCTATTAAAATAAAGATCAATTCCTGACGAAAGCTCTATACAGTTGTCAACAAACTCCGTCCAAAAGTTACCTTTTTCTTGTGTATCATCTTGAGCTCCCTCAGAGTGACCTCTTCTAAATGCCGCCTGTCAGCTTCCTCCTTGATTTTCATCTGGGCTATTCTCCGGGACTGCCGCACCGGTGCCGCGTCAGACCCATCAGAATTGGCTTTATCAGTCTTCGATTTGTTTTTCTGTTTTTCCTTGCCACGAGACTTTTTCTTTAAGACTTTTTTTGATGATTTCTTACCAGCTGAAAAAAATACTTTCATAAGTCAGATTGTATTGCTGTACAATCAATGGATGATACAATGATGATTTTTCATATATTTTACTATTTAACGATTTAAGATTTATTGGTCTCCTAGCATATTTTATTTAATCCAATTTGAAAGGACACAACCCAATTTTAATATTTTAATTATTTTAACTCAATATATAATGATAATTCTAATGTACTTTCTGACATCTGTTATTATTTTAATTCTATTTAATGTATAATGAAATAATGTTATAGTGTATGATATCATTTTTTTTTAATTTTTTAAATGACAACTAAAATGTAACTTGACCATAATTTTAAAACAATTTAATTTTTGCATGCTGGTTTTTGCGGCAGGAACTTGTAAGGATGATAATTATAATGTATTCAAGACCAATGTAATACTCTTGTTCTGGCAAATAAAATTATCTTATCTTAATATATTATCAATACTAAAAATGAATGAAACCAAATATTATATAAATATTGGTCAGAATACTTCTGCAATCCGTATTGCTTTCGATTCCTGCCTCAGAACAATATGTTTTTTGATATATTTTTCTTTGCAGCTGATTTGGATCAAAGCAGATTTAGACTGTGTTTACTATGTTTCACGTTGAAAAATCCCGTTGATGAAAAAATACAAAAACAATCATATTACCTAGACTATAAAGTGTCTCTTCTTCTGACTCATCAGTTGAATGTTTTTCCTGTAGTAGTTTGGCTTCTATTTTTTTCCTGTCAATAAAAATATTATTTTGTAACTATAATCGGCAAGGCAATAGAAACATTACACAATCATAGAACGTTAATAAAGAACATACCTAGATGATTTAGTAATTTTCTTAGCCCTAACTTTTAATCTTTTACCACTAGTCACAGGTTCGTCATCTTCACTCTCGCTGCGAGATTCCGACCTATTTTTATCGCTCATAGTTGAATCTAATAATGATCTCTTAAGTGATTTGTTAGCCTTTTTATCTTTAATACTAGAACTATCCTTTTCAGTACTTTTATCTACAACACTATTATCATTCTCAGAGTTCTTTTTTACAAACTTTTTTCTTTTAAATTTTCCCTTTCTCGCTTTTATCTTTTTCCTTTGAGCTATGGAGTCGGTCTGAGCCATGGAGTCGTTTTCGTCATTGGTGTTGTCTTTATTTTCGACCGATACATTATTAGGTTCACTGTTATTTACAATTTCTAAAGGATCTTTAGTAATGGAATGTGATTCATTGATATCACTTTCTGGTGTGAATTCTAATCTTAACTTTTTAGGTGGTAATAGTTCTTCCACCTTTAGATCTTTATCGGGACTCTTTTCTTTTTCTGTATTATCACCCTCCTCTTGTTCTACTGAAGACACACTGCTCTTCCTCTTTTCTATGATACTTGTTTTACTGTCATGGCAGTTAATATTTTCAGTAACTGAATTAATTACTTCCTTGCCATCATTTTCAGACTTATCAGATAAAATTTTCTTATTCTTAAGCTTACTCCTACCTTTTTTAATTCTATTTTTCCATGGGCTCTCACTATCTATATTGCTTTTATCACTAACACATAGTTCTAATTCATTTTTATTGCTCTTGGAATTGGAGTTAGAACTATCCGATTTGTTTAAATTTCTAATGCAGTGCTTCTTTGAATCAGGCTTTGATACATCAGAAGTATCATTGGGCTGTTTTTTCAAAGCACGTTTTGCCACAGCTGGCATACTACTTTTTAATTTAACAGCCTTACCTAATTGATTAATGCTACTTGAATTTGTCAGTTCATGAAGGTGTTCACCATTTAATAATTCATCATTACCATTTTCTGCATCTGAATTGTCTTCACCACTATTTGTGTGTTCAACGACTTCCGGATTCCCAGTGTTATTGTCATATCCACTTCCCTCGCCATAAAAAAACATAACGTCCTCGATGATTTCCTCCCCAATATAAAAGCTTTCACAGTCAGCACCATTACCTTCACCAGTAACAATCATGACTGGCTCTTCTATTGCTTCATCGACCTCTTCTTCAGCTATACTTTTCCCTTCTTCAACTATACTTTTCTCTTCTTCGACATTACTTTTCTCTTCTTCGACATTACTTTTCTCTTCCTCGTCTTTACTCTTCTCTTCTTCGACCTTGCTTTTCTTTTCTTCGACTTTACTTTTCTCTTCTTCAACTTTACTTTTCTCTTCTTCCCACTTACTTTTCTCTTCTGTCAGTATACTTTCCTCTTCTTCCAATTTACTTTTCTCTTCTTTAACTTCACTATGCACTTCTTCAACTTTAGTTTTATCTTCTTCTACTTTACTGTTCTGAATGTCGTCATCTTTTTGTTCATGGTCATTTGCTTCTACTTTTGGATTTTCTTCAGTTTCCCCATTATCTATATTTTTTAATGATTCTACAATATTGTCAGTAGTTTCTTTGATTTCCTCTTTAGAGACCTTTTCTTCTTTACATTCTTTTTCTTCTTCATTTTCTTTAACCTTTTCTAGAATATTTTCTTGTATGTTAATATTTTTGTTTGGACTTTGTTCTTTTATAGGACTATTTTTTTCTTTTAAATTAGTTTGATCTTCATTTTCAGACTCAGATTCAGGACTGAGGAATTCTTCTTCATTCTCTTCTTCAACTTCTGCCTTTTGCGACTAAAACAAATATGTAAAATGACAAACTATATAAAACAATAACAAGCTCCCAAAAAAACAAGAGGTACCTCTAGCGGCGGAACATCTGTGCTGCTTGAATCATCTTGGGTTGTATTAGTAACAGCTAGAGGGTAAATTTCATCTCCATTCTTTAATTGTGATATCACCTTAACAAATTCTTCACGATTTCTGCAAAAATGTATATGAGCTATGTAGAGAGCTTACTAATTTTGAAAGTATTTTAAAATTCAATTTGATTATTTAAGAACCTGCCTATTCTTAAAAACCAAATCAGTCTTTAAACACTGTCTAATTTGAATACATACAGATACAAAAATCAATCCTTAAGAACACGAAGAGTATTTTGAGGTGAAGTGTATAATAGAAGAAGTAAATTGCCAGTTAATATGAATATGTTGTTTGCTTAGCTTATAGCTAAAAGTTTTCTGACGCTACACAAATTACATACAGAAATCAAATAACACGAAAGGTTAAAAAGTGAGATGAGAACTCTTAACATTCCAAGTATTCAGATTTTAAGAATGTAATAGACTCAAAAAATTTCTATGATGATTTTGACCTGTCATTGCTTGAAACATAAAGGAACTAGTGTAGAAATACATAAGACTTCACTAAAAGAGATGTCTATTATGTGACCAAAAGAGTGATTTGAGCCCAGGATTTCTTGGGCTGATATTTGATCATTTAACCAAACCTGCCATCGGGCTTTATAGAAAGTTTTTAAACTAAAGTTATACCTCAGTTTTTCACAAGTAGCTTCTTACCTTGCTACTAGCTGCCATGTTTCTTCATCTTGGTCTTCTTTATATAAACACAAATTTGCATCATGGTCTACTTGATACCAATAAACACAACCATTTTTATCTTGACCAATTGGGTCTAAACGGAGTTCTTTACATGGTATTGCATTCACTGCCAATTTAAATTTGGGATGACATGTAAACTGATATTCTAGTAATAACTGAAACACAAAGTACATAACAAATTAAGCTTGACTCTGACTTGTATTAATCAGAAAATCCGGTGGCAATTTGATAGCACAAGTACTTAAGTGTTTCATTTTTATTTTATTTTAAATAAATTCAATAAACAATTATAATTTAGCATAATTTGATTTTCATCCAATAAACTGTACTGTGAGTTTCAATAAGTGAACAAATTACCTTTAACACTTTTAATTTTATCTGTGTGCTTGCTTTCTTGTATGAGAATCGTTCTATTTCCCAGGCCTCTTGGTGATGCCCTTGTTGATGACAGAATTTTATAAGACACCGCTCCCATCGATTACTCTGAACTGATTTTTGAGCTCGCCGTAATAATCTTAAGTGCAATTCTCGCAATGGATCTAAGACTACAAGAACACGAAACCAATAAGATGTTTGTTTATCATACAATCAACAAATCGAATTATTAAGTTACCTTCTTGAGTGTCTTCAATACACTCCTGTAGTTTTGCTATCGTAGGTACATCTAAGCCATATAATTTCCCAAATACTTTTAAAAATGAGTAAATAACAGCGAAATTAGGATCATTCGTACACGAAATTTCTCCATCGGACGCCATCGTCGGAACTTCAGTTAGCGTTTTCACTGTACATTGTTATAGTGATTTAACTAAAACTATGTGAATATTTAACTTATATCTACTGGAAAATTGTAAAAAATATACATGATTCACGAAAATATCATCATTCTATTCACAGAAAAAGCTTCTTTTTATTTTCAACAAAACTCAGTGACAGCGATCGCTTCATAGACTATCTCTTTTTTCTTAAATGCCATAATCTATGGCATCACTTAAGGACATCACTAGTGTATCAATAGTGATAGGTCTATCTATCACTATTAGTAAAGAAAGAGACGAAAAGGACAATTTCGAGAAACTGATTAACTAACGGTTAACGGAGAGAGTGGAGAGTGGATAAGCGGAGACATACTGCGGGCCTAGCTCGGGGACGTAGACAAGTCTCTCTCCACCACTTGACAGTGTTTTGTCTCGGGATTTAGTGGGAGTTAGAGCGAGAGGAAAAGATTTTCTTTCCCCCGAAGGAGATGTGTCCACGGCCCGAGGTTTTGGCTTAGGTAGTTAGGTTTTACATCCGTAGTATACTATCCTCTTTGACACCAACCCTCTTTAGCTATAACTGTTGTTGTTGGTTTGTTCTCAACCATTCGGCGGGGCAGCCGAAGATGTTTAATGGTCTACTTCGGGCAGTATCCGTTAGTCGACTTTTACGACGCCCACATAGTGTATTATATACTCTTTGGAGTACTTTGTACACCAATCCCATAATGGGATGAGCCAGGGCTGACCTATTCTATGGACACAGAAAGCACTATAAATGGAATATACAAAGTGTGTAGTGTAGTGTTACTTTGAGCATTGTCTTATTTTAACAACAGTTCTAAGAAAATAAAATCAAATTAATTCAACATTATGAAAATGCCTAATAAAGCCGTTCATACACCAAACAAATATTCCAAGAAATATATGGTTGTAACCAAAGAGTACAATGTATATGTTGCATGAGCAAGGTCCCGTTGCCTTTTCGAATAGAAAAACAAAATAAAATAAAAAATAATCTAAAAAAAAAAGCTCATTTGCAGCAGTAATCAGCCTGGCGAAACTCCCATACTGCAGAAAAAATGTATGGAGTTTAGGCAATTTTTAATGGCGTCTTGTTTTGTCTCTTACTTCCGATCTAACCTTCCTTGTCTCGCGCTGCCGGAGTGTGTCACTAATGTCATAAGTCACTATGCCGTTTTGAAAATATAAAATAAAGCGTTGTTTTAGTTTAGTTTTCCATCTTGTGCTTATTTATTGTCTTCAGTGACTTATCATTAGTGTATATCTAACTAGTTTGTGTCATTTATTTATGTGCATAACAGCGAAATGTTTTACAAAAGGTGTGAAATATGTTGACTAAAATCTAGTAGGAAATTAAACCAAAAGAGGGTTTTCATGGCCAATTCCCACTAGATGAGAAGCGGTATGTAGTTTTCCATGTTATTGTATAAACGTTAAGTAATTAGAAATAAGTTCTGGTCACTTTAATCAAAAATCATATGCGCCGTAGCGATGTCCTTACTACTTACCAAATTATCGATAAAAAATCTATTTTCGTAAATTTGAGTATCAAATGTACTTGAGATGTTTCATTAGTTTTATACATATAAATATTGTCTATTGCAATATATTATAATATAGTATATCATATATAGGGTTATTTATAAAACAACAAAAACCTCCCATGACTAGATAGCTAACATCATTAACAACAAAGTTAAGTATGAGTTTTATTATTCATCTCTCATTATCATCATCAAAAGTTCTTCTGTGTTCAACTCCACTTATTTTTCAGATCACAGCGTGACTTGTTGAAAGGCGATGAGTCATGGCTGCAAAGCATATGAGAGTGGATCGGCATTAACCCCGTTGAAAAGCCGTTTCGGTTTGCGACTGACAGAGATGAATATAAAAAGCTGACGGCTTATCTTCCGAATTGAAGAGGCACTAGAAGAAGAAGACAGCGTGACTGCCGCCTTGCTACACGATGCCCGTCGGGTGTGATCGTTGCCTGCAACCGCATAAGCGCCTCTATTGGTAAGTTACATAACTTATCTTTCCGATATGGTTTGATAGCTCAATTCCTGAAGCTAATGAGTGGTTTATTTCAGAACCAGATTTCATTGATTGGGCAGAACCAGACCTTCGGGCGCGTTACACATAGTCCGCTATGGTAAGCGGTGAACAATAAATTGAATTGATGATGACCAGCGTAAACTCAAACGATATATTTACTAATCTCTATTTATTATTTCAGATCTAAATATCCTGCTTACTTGCTTACACAACATTGCAAAAACGTGTGTTGATCGATCAGCTAACATCTGAAGACTCCGCCTAGAATATGAGATCAGAAAATTACCAACATTTTTAATTTCCACATTGTAAACATAACTTTTATTTTTTGTTGTTAAATAAATTGTATTAAATAATTACACGTAATTAAATAATACTCAATATTTTCAAACGAACAGAGCTTTTTATTTTGCTTTTGTAGGATTAAAAAACCTGTCTGCAAGTTCTGCAAGGCAGGGGGGGGTACCCATTCGTTTTTATCGATATCGACACATTCTGTAGCGTACACCACATCCTTAGTTTGCTTTTGTAGTATGTTGGCATTACTTTTTTATCTGTCTCTGTTGGTTGGTACGAGATCTTAGCCTAAACTGCGAGTCAAAATCGTCAAAAAGCTTGTTTGAAGTCCCGACTCTTAAACGTAGTGTATTATATACTCTTTGGCAGTAATTATTGTTTTAGGTTTCGAGTTTTCCTCTCATTATTTAAACTTTAAAGTTATCACATACTTTTAAAAATGTCGTCAGTATGTTGTGGAACTAAAAAACAAAAACTTAATACCTCTTATAATAACAGTATAGACCGACCTTTGAATGGTTACCAAGAGTCTGTAGCTATTCCTGATATGTGTTACTTTTGTTTCGATGTTTTGTATTGTCAACTACATAGCATGGACCCTCCCCAGACGCCAAATTTCACCAACGATGCATAGTAAGTACCTAATTCTTATGAGATTATCTAATCGCCAAAATTTAGTTTTCATTTATAAAGCTACTTTGTAAAGTTAGCTACATGCAATCCATTGTTTATAATAAGGTCATCGGAACTATCAAAAGTTTCATTGTCTAAATGGACGCAGCACTATACAATTTAATAATACCACAAAATAATACCACACACACACAATGGACACAGGATGATCCAATGTATTTGCTGTTTTGTAACAATATTTATGCAATTTCACTTTCACTACTTCAACAAAGAAAGTATGAATCTAGACTTATGTAAAGACAAATATAAACTTTTTTACTAACTTCAAAAGTAATCAATAACATTTTTAGAAAAAATAAAGTGAGGTATAAGCAGTCCTACTGATATAAAAAAAAATGGTTTTCTCTTTGTTTTATACCATAAATTTTTTTTAAGGAATTGCAGTAATATAATGCTTCAGTTAAAATATACATAAATCACGCCTTTTATCCACAAGTGCAATGCAGAGGTGATTTAAGATCCACATTTTCCTAACTTTATTCAGATCCTATGTAGTAGGGGGCGAGCCTATTGCCATTCATTTTCCTATTGCTATTCATTCGAAAACTTTAATAGCAGTAATTTACTAAATGGTGCATCTGGAATGCTGCTGCCCATTCCTATTTACATTAGAACTTATAGCCTTAGCTTTACCTTGTATAACACCCATGAGAGAGACAGGATGGTGACAATTGTATTCTGCTCTGCCGCCACCACATGGCTAAAAGTTAAAATATGGTTAGTCCTTATAATAGTAAATGTTATATCAAAGTAAATTTTCATTCATATTGTTATGAATTACAGCCCCTTGTTCGTGACCTGGAAAATCGGGAAGGAACATCGACTTAGGGGTTGCATTGGAACGTTCAATGCAATGCATTTGCATTCAGGTATTAAAACTTTCATTCTTGGGAAACAGCCCTTGTTAAACATTATTCTAATAAATAATGGCTGTTTAAAGTATTAACTTATATTTATTGTATATATTTTTTCTTTAACTTTATATTATTTTCAATATTATATATATTATTGTGTCAGAAGATTTATTAAATAATTTGTCACCTGTTATGTTATTAATTGTGCCCTTCAGGATTGCGAGAGTATGCAATAACAAGTGCTCTCAAAGATTCAAGATTCACTCCTATTACACGGGAAGAAGTACCGAGATTGACTGTGTCTGTGTCAATCCTTCAGCACTTTGAGGAGGCCGAGCACTATCTCGACTGGAAGCTGGGCAAGCATGGCATCCGTATCGAGTTTATAAGTGAACGAGGCTCTAAACGAACCGCTACCTACTTACCTCAAGTAGCCACTGAACAAGGTATGTTTTCTTGAGCCATTGCATTGTTTCATGGTTCTACAACACGGTGTTCACTATATGTATGCATAATGAGCATATCATCATCATCATCATCACCAGCCTGGAAGAATATAGGGAGATTGGGCCATAACCCACCACGCTGGCCTAGTGCGGGTTGGTGGGTATTAACGACAAAAGATGCAGCCGGGACCACCGGCTTAACGTGCCTTCTGAAACACAGAGGAACTCGAGATAATACATTTTTGGTCACTCACTCACTCACAATGACCGGCCTTAGCGAACATTGCTTGAGTTTACGAAATCGCAGGCAGGAGAGGAGTTTGCTAGCCCTCTGCGCTAGCGAGCTCGTTTCCTCTAATAAGCATATGTACATACATAAATCACACCTATATCCCCAAAGGAGTAGGCAGATGTGCATTTTACACCCACGTTTCGTCAATTAGGTTATCTCCAATGTAATAAGTGGTGAGACGATTTCCATTTATCAAGCACGGAAATCGCAGTGCATTGCTAGGTGGCATAAAAGGGGCGCTGCTGCCCATTACTCATTGCTATATTGAAATAATAAGGAGACTATGTTTTAGAAATGCAACTCTTAGGGTTTGTTTTACAATCAACAAGTAAGTTCGAATTAGCTTACTTTGCTTCTTCATTTGATGGTTGTATTATTAAATATATGTCAATTGAACTGCAAAGTAAGCTACTTCGAACTTACAATTGTGAAACAGGCCCTTAATTATCTAGATCTAAAAGTAAAAGGCATCCATTGTATAACTATATTTATTTAAATTTTCCAGGGTGGGACCAAATTCAAACAATTGATTCTCTTCTTAGAAAGGGTGGTTACAAAGCCGCAATTACAGCGGATATGCGGCGAAGCATTAAGTTGACTCGTTACCAATCCGAAGAAATTTCTGCATCATACTCTGATTACATCAGTCAGCGCTGCTAGCAAACACTGCTGCTGCCTATGCGGCACTTACCCGACTATCTCTCAAGGGAATATCATTGTATACATAATCCAGACCCCAAACTACCACATACAGACAGTGGGTGTAAATATTTAGCAACTAATTTAGATTGTAAGTGTATGAGTGTACATTTTATGAAACAAGGACCCAATCCTAATTTGGATCAGATGAGTACAATCGATACCGACGGTCAGAACTATGCTCAAAGTGATACAACCTGCCTGGATAGATCATGTTTTATTATAGTTGTTTAGGGCCAAATTTACACTGCCAACTACGTTACTTAAGGACAGTGCCATCTTTATACAATGAATACCTGCTTATGAATTATTATTATAATATGTGTAGTCAAATGCAGTGGTTCTCTATGTGAATACTGTGTGTTTGTGTTATCAAAACTGTAAGAGGAACATAATATGTACCGTGATTAGCTAGCCGTAATGCAGTATTTTGACTCATAATAAAATATGAATATCTATAACACCAAATTTGTAATCATAACAAGAGGAAAGTTTACATTACTGTGTTGATTTTGTATTGTGAAAATCTTGTAGATATTGAGGCCATAGAATAGCATTCTTTCTAAAAACTAATTTATTTTAACTGAAATGAAAAGCTGTTTATTCATGTCCGGCTAGCATGACCACTATGATAAAGCCATTTATCGCTTTGAACTGTCAAAAATCATTGTATTTTCAAAGCAATTCAAAGCAATAATGGCTATATCATATTATGTGTTTCGGTGATCATGCTAGCTGGGCTGGTATCTATAATTAGATACAAAACAATACATTTTGAGTCATTTACAATTTTAGACTGTTAAACCTGGAGAGTATGTCTTCAACATAGAAAGATATTATAACATCACCCTAGTCTCAAAAAATATACCCACAAATCAATAGGGTTATAAAACAATCTGACAAACTCATTGCCAAAATAAATCAGCTGAAATCAGCACCCCAGTTGGCCAGAAAACAGGTTCTCAATTAAAGTACTTGTAATGTAATTGAGAACCTTGTACAATGTGATCTTTCCAGACATGCAAGGTAATAATACTTTTTGCACAATGCAAAGTTGTATTGCAAGGGTGTGGCTACATCCTTACCATGGTGACTTCACTGTTTCATAGATCGTAAATCCTTTGTGATGTAGAAGTTCTCCGCTTGGTGTCTATTATAAATCAGTGTCAATCAATCATATCAAAAACCTTATTATGGTAAAAGAGCCTTGACTTGTAAGATACGTAAAGAAAAGTGGCAGCTAATGGACATGAATATATCAATAGAAGTTAATATTATTACTGATTGGTTTTGCAAAAATTGAATGACATATTCTTCATGAAATATAATTAGTTTATTCTGAGCTCGTTGACCGATTGTGATTAAAAGTGGATAGAACCAAAAATGTTTGCATAAATTTTGCCCTAAAATGTGGGTTCGAGTCCAAGTCAAGACACATATTTTGAAGATTTTTCACGTCAATTTTTCTTTGGAAACTACAATAGTTTATCAGCCGACATTATTTAATGAGGGTATAATTAATAAATGACTATAGTATAATTAAATATACTTTTGATGCTGACTGTGAGAAAATTAAAAATACTATTTTATATGTTTGTCACTCATAGTATTAATCTATGTTCATTGTTTGTGTAACTCTTTAGTGGCGACCTTTTCTTACGGCAGACCGATATCTTTATAGGCTTTTGTTTATATGGGCTAATGTTTGTTTATATTTATAGGTAATAAGTTTGTTAAGTACCTATTGGAATTTTTAAAAATTTGAACTCTATCATGGTTTACTTTTATGGTCTGAATTTGAGTTTTTTTTTAATTACTATTACTATCCTAATGAAAATTGGGTGCTGAAATGTTAAATTTTTTTCTTGCTTTAATATCTGTAAACAGTTGTTTTTATTGCTATATAATGTTATGCTATTTTGATTTCCTTTTTGTCTACAGTAATCATTATGGTGTGAAATGTAGCTATTTAATGTATTAATTGTTAATTTAATTATGAATACATGTAACTGTTTACTGATTAAGTCAAGTAAGAAAGTTCTGTTTAAATGTTAAATCACCTGAGTTTTGTAAACTTAGATTAAACTATTCGATTTTAATTTTAACATTATATAAATGTTAGAAAAATTAGTACAAAGATTTTGGGGTTAGAAAAAGAATTTCGAAAAATTATGATCTTGAGGCGGGAATCGAACCCGCATCCGCTGCTATCCGGGCAGGTGCCTGACCGCTCGGCCACCCAAGACAAAGGTTAGAAGAATTTCGGCAAGTTAATTAGTGTCTTGGGTGGCCGAGCGGTCAGGCACCTGCCCGGATAGCAACGGATGCGGGTTCGATTCCCGCCTCAAGATCATAATTTTTCGAAATTCTTTTTCTAACCCCAAAATCTTTGAACTAAGATTAAAGTTTCTTTTCTTTTCATACTCCTCGAAATTTGCCCCAAGTTTAACTTCCACATATTAAATTGTTATTATTGCCATTTGGTAAATGATAAATTGTCAGTATCTTTACCAAAAGACCTTTAACATACATTTGTAACTATCCCACGTTCTAGGTACTTAGCAGTTATATATGAAGTTTTGATTAGGTGCAATACCCCACTCATACTTTTGGGGGGCATAATGTAACAGAGTTAATAATGTGAAAATTATAAAAAAATAATATAACAGAGTAAATGTAACAAAAAAAAAGTATAGCTGTAATGTAAGTTAATCATTTGTAGTTAACAAATGTCTTGATTTACAATAGGTACTTATCCTATAAGGGCAGGAGCAGATGAAGAATGAGAGACCGGTTTGCCTTACATTGTTGATAAATTAACGCAATAATTATTGAGGCTTCGTCAAACGACAATAGGCGCGATTATTGTCAATGAGTTGCAAATTAAGCTTATTCACAGCCACAGCTATAATATAAATTATAGAAGAGTGACCACACTTAGCTATAATATTATATATTTTTAATCCAAATATATGGATTAATATAACACGATTATCATTGTTGTATATTACGATTATTATTGTGGTATATTTTGATATTAATGAGGATAATTATATATAATTTTTAGCATATTATATAATATAGCTATGGCTCTGACGGGCTTTAAGGGTGATATTAGATCGAAAAATAGACAGATTTGCACCTATGACTACAACAACGTTATGTTTAATTACTACATAGATATAATAAGCCATCCATATATCAGAATATACGTTAAGATCAAATGTGGTTAACTTTTTAAACACATTTACAAAAAATTACTTTATTGTTTTGGAGTTGTGTCGTCATGGGTTTCTACTTTTCGGTAATACGATTATAAATATAGTTGTTTTAATTAGTTTTAGTTGACGGCTAGTAATTAAAATCTCAATAATGTAAATAATACTTTATGCGTATTTAGTTGTTATGTGAATGGTACTAAGATGGCGACTCTTGAGGGTTGAGAATGATTTTTTCATTCCCCAGTCCTGAAATTTTAATTTCATTTAAACGTGCTCACTTCAGAGTATCTCTGAAATAGAATATTAAACAGTGAAATGTTTTAACTTGTTGGAAATAAATTCCAAATTCGATTGACAAAATTTGACATTACCAAGTAGTAACCGGACCTCTTGACTCTACTTATCCATGAATTGGGCATGTCACAAAAGTTAATCGCTGGTCTAAATTTCAGTTTGTGTTTAATTAATGTTGACTGTAATATTTACCTTCGCAATGATGATTGTGTGGACGGTCTGTTTCTAACTTCTTCCAGTACACGAAGAACTAATTGGTTGTATTTTTATATAGTATGTTAAGTACTAGATTATGCTGGATGTTATTAAAGTGCAATTGGTTTTGGCACGGGTGCCTAGTTTACCCGGCTTTAGTTTAAGCTGCGTTTTTATGTCCATGGTCAACGTAAATTATAGTTATGTAATAACTGAGGTACATTTAGCAATAAGGTTGGTCCATATGACTCGAGTAGTTGGGTGAATACACGATATGCAATTTATTTTGTAACATAATGCGCAATCTGAAAATCCATACAGGGCTAATTGTAAAGTACCATAAATATCGTAGGACAAGATAGCTACCATCATAAACAAGTAGGTACGTTTGTTCTACGACCTGTGATAATTCGTAAAAAAATACTCTCATACAAAAATAAATATGTATTTAATTCACAGCTCGATTGTAATAACTCTTTTTATTGAACAGCACGCAACCGCAGTCCTTTCATCGTCCTTTTGTTTATGAATGAAACATTGATTTACAAATGTCACCACAGTACCTACAATTAAAACTTGTAAAATTATTTCTGTTCAATGTATTGAGTTATGGTTAAATTATTTCTGTTCAATGTATTGAGTTATGGTAAAACTCGTGAAACAAAAGGTATAGTTTATGATGTTAACTAAGGGCCGATTTTCGATGTATAGTTAACTCAAACAAGTGTTACTAATGGTTACATATCAGACTGATATTTAACCATTAGTAACTACAATGCATTAAAAAACCGGCCCTTAATAGCTGTTGGTTGTTGGCGTTTTACAAATAACCCTGTATAGGTATATGGTATTCTACTTAGTAATTTATGGATTGAAGGACCGTGCGATTAAGCATTAATGCGCATCTGGCCATTTCCTTTCTCTCGCAGAAAAGAAGATAGGCAGGGAAGGTAGAAAGGTGTAGTTATTTTATGCAAAAAAGGGGGATTGCTCTATATAACTGTATATTTAGCGTCCTTTTAGAAATCCTGCGTCCCGCTAACAATATACAACTGCCAACTGATTTCTATGGCGATTAATGTCTAGGTAAGAGATGAGTACCATATACGACAGTTACAGTCTGTTTTTTAAACCCGACTTATTTGGTAAGCAGTAAGACTAAATATTGGACGCAGATTGGACTCTTGTCTGTAAAGAACACGTTAATATTGCTTACCAAAAAAGTAAGATGTCTACCTGATTACATATAAATTAGTTTAGGTAGATGTTTCTCATCCAATGTTGACGATCACTTCGTTGCCCATACTAGAACTGTCGTAGGAAGACATGGTACGACAAGGGTGTAGCTTACAGCCTTAACGTTTGCTGTTCATAGAGCTACAAGTATTTTTGTATTTTGAAACTGTTTGTCTTGTTAATTGATAAGTATTATTATATTATGTGCACGAGAATATTTCGGGGAGGAGACTAGGACACTTTTGTTGTATGGAAATAGAGGTGGTTATATGAATCGTAATTATTTCTGTTAGGTTATTTGAGGGAGGGGCGATTATCGCACTGCATACGCACAAAATTGCAGTGAGCGCCAACGCATTTGTTGTTGAAGTCACCGGCGGGACTGCTGCAATTGATTCTGTCAATCCATCACTCTTACTCATTGGGAATAATAGCAAAGTGTGAGAGTGACAGATATCCGAGAGCAATTGCAAACCGTTGACAGGGTTTCTAACCTTTACAGCATCTATCGGGTGTGATAGTCGCTTTACCTAAAAATTTTAAAAATTTAAGCCCTTTTGTGGAACTTCAATTTTATTGTAGAGTCGACTTTTCAGTTCTGTTATTGAGAGTATATTTTAATTTCACGTAGGAACAGACGCTATTTGGCTATCGGAACTGTAAAACTTTACTTTATTTCAGTATAAGTTACTGTCTGTACTTTATTATTTATTGCTTTCATTTTGGGTAAAAAAGATTAGCCACGTTAGAAACGTGGCCAAAAAACTGATTCGGATTTGCCACTATGGTGTCTTAATTTTTTTTTTATTCTCCCTTTTTAGGGTAGGCTTGGGGAATAGCGTCGGTTATGTTGAATTGTTTATTATTTGAAGTGTCTACAACTGCGGCGAGGGTCATTCTACATGTGTTCAATATTAGAATGTTTAGTTTTGGGAGCCTAATTAAAATTCAATTCGAAGGTTTTTCTGTAGTTTGTCAATAGCTTAATATAATATATGCTGCAGTGTAGATAGCCGCTATATAGTTCTCTCTTTCTCTTTAGCTTATCTAAAGCATATCTCGGATATGCCTCGAGTGTATGGAAGGAGCGAACAATGAATTGCCTGTTAATTAGGCCCCCTGATAACTGTTGTGCATAGTACGTTGTCCGTTTTTTGTAATTCATAATTATTGACTAATATAGGTTACTTAAACAATAAAGAGCTTTTTATTTTACAAGTTTGATGTGGAAGAGAACCTATTGCCAATCAAATAGACAAGTGAAAATCATACAACATTCTATTTACAAATCAAATCTACATTTCTGAATACAGTTTTTAGCTAAGAAGACCCTGTGACAGCTTTTGTTCTATTTCGTTAATTTTGCTTCTTATAGTTAGATTGTTTTTCGTTTCATAATATGTTATAACCGCCGATGACACTACTTGAACGCCGGCAAGTATTGCTAATGTGCCATGAAAGGGTCTTGTGAGCTTTTGCAGGAATTTGAATACCGTTTTAGGTGCTAAGATATCTGGTATCCTTGCCGTTGAATACCTATTGGCCAGCTGTGGACAAGTGCATTATTAGACTAATTGAATTATTAGATTAATTATTTACACTAATGTATAGGTAGATATAAAAGGTGTAATAGAGAGGTGTAGTCATATTTAAAGGGGTTATTCAGGCCATTAAACTGAACAACTTTCGCTAAGGGACCAAAATCGAAATCTCAGAAAAAATTAACACTCCCTCTTACAAACTGATGTCAGCTGGTCCTCGGTTTAGTATGCGGAAGTGATTTTTTTGTCTCAGATTTAGATTTTGGTCCCTTAGCGAAAGTTGTTCAGTTTGATGGCCTGAATAACCCCTTTAAATATGACTACACCTTTCTGTTACACCCAGTATAATAAGTGCTACCCCATAGTAAGTTTCTTAAGTGCTTGTGTTATAGAAACTAGAGGACATACAGTTCTATCACACTTAGTGATAGATAAAATGGCCAAATATCAAGTAACCAAGACAAATTCGATCAGCAATTCGAAAGCTGACAGTAACGATAGGAGTTAAACCTTATGACTATTGTAATAAGCACATCTCAGGATATATTATTATACAAGATCTTATAACAATTATATAGCTGCTCAGTAGGCCTATTCCCTAACCTTTTTTGACAGTTGAAAGTGATTATCACCGAACTATTTACTAATACATTGCTGTTATCACAGGACAAGTGTCATAATAGCATTATAGTAAAGTAGTAATGGATACGTAAATAGTTCGGTGATCATCACTTTCAACTGTCAAAAAAAGTTAGGGAATAGGCCTACAGGGCGCACTTACGGTTTCAAATATCGCGTCACTTTATCACCAGGACAAAATTTTTATGAACTACCTTACATATGTATTCTATTTGTATTTGTTAATTAAATGTTCATACCATCATAGCAGCTGTAGGTCCCAATAGCATAGGATATGCAGTACCAAGCGTAAGTTGAATAGCAGTTGATCTCACTTCATTACATATTGGACATGCTTCATCATTCATTAAAAGCAATCTGGAGGACACCAACTATAATAGATTAGGAAAACATGATAACTACTCGTAAATGTAAGTCCAGATGAATTTTAATTTAGCAACAAGCATTTAACTGGTGACTTAACTTATGAAACTGAATAGATCATAACTAACAATGGGAGAAGCTTTACTCCATGACTGTTTTATATAATAAGAAGATATGGAATGAGTAGCTGTTTTCTTTGCCATAATTTCAGAGCTTGCCCCACACGCAACATTATGTGGAACCACCTTATAAGCTTCATATTCCATTATTATCAAAGAATATGGACATTGTATTAAAATACTAACATGTCTGTGAAACAAAGGAGTCAGGAGTCCAGGCATGAGAGATATTGGTATGACTGAAGACAAGTATCCATAACTTGCAAGTTTCAGTTTGTTTCTGAAGTGACTGTTTATAATGATCCCAGAAAAAGCATTGATTCCACCAAGAATGACAGGTCCATATTTTAAGGCCCATCTGTAAAAAAACAATAATTATAATTTTAAAGGTGTGGTTTAAAAGAAGACAATCACAAGAATTGAGAAAGGGATGCTCCCTTGGTTTGGTCATTCAGTCAGAAAGGATAAGTGAAAGGAGGATATATTTGTTGGAAGTAAATGGAGAACATGGCAGGGTAAGGCCTCGGTGGATCTTTAATTATCAAATTGAATCTTGATCTCTGAATAGCCCTATGGGAGAAAAGTGTGACATGTATGCCTAGCTAACCTAGCTGCACCAACTGAGCTGGGCTCATTCTTTGAACTCTTCGGAAGATTTTTGGCCATACACAATCCGAGCACACCTAGGCTTATATAAGAAACATGCTTGTATTGGCTGGTATTGTATACTTTTGACACTAAAGTATTGTGATTGATTATTGTACTAGTATTTATATATTTGTATGGATGGTTCCATGGATTAATTAAGGCTTCTCCCCATACATTATTCCATCTATACATAGAGAATAGGTGTGCCCTGTAAAGGAATCGACAATAGCCGGTTGATGGTTGAATATAAAATAAGCAAAATATTACAAAGATTTTGGTGGTTAGAAAAAGTTAGAAAAATTATGGTCTTGATGCGGGAAACGAACGCGCGTTCACTGCAGTCCGTCTAACCATTCAGCCAACCAAGAAGCAAAATATTGTAAAATAAAGATGGTCAAATTTGAATTTAAAGTTGTTGTTCTCATGTGGATGAGATGTAAAGTGGTACGCTGCGGTAATGATAATACAATGGTAGGTTACAACTTATTCACAAAATTTAATCTGTAGTAAAATTTGAATTCTTACGTGTCTGAGCTTGATTCCCAATTTTGTACAACTTCCCAAGCGTACGATAGAGCCCCCATTTCATCAAGCACGACTGCATCTTCAGGTATATCTTTGGATTTCGTTACACTTACAACCATCTTTATTGTAGTTTATACTGTTATTACATCTGGGCGTTAGTTAGGTATAGTATAATTAATTAGCAATATATATTTCAAATAATCTTTAAATTCACGTTTTATCAAAACAAAGGCAGCTGATTTTGACATTGACAATTTCTGTTGTTTTAAAATTCTCCCTATATTTTAGGGAAGGCAAAGGGTCCAGCCCATACAGCCAAGTCTTTAGTGTATATTTTAACTGTAGTCTTATGAAATAATGAGTGGGTGAAAAGTATGAATGAAATGAATTTTACGTTAAAATATGGGTGCCACATATTTTAACGCATCTAGGGAGTGCTTGGCGCGAATTGAATGGTAACAGAGATAGTGATGGTGCTTGATGAAATGGATAAAACCACTTTTTATAGTGATCTTCACCACAACATCAAATACATCATGAGACTTATTTTCGATGATTCTGCATAATTGCACATCAACACGGATGCTTGTGCATCAAAATAACACCACTTTCACTGCACAAAATCCACTCTGTAACAATTTTTGAATTAGTGAAAATAATTCTGACTGACACCACGAAACGCGCCAAACACTCCTTGACAATTTTTTTTATGAGGCAACGAAAGTATTTTATTCAACCAAATCTTTATCTTAATATTATTGTCTACGATCATAATTAATAATTTTTATATACTTTGACGAAATTTGATGAACTATCAAATTTGATTGTCACGAAAAGCATCATCCATCCAGTTTTTTAAAATTAGGAATATTGTAATCTTGAGGACTTGGCTGAATAAATTGGTTAGTTTTAAAATTCTCCCTATATTTTAGGGAAGGCAAAGGGTCTAGCCCATACAGCCAAGTCTTTAGTGTATATTTTATCTGTAGTCTTATGAAATAATGAGTGGGTGAAATGTATGAATGAAATTAATTTTACGTTAAAATATGGGTGCCACATATTTAAACGCATCTAGGGAGTGCTTGGCGCGAATTGAATGGTAACAGAGTTAATGATGGTGCCTGATGAAATGGATAAAACCACTTTTTATAATGATCTTCACCACAACATCAAACACATCATGAGACTTATTTTCGATGATTCTGCATAATTGCACATCAACACGGATGCTTGTGCATCAAAATAACACCACTTTCACTGCACAAAATCCACTCTGTAACAATTTTTTAATTAGTGAAATAAAATCTTACTGACACCAGGAAACGCGCCAAACACTCGTTAGTTAGTTTTAAATTCTCCCTATATTTTAGGGAAGGCAAAGGGTCTAGCCCATACAGCCAAGTCTTTAGTGTATATTTTATCTGTAGGCTTATGAAATAATGAGTGGGTGAAATGTATGAATGAAATGAATTTTACGTTAAAATATGAGTGTCACACATTTTAACGCATCTGGGGAGTGCTTGGAGCGAATTTAATGGTAACAGAGTTCATGATGGTGCTTGATGAAATGGTTAAAACCACTATTTATAGTGATCTTCACCACAACATCAAACACATCATGAGACTTATTTTCGATGATTCTGCATAATTGCACATCAACACGGATGCTTGTGCATCAAAATAACACCACTTTCACTGCACAAAATCCACTCTGTAACAATTTTTGAATTAGTGAAAATAAATCTGACTGCCTCCACGAAACGCGCCAAACACTCGCTGAATAAACGCTGAATAAATTGGTAAAGTTGACATTGACAACTGTCAATAGTGTCAATAAGCTTGTCATTCATGTCACTGTTTTGTTTACAGTGGCATTGTCACTTGCCTTTGTATTTGTAAACAAAACAGTGAAATTAATAGAAATATTACGCTTCATTAATGTTTTATAATTTAATTAATGTCGAAAGTGGATCTCCCATTGTTCTTTAAAACATTTCACGTTGAAAGGAATATGGATGTAGATAACCGCGTAACTTTTGAAGAATTTACTCTAGCGGCAAAGCAATTTTGTGAAATATCTGACAGTATTGATGATGGTTGGAAGCTATACGAAAATAAAATTGACGTACATAAAACTTACTTAGGAAAACAAAGTTTTTTTAATTATAATCTGAAGGGAATAGATAGATTACTTAAAGCGGAATATGTCATATTCTTTAACTTAAGTTATGGAGCTCCTTCATTCAGTTTTAATATCTGGGATTCATCAGGAGTCTTGCTATCATTAGATGATTTAAGACAAATGTCTTTTATCAAGTAAGTACAAGTAAATAGAAATGTATTAAAAATTCTATTTGTGAGGTTTAGTCCAGAAAACACCCTGGGCTTAGCTTAATGAACAAACTGATATAATGGTATAAATTTACTTATTATATTACGAAATCAGAGTGGCAGATTGCTTAGGTCTTCCACACACAATATCTCAGAAACAATTGCAATAAACTTATACAAGTAGACTCACTGTGTACAAATTGTTACTGCCAGAGTCAATAATAATAAATAGGTAGTAAATTTTTCATGTATTTTTCAGCATAAACAAAGAAGACTTTTATTCAGTTATAACTCAGCAAGAACATCCAGTACTTAACCGACCATATTTTATAATGCATCCATGTCACACCCCCTCGCTACTGGCAGATTTTAGAAATATATCTAAGAATATTATTGTCACTTTCCTTGGGTTGATTACTCCTTTGATAAGACTCAATTTGCCAATAGATTATGGATTATAGGAAGTAATATTGACCTTGAGTCAATTTCTTTTCATTGAATAGCTTAAGCTAAAGAATTTAAGCAATTCCACTGAGACAGCGTGGTGGATATTTCTATTATATTATTTTATTTACAGGAAAACTTGTATTGTGTCAATGGGTTCATTGACAGTTGGTAAAAATGGTCAATTATGATCAATAAGTTAATTAAAAAACAAATATAAAAATATATCTAAAGACAGCAATGAAAAAAATATAAATTATGAAAAATATTTATTTACATTAATGTTGACTT
The DNA here is from genome assembly GCA_963931975.1 of Cataclysta lemnata. Lineage (NCBI taxonomy): Eukaryota > Metazoa > Arthropoda > Insecta > Lepidoptera > Crambidae > Cataclysta > Cataclysta lemnata. Next base: position 15,032,102 of record OZ008346.1, on the reverse strand, counting down.
TTGGAATTACAAAAATCTAGAGGTGGGGTCAGGAACATCCATTACTAATAGTAGTGAATAAATGATAAAAATACAATAATTGATTTTTATTTCAACATTATTATAAATGTTAGAAAAAATCATCATAAAAAATCCAGGAAACCTTTGCAATAAATGCAATGTAATTTGTCTCCTTGATTAAATTTAGGCTTTCGGCCTTCTATGCTGGCCTGGAAGCGAAGAAATAACGTAGAATAGGCCAGCCCCGACTCATCCCCTGGGTGTCGTAAAAGTCGACTAAGGGAGATTGCCCAGTGTAGACCATTAAGCACCTTGGGGCACCCGAATGGTGGAGGGCAAACCACCAACAACAGCATACCCAAAGAGGGTTAGTGTCAGGCAGGCGGCCGGCTGTAAAACCTAAGCCAAAACTTTGAGCAGTATGGATTGGAATGTTGTCATTCCATCACTATCTCCGTTCATCGGTCTCTCGACATGGTCCGTTCCGTCTCTTTTCTATACATTCATTCATCACTAGCACCTTTACGGTGTGATGGATGATATGAATCAAAAGGCAGTGGATGCCTTGATGACGTCTGACCGATATTAATGGAAGAGGAAACGTACTGCGCCGACCCCAGATAGACTGGGAACAGGGCAGGGAGAAAAAGAAGAAGATTATAATTTAGGCTTCCAATAAGCATTATGCCATGTGGTGATGGTAGAACAGACATAGAATACCTCCCGCGGGTATCTTATACGGCTAATAAGGGTAAAGTCTTTCAGTACTATACTTATGTACTCTGTGGTAAAGACTGCATTGAGTAATCGGCAGAAGCAGTTCTCTTATATCACCTAGCAATTATCTGCGATCTATGTGCTAGATAGATATACTAATAACGCCAATTAAACCCCGAAGGGGTAGGCAGATGTGTATTAACACCCATATTTCGCCAATTATTTTAGGTCTTGTACGACACCCGAGGGAGAGATTGCGGGTGGTACATACATACATAAATACATAAATCACGCCTATATCCCCGAAGGGGTAGGCAGAGGTGAACTAGCACCCACGTTCCGCTAATTATGTTAGGTCCCATGTAATAGGTGGCGAGCCTATTGCCATTTATCGGGCACAAAAGTTGCAGTACTATTGTTAGGTGATATAAGAGGAACGCTGCTGCCCATTCCTCTTCGTTGATTTATCCTTAGTCGCCTTGTACGACACCCACGGGAGAGATTGCGGGTAGTGACAAAACACGATAAGATATGGCAATTTATCGCTTTGAACTATCAAAAATTATTGGATTTTTGACAATTTAAAGCGATTTAAGGCTACATCTATTTAAAGGCTTTATGTTATATCAATTTATCGCTTTGAACTGTCAAATATCCAATGATTTTTAACAGTTCAAAGCAATAAATGGCTATATCATAACGAGTTTCGGCGGTCATGCTAGCCGGGCAGCACTGGGTGTTTTCGGCTGAAATATTGATAAAGACCGATTCACTTATAATACTTACATAAATTACACTACGTCTTCATCATCACCATCCCTTTTAATGGCCCCACTGCTGAGGCACGGGCCTTCCCTATGGATAGAAGATAGGGAGATTGGACCATAACCCACCACGCTGGCCCAGTGCGGGTTGGTGAGCATTAACGCCTGTAGATGCAGCCCGGACCAACGGCTTAACGTGCCTTCCGAAGCACGGGGGAACTCAAGATAATAAATTTTTGGTCACTCATTCAATGACCGGCCTTAGCGACCATTGCTTAGTTTACGCAAGCGCGCTATACCACTGCGCTAGCGAGCTCCTCCCTACACACTATGATACACTACGTAAATCACGCCTATGTAGATATCCTCGAAGAGGTAGGCAGAGGTTAATTAACACCCACGTTTCGCCAATTATAGCAGGTCCCATGTAATAGGGGGCGACCATAGTGCTCGTAAGTGGAAGTATAGTTAAGTTGCTAGGCGTTATGGGAGGAACGCTGCTGACTGTCCATTACCTACTTATAATTGTCTTTACTTTACCCTTAGTCACCCTGTACCCGCAAGAGACAAGGGTCGTGACAATTTTATTCTGCTCCGCCGTCACCACACGGCTTATACATAGTTGGTAGCATGGACAAAAACATTTTGCCAAAACAAATGCTTTTTTATTCGCAGTGTTTTTAGTTTTAGTTTTTATTCGCTTATATTTGAGCCGTGAAATCATTAACGTTTATTGATGTATTATCATATCGAGCGCTGATAAGCCTGCCTTACTATCATAGATACTATTGTCGTTCGGCTTCATTGTCGTTTCGGTTCGGACGCTACGGGGCATTGTTTCAAGCCGTGTAATGTGATTGCCAAATGTACATCATTCCGGGAAAATGCGACAGTGCAGTGTCCTGCTATATAACTGTTCTCAGTGGTTGTGCCAGTCTATCTCGTCTCTATTCCAGACCTTATGTTTTTGTTACAATGTAAGTTATGATGACTCATTTTTGCATAGTAAGTACGTACCTAAGATAAGGATTTTGAATTTACGTTATTATGTACTGTAGGGTTTTCGTGCTTGCCTGCTATAAATGACTCCAAAAGTACGCACTGTAGTATCCTTTTACTCAGCCTAATTATCAGGAGGCTATGTAAGAAAAAATACTGTCGTGTGAAAATAATAATTAAGGAATGTAAATTTGGCAATTTAGGTATCTATTTTTTTTTTGTATAATTGTGTCTATATTAGATACCTACTTATTTTTCTGAAACGAAATACTACATCAATTCTTCTTTGATTTTCCGATATTCAATACATATTGGTATTTCGTCAAGTATTTTGCTTAGTCCAAAATGATGACTTTCATACCGCGGAGTATCGTTAAAGTAGGTACCCTACGAGCGGTTACACACTACGTCCGATCCGAACCCGTGAAAAATTATTGGTCTAAAAAGCTCGGACAGAGATCGGATTTAGTGCGTAAGTTACCATAGAAATAGTTCTACGGCTCAACAGACCATATTTCCACGGATTCGGATCGGACGTAGTGCGTAACCGCTCTACAAGTGGATTTAAGTAATAATTAGTAGGTAATATCCTGACGTAGGTAAGTAATTGATCCTATACCATTGATTATGAAATTCTTAAAAATCATTTTATGCGAAATTCATAATCAATAATACAGTCAGGCACGGCACGCGCCGGCTTGATAAGTCTTTTCTCCTATCGATATCCTATTTTAAAACATGACGCTATATATAAGTATAATATGATTGCTTTCAATCAACATTATGGCGAGGTAGGTAGCATTAATATATTATAACAATTTTTGCTATTTTACGATAAATACTTAGGTACTTATGCATAGTCTCGTTTGGTATACTAGATCGTAAGTTACTTCCTTACCGTCATCTTAGTTCAAACCAAATTAAAGAATAGTTAAGTGGAAAAACTTAAAGATAGAGCTACAATACTTTAATAATTAAGTAAGTATGCAAATTATTACAAATATTTATTTATTAAACAAATTCATTACAAATACTTAGAGATAGAATCAATTTAAAGTCAAAAGATAGCTTTGTACTCTTGCTTTCTTTATAATTACTTAAACTTACTTAAACAAGTTTGACAAAATTACACTTATGATTTTCTTGATGATAACAATAAAGGACTGTCTGCAATCGATACGTCACATCCGCACCGGATAAATAACAACAACCGTTTATTATGTGTTTGGGCTCATTTTCCAATCCGATTATAGTAGATTTTCCATCAAGTGCACAAAACGAATCATTTTTGTCCGAGACTTTTAGCAGCCCGAGCTGAAGGCGAGGGCTGATAGTAATGTCGAGGATAAAAATGGTTTTGTGGACGAGTTAGAAACTCTGCTTTTCACTTCGATTGCGAGGAAATAAAACAGTAGTTTATCATATCATTTCTTAAAATTCAATCTAAAATTCGTACAGTTTTGAATACTGAAGGAATTATTTTTCCCCTTGATATTAGGCTTGGGCTGGAAGACCTTTACAGCCAAGTATGAATTAATTTTGAAATAATAATTTTCTTAAATTAATTTAATAACCTACCGTACCTACTTAAATTAAAATTTTAATATATTTTATGCCTTAAAAAACACATAAGAATAAAAATATTAAAAAATAACAAATTCTATCTCTGAATTTCTTCTGAGAATTTCTTATTGTGTTTGGCTGCATGGCTCATTTTCTTTGTCTTAATATAGACACATTTATGAGTAGATACGTTAATGCTCTAGAGCACAAAATTCGATTTTGTGCAGCCTATATCCTGCACAAATAAGCACTTTGAGAGCATGAGAAGTGAAAAAAAACTTTTAATATCAGTCAGATAAATTATTATCCAATCAAATTAAATGTCATCTGCGAAACCACAAGGACGTAGAGACGGTTCGGTACCACTACATTTCTAAATTTATTTAGTATATTACTATAAAAAATTATTATACTAAATAAATTTAGAATAGAATATTTTTAATTAGTATAAAAATTATTATACTAATTAAAAATATTCTCGAAATGTCTATGCAAATAAATAACGATTTGATTGTTATTTGAACATAAAGGTCAAAAAAAATATTTACAAAGATTTTGAAAAATTCACCTGATGCTGACGCGGAAATGCGACAAATTTCTGACATTTTTTTTTTTATTTTTTTTTTGTGCCCGTGCGTTTATTGTTAGAGTGCAAGCGGAGAGGGAAGCGGAGGAGTGAGGTGGTAAATTCATCATGCTTGCTCTAGGCCGTCCTGGAGATTATTTCCTCCTACCGACTAATAAGTGAATGATTAATGATTTATGAACCTATGTAAGTCATGCAGAGGTCCAGTAGGACATTCCCTTAGTAGCCTTTTATAAGTAAAGCATCAAAGGTTGTTGTTAAAACCTGCATTGGGGTCTTATATATATTATTGTCCTAATATATGTAAGCAATCTCGCCGAGATTGCATCAACGCAAACAAATAAATTTAAGTCAATATTATGATTGTTTATTTAAAAACATTTTCAAAATAGAATCTTATAAATACTTATTTATATAATGCAACTCTCGGAGACTTGCAAATCTGTAATCTGGATATTGATCAGCAGATTACTTATCTTGTATGTAGGTAAGCTATTTGTCTTTTTGACAGTGAGATAGCCTTGTTGCGTGACAAACAATGTTAAAGTGATTCCAGGTAATTTTTCTTTCAACCAAAAGAGAGGCTTTTTAGTTAGATATAAGTGCTTTATCTGCATAGTGTTATTGGTAGTAGTAAAATCTGAAATCGTAATAAATAGGCACTTGAAATACTACCTACAGCGCTGTAATATACTTCACTTTACTTCTTGCCTGCTCGAGCAGTTCCATAGAGTTGCTTGGTCATACTTACTGCCGCACTCAGAGACGTCAAATAACTTTAATGAGTAGGTACTTAATGTCAAAATTTTTCATTAAAATTTAGACCAAAGACCTGACAAGAATAGAGACTATATTTGAATTGTCATTTTTTGACATTCAGTACTCATTATCGTTAATTGACGTCTCTGAGTGCGGCAGTTATTGCGATAATGGCACAGTAAAGATCGATCGAACAACAGCCTAGCCAATCTATTCGAACCACAGATATATCATTCGAACGCATAGGTCGAATACAAATGTATGAAACTGACGTATTACAGAGACAACAACGCGATCGTCGTGTCAGATGTAAGAGAAGCTCTCGATATCTATTCCTTCGCATAGATTGGCCACTTGCGTACGCGTAGCTTTTTGCGTTTTTTACTAGGATCTTTTTTGACTGTGGCATTCGTAACGTGTCTCTATGTACAAGAGTCGTCATTGTTTGATGTGGGTATAAAGTGAATCTAGTTCACTACATCGACAGTTACTAGATACCTACTTACTTAGGTAATTCGAAAATGTCAGCCCCTGCCGCGGCACACTTGATTCGCTATTGTTTTGGTCACAGTTTCTAACCTAACCTAACAGAACACGACCTAAAATGCTTCTCAATGACATTTGTATTTTTTTTTACGATTCAAAAACGTAGCATTTGAATCAACACTAATTATTCATAAAACTAGTACATACATACATAAATCACGCCTATATCCCCGAAGGGGCAGGCAGAGGTGGCTTGCACCCACGTTTCGCCAATTATTTTAGGTCCCATGTAATAGGTAGCAAGCCGAGAGATTTGGGGTGGTGACAATTGTATTCTACCCTGCCGTCACCACACGGTAAAACTAGTACAAGGTAGGTATTTAAAGTATATACTAATTTGACCACAATCAAGACGTCACGGAAGAATTACTGTGATAAATAATGTAATCGTTTATTCGCCAGATTAGCGAGGGGATTTAGGGGGTTTAGCTATGAGTAAAAGAGCACAAAATTCAATGCATATTCTTTATTTATAAAAAATAGTATGCAAGGCAATTTGGACTGAAATGCATATTTTATTGTATAATAGGTTGGGGAAAAAGTTTCTTCGCATTTTTTAAGAAAATTCAAAACATTTTTTAATAAGTATGTAGGTACCATTTTGTTCGATAACTTTTTGCCATCTTGTAGGTAGGGACATGATCCCATTGCTATAGAAATTTTGGGACTTCTGGTCAAAATACCGCGACAAGTGGTTTTGGCAGTCCTCTCGTGATGTTAACCTGACACTGCCTAAAGAATTCTGAAGAGACCGAAACAGGTGGAAATCTGAAGGTGTGTTAATGCATCCGCCGTATAGGTCAGGACTATACGGCGGATGCATTAACACCTCCCAGCCAAACTCTCTTAATTTTTGCTGAGTGGCTAAAGATGTGTGAGGTCTAGCGTTATCATGATGAAAAACCACACCCCTTCTGTTGATTAATTCCGGCCGCTTTCTCTCAACTTCTTGCTTTAATCTCATCAGTTGTTCGCAGTAGAGTTCAGAATCGATGGGCCTGCCTGGTGGTTTCCAATCCTACCACACACACAGCATCACCTTGTTGCGAGTTAACCCGGGTTTCGCCACAGCCTGACCGGCCTTTGACCACGACCTTTTTCGCACGTTCTTGTCGTACGTGATCCACTTTTCATCACCAGTTATCAGCTTCTTCAAAAATGGTTCGGTTTCATTACGTCGTAATAAAGAATCACAAATGAGTACACGGTTCATTAGGTTTCTTTCAGTTAGCTCGTGAGGTACCCAAATGTCGAGCTTTTTTGTGTAGGCCAGTTTTTTTCAAATGCGCCAAAACTGTTTTGTGGTCAATTCCCAGTTCTTCAGCTACGTCGTAACTACTGACATGCCGATCTTGCTCCACTTTTTCAAAAATGGCATCCATTTTATCTGTAATAGGGCGACCAGAGCGACGTGCATCTTTGACATCAAAATTTCCGGATTGAAAACGCTTTAACCAAATTTGTGCTACTCTCACAGACACTGCACTAGGTCCATAAACATCGCAAATTTTTTTCGCGGCTTGCGTTGCATTTTTACCTTTTTTGTAGTAAAATTTTAAAATGTATCGAATTTCTTCATTAGATTCACTCATCTTGGCGGTACGAAAAACAATTGAAAATCACACATTTTCCTAATTTGAATTTGGAATTATGTTCTTTAAAATTTAAACTTTCAATGATACCAAAACCAGCCAGATACAAATAGTAAAGCCAAAGAGATTTTATTACAAGTTAATACACACTATAATGCGAAAAGACTTTTTCCCCAACCTAATATAATGAGGGGATTTAGGTATGGGTAAAAGAACACAAAATTTAAAGCAAATTTTTAATTCATTAACAATAGTATAATAGGTATGTACCAAGGCAATCTGGACTGCAATACGTATTGTATATAAGGTAGTCGAAGTGTGTTATTAGTTACGGAGAAAGCACTAATTTGCGAGCAGCACATGCTGCCCTTCTCACGATTCGCCGTGCCCCCTGCCAGTGGATTCATGGTGATTGCCAACGATGGTCAGACTTCGGACGGACGGCCATTGCGGAGTTCCCACTAATTAGTCCGCCGCTAGCTCACCTGCATGAGACACGCGCAAAGACATGAGGGTATAACTTCTTGTTCTTATTAATAAAACTAATAAGCTTTATATTATTACTAGATACCGTTATAAAAATCTACCATGATGGGATCCTAGCCAAGTGGCAAGCGATACGGCACGTGGATACGTTTCTTTTGAACAAATGTCATATTTTGACAACTACAGTGCGTTCACAGTTATTTTACCTCTGACACATCCTGCTCATCATCATCCTGCTCTAACAATGAGATATTAGTCCTTCTCTCACATATAACGTAAACGGAAACGTCAGAGGTAAAATAACTGTGAACGCACTGTACTCCTACCGATGACTACCTAATGGGGAGCAGCACAGATCTGTGGAGAGCAGCAATGGCCTAGGCGCCACCTATTAAATGGGTGGGACCTAATCACAGAACAGAGATGGACCTAACATTGTTGGCGAAATTTGAATCTTAATACCTCTGCGTTTACCATCTAAAATCTCTAGGTATCTAATCTCATCGTAAATGCGAAACAATTTAACTGAAACATACAAATAGCTGCGTAACTTTTTATTTGGAATTTAGGAGCAAGACTTTATATCTACATTACCACAAATAACATATTATTACACAAAGCAAAGAAATTAAGTAGGTATGTACTTCTAAGGAACAGAAATTGTACTAATTAATCTAATTACCCACCAATCCGGACAATATGACCCAATCTGCCTCTGTTCTTCCATGGGCAAGGCCTGTGCCTGTGAATGTAGATAAGTTCAAAATTTTACTACAGACCGTAGTAGGTGCCGCAGAACGATTTATACAAGATTAATACAATTTATCCTTAGCTACGACAAAGTAAAATTATGGAACTAAAATAAATTTTTATTGAAATCGCTAGCCTATACGAACGCGTGCTTTGAATAACACCACCAGCACATCAGACTATACAAAAATGTCAAATATAGACAGTGGATAGTCAACCTTAACTTGCTTAATACGGCCGGTTTACACGAACTTAGTAGCTAAGCGCTTAGTACTTGTCACTAATAGTAAGTGCTTGTTCACGTCGATAAAGAAAGACGCCGCCTGATTTCGTACAGTGTGTTTACACACGAGGACTTAGTTTTAGTGACAAGTACTAAACGCTTAGCTACTAAGTTCGTGTAAGCCGGTCATGACGCAAATCAAAAAATCGATTAAGACAATTGACGTGCTAACATCTGTACTGTAATCGCGAATCGCCAAAAAAAGTGTGTAGGTACACTATGTGTGTGTATAAATCGTTCGAACGGTTAAAGGACTAATTATGATGATATTTATGTAGTAAATCAGTCAAGTTATTTGTGCTCTTTCAGTTAACTTAACAGCTGTGTAAATCTTAAAACACGCATACACTCGATAAGTCAAGTGCTCCAACTTAACCGACGTATTTTCAGTTATCAAGAAATGCTCATTTATCAGATCGATGACCTTGTACCGTCGTGTTCTATTGATTTGTTGTAGAAAAAAATGCATAAAAGCCTTGACTTCACGCTACGTTTCGCACAATATACCATTACGTCACAACATCAATTAGCCGTGTGGTGACGGCAGAGTAGAATACAATTGTCACCACCCCAAATCTCTCCCGTGGGTGTCGTACAAGGCGACTAAGGATAAATCAGTGATGAGGAATGGGCAGCAGCGTTCCTCTTATACTACCGTCCTGACAATGTACTGCGACTTTTGTGCCCGATAAATGGCAATAGGCTCGCCACCTATTACATGGGACTTAACAGAATTGCACCATATTGTGGCTAGCTATTAGCTAGACGGTTTTACACGACGTGTGGGTATAGCCAGCCTAGTGCTACGAAAGGAATTAACATTTTCACACTAAACGTAATTGTGTCCTCCTACATAGTTTTGCTACGATGTCTATTGCTGTCAACTCTTCTTATTTAAGTTCGTGCAATTTATTATATTCTGAAGAAAAATATTTATTTTATTATAAGTATTTACTTATACTATATTACTAGATAATTTATTATAAAGACAGCTCACCGCAACACCATCGTCAGTAAAATCTGATCTCTGTCTCGATCTATTTAAGAAAAGCCATGTCAAACGGCAATCTGGTTTAGAATTTGCACAAAATTAATTAAAATTTGTAAAGTGTGCAAAAAGAAAGACAGTTAGAAAAAGCCAGACCACAAGGACTCTAAATTAACCACGAAAAAATGCGGGACTTTGATGAGATTAAATGAAGCGTCAGAAGATGTAGGTATCTAAGCATTGTAGAAAGCGGAAAGAAGTGATCATTGTGTGAGTTTAAGACAAATGGTTGGTTAAAAAAAAACTGTTTAAATCAGGTATGCACCGTTTCACACTATTGGCAAAAAGATGACAACATCATTTTTAAACACTTCTTAAACAAAATACATCTTGAACTTTTTTTTTATAATAACACAAAATTTTATATAAGTCACTATTACTAAAACTATTACTTGCCGCGTGGTGACGGCAGAGTAGAATACAAATGTCACCACCCCAAATCTCTCCCGTGGGTGTCGTACAAGGCGACTAAGGATAAAACAGTGATGGATCAGGAATGGGCAGCAGCGTTCCTCTTGTACCACCTAGCAATGTACTGCGACTTTTGTGCCCGATATATGGCAATAGGCTCGCCACCTATTACATGGGTCCTTACATAATTGGCGAAACGTGGGTGCTAGTCCACCTCTGCTTACCCCTTCGGGGATATAGGCGTGATTTATGTATGTATGTATGTACTATTACTTAAATGTATGGAACTGTAAGGACCTGTTTCACAATCGACAAGTAAGTTCTAAGTAGCTTACTTCGCAGACCATTTGACAGTTGTAATATGAATAATATGTCAATATAACTGCCAAGTAAGCTGCTTAGAACTTGTCGATTGTGAAACAGGCCCTTAAACTGCTAAATGGTTCAAAGTAGAGTTAATTTCTCTTTTTATTGTACCAGGCAAACAAAGTGTCTTCAGCTTCGGAAACTCGCCAGGTGGACGTCGGGGAAGTGGACCCTCAGAACAAGAAGAAGCACAACAAAATCAAGACATCCAAGTACACCGTGCTGCTATTCATACCCAAGAACCTGAGCGAGCAGTTCCGTAGAGTGGCCAACTTTTACTTCCTCGTGGTCACACTGATTGCGATATTTATTGGTATGTCGATTAATAATTATACTTTTTTGCACCGTGTAGTGACGGCTTTTAGACAGTAGGAGAGTCGAGGAATAACATTAACTGCCGTACTCAGAGACGTCAACTAACTTTAATGAGTACTTATTGTCAAAAAATGACAATTCAAAACTAGTCGCTATTCTTGCTGGGTCTACGGTCTAGATTTAAATGACATTTTTTGACATTAAATGCTCATTAAAGTTAATTAATGTCTCTGAGTGCGGCAGTAAGAGCCCACGGCGACTTTTTGCAACGATGCTGTCGCGCGTTGCGTCGCGTTTGCATCGCGATTCATGGTTACGTGAGCGTGGCACACAGTTAGCGACCGCATTGCGACTGTATCGATGCGGACGCACGACAGCATCTACAAAAAGTCGCCGTGGGTGAAGGCCCTAACATTTTCAAAACAATTTAGTGCGCGGGGCCCCTAGCATTTGCTACTCTTGCTACGTGGCGGTGGCAAATCCGGCACTGCCGTAGGTGTCGTAAGGGTGCGACAGCGAGGCGATGAGTAATGGGCAGGCGATTTATGTGTCCGGTAGATGGCAATAGGCTCGCCACCTATTAAATGGGACCTAACATAATTGGCGAAAAGTGGGTGTTTTCACCTCTGCCTACAGTAATATAGGCGTAATTTATTTATGTATGTATTAATTTTAGGGGCCAGTGGCCTGTCCAAGTGGCTACAACGATACAACGTTTCTATCGAACGATTGCCCCTCTAGACAAATGGCCAATCTATTCGAACGAATAGAATGGCGGAGGACGCGGGTTCGATTCTCGCATCAAGACATATAATTCTTCAAACATTTTATAAACTGTTTTCTCTGCCATTGAGATAAGTAAAAGTGTCCAATATATGCCACGATATAAAATATACAAATAAATAGGGAACTATTGCGATCGACTAGCGCCCTATTATACCTGCTGAGACCTAGCATGTATCGAGAAATGTAGGTGTTATAAAACATCTTTACCTACTGTTCCGATAAACGCCTGTTTATTTATGCGTGGTACAATTTATTGAAATTCTTTTGATAGAGATGAATAAATAAATAAGTAAGTAAGTATATTGTTAAGTGAACAAAACATTGTCACTTTACAGTCTTTGTAAAGTGACAGTGTTTGTCCGTCGAGTTAGTAGTAGGTAATAGACAATAGAGCTTAGCCTTGGTAATCATTTTTCTAACATAATTACCTACGTTATGACGACCGTCTAGCTTAGTCCGCAGAGTGGTAAAGTTCTCAAGCCCTTTGAAATCTAAATGACAAGCAATCCTGTGAAACGTTTATTAACTAATGAATACTTCAACTTAAAAATTACAGGCTAAGTAAGTTTTCTTTCACGTCATGTTGATATTAGATACCTAAGTAACTAGTGTAACTATGTAGTTCCAAGGGTATTGAATTTAAAATTTTCATTATTTATAATTTTTTTCAATTGAAGTGATAAATTCGTCAATAGTTTACTTACGGCCTGTTTACAATCGACAAGTAAGTTCGAAGTAGCTTACTTTGCAGTTCAATTGACATATATTTCATATTACAACCGTCAAATGATCTTTGAAGTAAGCTAGTCTCAAAAAATTAACAGCATGCATGTATACATACCATAGTCACGCCTATTTATCCCCGAAAGAGATGAATCTCACACTCACATTTCGCCGATATTTGAACAGCGATGCGGAATAGGCAGCAGCGTTCCTATTCTATACACTACCACCTATCAATATGCTAAGACTTGCATGCCCGATAGCAATAAGTACGCCCGCTATTAAATATTTAGCGAGACATTGTATACTGTAATAATCAGATAATAAGTAAAGAAAATATTTAATACTAGATAATAATATTAACTATAATTTTTTTTTCATAGAAAGTCCAGTTTCACCTTATACGAGCATATTGCCGTTGACCTTCGTGGTCCTGGTGACGGCTGCGAAGCAGGGCTTCGAGGATTGGCTCCGGCACAAAGAAGACAAAAGGGTCAACAATCAAGTAGGTAAGTCATGCATATATACATAAATCACGCCTATATACCTACCCGAATGGATAGGTAGAACTGATCTCGCGGGATAAGTTTTTGAGCGGGATCAGATGACCAAAGCTTCCAGGCGAATTTGCACCCACATTTCGCCAATTATGTTAGGTTCCATGTAATAAGTGGCGAGCCTATTGCCATATATCACATAAGTCGCAGTACTTTTATATTGCTAGGTGGTATGAGAGAAATGCTGCCATTACTTATCGCTGTCTTTACCCTTAGTCGCCTTGTACGACACCCATGGCACAGATGGTGGTGGTGACAATTGTATCCTGCTCTGCCGTCACCACACGGCACGTGCATTTTAAACGATACCTATTTCATTATCTTATTATTGTAGACCAAATGTTGGACGGCTTTACAAACTTTAGATACCAGCGGCGATAATTTTTTGCCATTGACTGATAACAGCATGAGTTGTCTAATATAATTAAGTCCAGTAACTTTTGCTGCGTTGTTATTTAATGGTCAATGGTATATTAAATAAAAATGATTTGCTATTCGGTCCTGCGCTGCCCGCATCTAGTAGATTTCACACACACACACAATTCACATCAAATATACTATACAAACATGTACAAATATATCCTTCGAAAGTTAGGTGTGACGATCGATCTGACCTAGAGTTTTATGTTATTTGTTTAATATAAATGTGTGTTTTTTTTTAAACAGTGGATATAGTTCATAAGGGAGTTATAAAGCAAGTAAATAACTCTACTATAGCACCAGGTACTCTTGTCAGAGTACGCAGGGGGAAGGAAGTGCCAGCGGATTTGGTGTTGCTATGCTCTGCCGACGAGAAGGGAAAATGTTTTGTGACTACCGCCAATCTCGATGGGGAAACAAATCTAAAGACTTTGAGGGTACCTCCGCCGCTCGTAGGGTACACACCAGGTACGGTCTAATTAATGTTTAAACATAATGTGCGCTGTTTGATGCTTGCTTGCTTTTATTGTAAACGTCTTACCACACGCTCTACATACCAACTTAACTAATAGGAGTGGGTCACAGCAGGGCTTGATTCTGTTAATTTTAAATATACTAATAACAAATATATTTATTTAGTAATTTCTTATGTTCATGCGCTAATTTGCTTCATCCAAAATGTATGTTTATAAAATGATGATCATTTCACTTTTGACTTTTGACCATATATATGGCATAGTATCCATCTTTCTCAATTACATCATGACCATGTCTTAAATTTAGCCAACATTCAATGAAACGACGGCTAAAATATGTATTTTTTTTCCAAATAACAGGTCTTTTAAAATTTTCGGTTTATACTCATAAGCATTTCCATGTATTCCATTCGAAATTAGAAACAATTCAGAAATCCTAAATTTTGGATCGATACAGTTTCTATAGAGTCAAAATCTGCGAATGTGCGAAGAAAAATTTGTCGCATTCTAATTGTGACATTTTAATGGTTGCAGACTTGGCAAATATTTGTAATTTAAAATATAATATGATTTTCATGGAATCACTTCACCTGATTGGTTCATTTCCGCATTCTAATTAGTGAATGTTAACTGATAGCATTATCAGCAGAACCGATACAAATAAATACAATGCCAACGCATAGCGCATCAGCAGTCAGCACCACATATGTACATGTATCCCCAGGGGTATGCAAAGGTATTATAACACCCACAGTTTGCCAAAGATGTTGTTTCACATACTACCTAAAAGGCAGCGAACTAATACCGTGGTAATCGCTAGTGTGCCACGAATACAAAATGATTATATCTATTCATTGGAACTGCAATAGCATCTTGAATTGATCCTATAAAAATACGGCGTTACTTTATGCGCATATATGCATTATTGTGCCGTGTATGCGCGCGCAGCATAGGCGTGTGGGTGACGGCGGAGCACTAATTGATGAAATATATAAATAATGTAAACAAGAAATTATATCACGGGAATCTGATAAAGATAGGTAGGTACATTGGTATCTGCCAAGCCAACTTTTTGAAAAATAAGTATAATTAAGTCAACCTCTCAAAACATTAATCAATGCTCACACCAATTAATGATTAGATTTCTAGGTCATTAAAAATATATCTAAGACTAGTGGTTGCCCGCGGCTGGTTATAATAAATACCTATAATCTATAATAGCCATCGTCAATAAATGGACTATCCAACACAAAAATAAATTTTCAACTAGAATCAGTACCTACCTATTGTCTTGGATTAGTGCGTAACCCACAGAACAGCGACTCTTTTACTGTTCTGTGGCGTAACCAAACAAACAAAATCTTCAGTTTTATAATATTAAGTATAGATTAACGCGTTGGCCTTGCGTTTCATAACAATTGCAAAAATAGTTATAAACTATAAGTCATTGATATTTCTTATCATTTGTCGTGTCACGATAGTCATTACGACTATCGTGTTAAGGAAGTGGCGGATAACCTTATCTCCAGTCCTTGGATAGACGGCGATTTCTATTGACTATTTAAATTGAATTTAAATAAAAAAGTCTGGCTTTCATTCTTGTCTTTATAGGTTCTATTAGATAAAGAAATCTTACATGAGGTACTGAATTTGTCGGAATAGTTTAAGTCCAGTAGTATGTGTGTGTCTTCAGATTTTAAGTGATCAAGATAAAGTGTGTTATCCAATGCGTTAATCTATTAAAAATAGCGGAAATACAAAAATGAGAAATACCTTCCCTCATTGTAGATTCTAATACGTTTAGCGCGAGCTCTATTCAAAACTGACCAAGTCTTCATTACCATTTGATTTGAATTACCTACTAATTTGAATATGATATGACGAACTTTTATTTGATTTGAAAATTTTAAATCATCGCTTACAGTGACATTTTGAACTTATGATATCATCATCATCACCAGCCCTTTAATGTCCCGACTATTGGGGCACAGGTCTTCCCTTTGCATGGAAGAAGATTGGGCCATAACCCACCACGCTGGCCCAATGCGGAATGGTGGATGGATAACAATTGGAGATGCAGCCTGCACTAATGGATCAACGTTCCTTCTGCAGAACGGAGAAACTCGCAATAGTAAATTGGCACCCATCCAAAATCGCACGCCAAACGCGTTAATCAACTCTGCTATCGAATTCTTCAGCATTTGATCTCAAATTGCCTTTGAATATCCCAATCTTGGACTGCTGCTACTTCCTTTATTTCTTGCAGATATTCTTCCTCCGGGAATGCGCCTAAATATACCAAACCCTGTTGCCGATCTCTACACTTTTTATGGCTGTCTGGATATTCCTGGCCTCGACACCATATTCCTGGGCACTGACAACCTGATGCTGAGGGGTTCTCGGGTGAAGAACACAGAATGGGCTATCGGGTGCGCGATCTACACTGGTAAGTCATCTTAACTCAATTATCAGCCTGTTCATATAACCAAAATACTGGCATTCACTATAGAAGACAAGGCCATAACATTTTCCGATATAAAAAAGTTTCTATCAACTTTACTATGCATTCGTTCTTAGCTGGTACCTTTCCGGTGTGATCGATGTTGTCAATCAAGAGGGTGTGAATGGCTTGAAGATGTCTGACCGATAAGAATGGAAGAGAAAACATACTGTAGACACTCAGATAAACTAGGAAAAGGGAAGGAATAAGTTGAATTAGCATTAAAAGTACTGAATTTTCGTGTTTTAATTAGTCTTGACAATTTCGGCTTTTGATAGTCACTGTTTGAAACTATTTACGCAACTTATTTGTCTTGTACCAAATAATTTTTTTTTCATCCCACCATCTCGGAAAAGGCGTTTTTGCTCTTCGATATCTGAGTGCAAAAGCCGTTTTTATCCTCTAGAGGTTAAAGTAAATTTGAATTTAGAACATCGTGTGCAATGAGTTTGTGAATTCAAAACATCATTAAACCTATTTATTTCTACCTCCATGGTGCCGAAATTATCATGCAACCTATTTTAATTTGTTAAAAACTCAGACTCGGAACCTTCTTGGTGTACTTTTTTTGTAATTCCATCAGGGATGGTAATTTTTATTAGGTTACAGGTGTGTCTGGATGAATTTTGCGGGTGTGGCTGGGGATGATGGGTGGGTGTTGGAGGTGTGTCTGGGTGAATGGGTGTTTTGTGGGTGTGTCTGGGTGAATGGGTGTTTTGTGGGTGTGTCTAGGTGAATGGGTGTTTTGTGGGTGTGTCTGAATGGATGGGTGAGTATTGTGGGTGTGACTGGGTGGAAGTTGTGGGTGTCTGAATGGATGTTGTGGGTGTGTGATTAGATATTTTGTGGGTGTGTCTGGGTGAATGGGTGTTTTGTGGGTGTTTCTGGGTGATTGGGTGTTTCTGGGTGAATGGGTGTTTTGTGGGTGTTTCTGAGTGGATGGGTGTGTATTGCGGGTGAAAATGTTGTGGGTGGGTGTTGAGAGTGTGTTTGGGTTAATGGGAGGGTGTTGTGGAAGTTTCTGGGTGAAAACAGAAACTGTTGTGATTGTATTGTATTGTATTTTGCAATTTCCTCGTTAGAGGGATGAAAAGTTACGTGTTGCACTCGAGTGCAAAGATTTTTCACCTTGTGCTCTTTTGATTCCCTCGCTATCGCTCAGGATTTTAATTTTAGAATCCTTCGCTAGCTCGCTCTTCAAAATTGAGCACGCGGTTAAAAAACAACTTTGCACTCACGTACAACAAATAACTATTCTTTCTTTCTTTCTTTCAATCATAAATAACGTCATCGATACTGACGGACTAAAGTAAGTTGGTCTTTGGAATATCGTATATAATTTTTTTTTTGCCTCTTACACCATTAAGCCCTATGTAATCTTATCTGACAATAATAAAATGTAATAAAATTTCAATATCGTAAGTATCCTAGAATAGAGCTTGTTATGGCCTTGTTTTTAAACTTTGATGCCTATATTTAAATTCGCTCACCATCTTCTGAAATATTTTTATAAAGCACACACAGTCCGATTCCGATCTCCAAATGATTTTAGCTTCAATAAAAATAGTTTAAGGCTTATATTTAAAAATTTTGGTAGCGTGAATCCACGGTGAGATGAGACATTAATAATGACATGTGGATAATAATTAAACTCTTGCAGGCGAAGAAACAAAATTGGCTCTCAATTCAAAATACACAGGCAACAAATTCTCAACGTGTGAATTAGCAACGAATACGTTTCTGGCGTTCTTCATTGTACTGCTCACTGCTGAAATCATCCTGTCTTACGTGATCAAGATTGTGATTGAGCTAATGAACCCGAGCCGTGACTTATACCTTGGGAAAGGCCCATCCATGCCACCGGAATTCTCTGATGTAATCCAAGACATGTTCTCTTTCTTGCTATTGTATTATTACATCATTCCAATGTCCTTGTACGTCACAATTGAGCTGAATAAATTTATAGGTGAGTATTTCGCGGATAGAGAGATGTAGCTGTAATAAATTACTCGTTCATTGATTGGGAAAGAAACTTGCTTGTGTACCTATTTCAGCACAAATTGATTAGTTAAGTGCCCAGTTGTACCTTGAAGAATTTGCATGGACTTGACTAAAGTTTAACTAAATGTAACATTCGTGATTATAATGAAGTTGGCAGATGCCAACTTCATTATAATCACGAATGTTAAGTATAGATATACTTAAGTAATAGCATAATCAAAATATTATTATTATTATATCCACATACTCTTAATCTTACTATTTTGTAGGCACTTACTTCTTCACTTGGGATAACGACCTCCGATGCGAGGAGACTGGCAGATCAGCGCTGGCCAACACATCAGACCTCAACGAGGACTTGGGCCAAATAGAGGTGCTGTTCTCAGACAAAACTGGCACTTTGACCAAAAATTTAATGGTCTTCAAATCTTGCTCCATCAAAGGCAACATTTATGAGGAGAGGGACTTCAAGCTTTACGACACGCAGCGTTTTGAAGATCCGGTGGATTACAATAATGTAAGTGGTGCACGATTTAATTTGCTTAGGTACTTATAATATGTGTTCTGCTGGTAGCTTCCGAATAAGTCTTGGGTTTGGTTGACATCCCTGCCAACCACCCTGTCCAATCATAACGTTGTATGTACCCGTGCGATTTTTCATGTAAGGCCCACGATAACTTTCTTTGAGAATGATAACTGTCAGAGAGTGTTTTGTTCTACAATGCTTTGTTTGTTGTATGTATGATGTGTTACTCTTATAGCGATACATGGCAATGGGCTCGCCACCTAATACATTTTAACTGACGAAACGTGGATGTTGATTCAATTCTGCCTACCCCTTTCGGGATATAGGCGTGATTATGTATAATACAACCATTATCATTAGTTAAATACGCGTCGTACGATGAGATAACCATTCGTATCTATTCTTTAAAACATGTATTCATTACTAATTAACAACATGATAATGATAATATTGATAAGTTTGTTATTCCAAAAAAATGTCATGTGCTGTGGGATGACTGGGAAAGACAGGATTAGAAATTAGTAAACTTGAGGACCAACAGATTAACGCGGTATGACTACGAGATTAGGAAGGACGAATATCTTATAACTAAAAATATAAAATGCTAGAAATGAATTTCGATGGACCTAGGAGGAAATCCGAAGAAGATATAGGTAAAGAAGAAGCGACAATCAGAGCTGACGGGTAATAGACGAGAAAATCATGTTGTGCTGACCCGACTTAGAGTGAGAAAATAGTACCCCAACATTCATGTATTAGGTCCTAACGATACGAGTAAATCCCAATTTAGTTTCCTGTGCTCCACTACTACAAGGGCAGGGAGAAAAAGGTCAACAATCCTCCATAAAAAGATGTGTTATTTTTATTTTGTTATTGTCATCGAGGCGCATTAGTTAACTGATGCAGAACACAAACTTTGAGTAGCGTTTCTGTATTCGGGGGTAAATCATATGTCAATAACAATTTTTATTTTAGTTGTTAAGAATGTATTATTTGCCAGTAATACAACATACTTTTTAATCTATCCGGTCCGTTTTAAGTTGAAATTGACGCAGATGCTGATGTATCAATGTATGCAATACGTTACTCTTAATATAATTTTTTTTCCAGAAAGATATCGAACAGTTCTTCACTATCCTCGCCATTTGCCACTCGGTACAAATTTCAAGCGACGACATGAAAAAACTCAGCGCCCGTATGTCACTAACGCCCAACCCGTTGGATTTTTTCAAAAAACGTAAATTGTTTAAATCCGACATTCCAAACGCAACTAGCTCTATAGATAACGGAACGTGGAATGCCGTGCTCGCTGATAGTGGAAGCAAAATTGACTACCAAGGCAGTAGTCCTGACGAAAAAGCCTTAGTCGAAGCAGCTTGTAGAGTAGGAATTACTTTCCTGGGAGAAGATGGTAATAACTTACTTGTGAAGATTGGTGATCACACAGAGATGTTTGAAAGACTGCATGTTATTGAATTCACATCGGAACGGAAAAGGATGTCTGTTATTGTTAAAGACAAAAATGGAAAGGTGAGTAATTTATCCAGTGAGCAACTGACCTGGCTAATTGTCCAAAGGACATTTTTCAATGTGAATTTATATAACAATCCTCTCTCTCTACCTTTTCAGATATGGATCTTTTGTAAAGGTGCAGAAAGTGCGGTTTTCCCTATTTGTAAAGATTCTGCTATTATTGAAGAAACCGATAGAGACGTCAATGTATTTGCCAACAAGGGCCTTAGAACATTAGCGGTGGCTTACAGGGAAATACCTGAAGAAGAATACAATTATATTGCAGAAGGTAAATTGAATCATGTAATAGATACTTTTCAGTTTCAATTAGTATTTTTTTTATACAAAGTGGTGGTTAGAAAAAGAATTTCGAAAAATTATGGTCTTTATGCGGGAATCGAACCCGCGTCCGCTGCTATCCGGGCAGGTGCCTGACAAACTTTTCTAACAATTTTTTCTAACATTTATTTAAATTAAAATCGTATATATTTTTTTTATATTTATACATTTTTTTATGTAATAAGATATAATAAGATATGTCACGATAATAAAGTATTAGGTCCTCTATCGCATTAGGTTTTTATTTATGATGACTTGTACTTTATAGCATTATAGTAAGTATTGATAAATATACATAAATAAAAGAAACATGAAAATTTTCTGACAAAATAAAAAGGTTATGTAAAAAAGTGTTACATTAAGGGCCTGTTTCACAATCGACAAGTAAGTTCTAAGTAGCTTACTTCGCAGATCATTTGACAGTTGTAATATGAAATATATGTCAATTGATCTGCAAAGTAAGCTACTTCGAACTTACTTCTCGATTGTGAAACAGGCCCTAAAGGAAATTAAAATTTAATCATTACACGTCCTACTAGAGGAATTAATAACGTTACTAAAAATTGTCGTTACCATATTTCAGCTATAAAACGAACAGATGCAAGTGATGCCGAATCATTACAAAAGTTAACTCAAAAGTACAGAGTCTTGGAAAGACAGCTGAATTTGATAGGAGCAACTGCGGTAGAAGACTGTCTTCAGGATGACGTAGCGGACACCCTAGCTTCTTTGAGAAGGGCAGGCATCAAAATATGGGTGCTTACGGGCGACAAGGTGAAGAATACAATCGAGAACAAATTAACTTTAAAGAATATCAATCTCATCATATACTTAAATTGAATGTTCTTCACAATTTATTATCTTCTACGTTGTTAAAATTATCATTAGCGGCAAATTGTATAAAACAATAAAACTGTATAAAATATTACATCCACAATATAACCATACCATTAGTCTTGAAAAAGAAAGTTTCAAAAACATGTGTTTTTCCCTTTTGTGTTAAGTGGTCACAATTGTTAAGTTTTTTTTGACTAAATGTATGTCCTCAGGTAGAAACAGCAATCAACGTTGCTCAATCCTGTGCCCACATATCTGAGAACGACAGACGTATGTATATAGTAGGAGTGAAGGATAAAACGTCTATAGCCGCTCACTTAGCGGAATGCAAAAGAATCAGCGAGGACCCGATATTTATGGACTTGACTTTGATAGTTGATGGCACAAGCATGAGTCATATATTGGACACAAATTTAACGGAAAAGTTCGTGGAGATATCCCTAGCGTGCCACGCTGTACTCTGTTGTAGACTGTCACCTATACAGAAAGCTAAAGTAAGTAATTAGTGTCTTCTTTAATCTTAATAATAAAACAAATTTACAAAAACACAATAATAATAATATACTTATTCGTAATTCGTGTTAGGAATTGTTATTGTTTTGCTGATATTAAACATGAGACTCTTTATCTGCTGTTAGTCGTAAATCTATAGGCCTACCGCGATTACTTAAATCATCGAGATATTCTAATATGTAGGCTTAACGTTAATAAATAATTCAGGAACCAATATATTGTTATAAAGCTGTTTTAACGCTGAATAACTGTAATAAGAAAAACCTTGAGATTTAAAGGTTTTTATTCACTAAAAATTACTGCTACATTTTACAAAGATTGAAGGAATATGACAACATTGACAGTATATGAAAATATATAGAAATAAACAACGGCTCGTTGGTAAAGAGGTTTATATCATTCTCCCGGGCTTATTTTCGACAGTAGTCGCTTAGGTATGCGGGAGGCTTTTTCAATCGCTCTGATCTTCTAATTTCCGGAACGGGTTGAAGTGGATCGGGCGCGTCATCCAGTTCGTTATTATGAGGTAAGTCTTGGTGCACAGGTGTATCATGTTCATGAATAGCCATGTCATCTTCACCGCCTAATTGCTCAGAAGATATATCACTGACCGGTTCATTAAAGTCAGTACTCTGATCTCCTGCTGGTGCCAAATACCTATTAGAAACAGTCGTTTCTCGACCGTCCGGTAGCCTTACTAAGGTATAGTGAGGATTGGGATGAATCACCTCGACTTCTTCAACAATAGGCTGATATTTGTTGCTCCTATTAAATTTCTTCATGAGAGCCTGTCCAGAACTACTAAGCCAACTCGGTATTGATTCGCCATTAAAGGATCTCCGAGAATGTTTGAACATCCTTTCATGGGGAGTACTATTCGTAGCGGTGCACAAGAGGGAACGTATGGAGTGCAAGGCTTGGGGTAGGACCTGTTCCCAACTTTCAATTGGTAGATTTTTCGTTCTCAGGGCTAACTGTATGGTCTTCCAAAGCGTATAATTCAATCTTTCTACTTGACCATTTCCCTGAGGATTGTAAGGTGTAGTCCTGCTTGTAGCTATTCCACGGCTGTGCAGAAATTCGGTTACATCAGCCGATAAAAATGAAGTGCCCCTATCTGAGTGTATGTAGGAGGGCATTCCAAATATCATAAATAAGCTGTTCAGATGCTTGATGACAGTCTTGCTACTTATATCTGAGCATGCAAAGGCGAATGGAAACCGTGAGAATTCATCAATGACTGTCAACATGTATCTATTATTCGTATTCGATGGGACTGGGCCCTTGAAGTCAATGCTTAGTCTTTCGAATGGAGTAGTAGATTTGATAAGTTTCTGTGCGTTACTTGCATTTCGTCTTATGAATTGTGGTTTAGTTTGTCTACAAATTTGGCAACCCTGTGTTACGCTTCGTATTTCCTCCAGGGTAAATGGCAGGTTTTTAGTTCTTACCCAATGGAACATTCTAGTGACGCCAGGATGGCAGAGGTCTTCGTGTAGAGAATTAAGTTTCTTACATCGCGAAGACGTATCTATCATGGCAGACACCCTTGACAAGGTGTCAGCGACATAGTTGACTTTACCGGATCTATATACGATGTCGTATTTGTAGGGACTCAGTTCTAGGCGCCACCTCTGTATTTTTTCGTTCTTTATTTTACTAGAGTGCTTCTTATTGAACATGAATGATACGGATCTCTGATCTGTAATTAGTTGAAACGGTCTACCAATAAGAAAATGACGCCATTTCTTTAAAGATTCAACGATAGCGTACGCTTCCTTTTCAATCGC
Source organism: Cataclysta lemnata (assembly GCA_963931975.1). Lineage (NCBI taxonomy): Eukaryota > Metazoa > Arthropoda > Insecta > Lepidoptera > Crambidae > Cataclysta > Cataclysta lemnata. The sequence continues at coordinate 15,007,937 of OZ008346.1, read as the reverse complement.
GGAATGATTTTGTTCGCTTGCGTTCAAAGTTCTAGAAAAGAAAGCTATAGGTCTTGTCGCTTGCGATAGCGTAGCTGCTATAGTATGCTCTGATGCATCAGTCTCAACAGTAAATTGCACATTGTCAATAATTGCATGTATTGTAGACTTTAATATGTCAGATTTAAGTTCCTCGAAAGTAAGTTTTAGTTCTTCGGTGAGCGGGAATGTCCTCGTTTTGGATAAGTAGTAAATTTTCTCAGAAAAATTGGGAATCCATTTGGAGTAGTGAGCGAACATGCCTAGCACTCTCCGTAGAGAAGCCAAATCATGAGGAGGAGGTAAGTTTAACAAAGGCTTCAATCTTTCACTGTCAGGCTTTATAGTTTGATTAGCAATTGTATATCCAAGAATGTTGATAGACGTTTGTGAAAACTTGCTTTTGTCTTTGTTAATAGTCAGGTTATATTTCTCAGCAGCTGCAAAGAATTTCTTCAGGTTCTCATCGTGTTCGGCTACTGACTTACCGCAAATGGTAATATCGTCCAAATAAGCATACGTTCCATCCAGTTGCTCTTCGTTGATTACCCAATCAACCGTCCTTTGGAAACTGGATACCCCATTGGTTACGCCAAATGGAATGCGGCGGAATTGGTAAAGGTTGCCTGCAGCTTCAAAGGCAGTATACGTTTTTTCATGCTCTAGAATAGGTACCTGATGATAAGCGGATTGGAGATCAATTGCACTGAAAAATGAAAATTTAGAAATTTTAGAGATCATCTCTTCTATATTAGGAAGAGGATAGGCATCTAAGAGAGTGTACTTGTTTATTGTTTGTGAATAATCTATGACGAGTCTTTTTTTATGATTGGCGTTTTTTTGTTATGAGGACTTGGGCTCGCCATGGTGACATACTCTTTTCTATGATGCCATCACGAAGTAATTTAGTTATCTCTTCCTTGATAAATTTTGAATCTTCTTCACTGTGCCTTCTCGATTTTATTGCAATCGGCCTTCGATAAGGTTCGAGATTAGAAAACAACGGTACTGGTGGTAAAGCGGCTTCAGCAACGTTACATACCTGTAATGGTTCCTCTGGACCGTTGAATTTTATTTCTAATGATCTGTGTCTTTGTAGAACGTCGTGGCCGATAATGATATCCGAGCATAATTTTTCTACAATTAATAAGTTTATGTCTTTATAGGTACTGTTACCGATAACAATTGTTAATAATGTTTGGCCCTTTACAGGCGACGTGTGATTTGTCGAGGCCATTGAAATTATTTTGTTGCAGGGTCTCTTCCTTAAATTGCATATTCGAAAGAAGTCTTCGTTAATAAAACTCAAAGCGCTGCCAGTATCCAAAAGTGCTTCTGCTCTCACTCCTTTTATATAAGCTGGAATTATTGCTTTCTGTAGGGACGATGGTGAAGCAGCTAATAAACAGGCTAATGTAGGGTCTTCAGTTTCGGTTAAAGCGGCTGAAACATTTTTCGGTATATTTTTGCTTTTGCAAACATTGGCGAAGTGACCTTTCTTATCGCATATTTGACAAGTGGCATTAAATGCGGGACAGCTCTTTCTTGTATTATGCATATCTTTCCCACAAAAATAGCATTTACGGTTGCGATTGTTCCGGCTCGCAGATGCTAATAAGTTTCTCGTGTCATTATCTTTCGCATCATCGTTTTGAATGGAGCTAAGAGGACTAGGTCTAATATAATTTTCAGCATTTGTTTCTGCGCTCTCTAATGTTATTGCCAAGTTGTATGCTTCGTCGACAGTGAGAGATGAGTTCTCTAGAAGTCGCTGTCTAATCTTTTGAGAGGTAAGGCCCGATATAAAAGCATCTCTTATATAGTCATTTCTATTAGTCGCGGCATCGACATTGGCAAACTCACAATCTTTGGATAGTTGTTTGAGAACTTGCATGTATGAATCAATAGTTTCGGAACCGCATTGTTTACGACTTGCTAGTAAATATCGCGAATAAATTACATTCTTCGGTTTAGTGTATAGTTTGTCTAGAATTTTCATCGCATCGTCGTAGTTCTTACATTCGCTTATATACGCATACACATTAGGTGACAAGTGATTTATTAGTAATTGTAATTGGATTTCTGGCCAATTAGTATCTTTACCTTCAAATTCGCGTCGATGAATTAAAAGGAAATTCGTAAATGTTCTCTTGTAATGTTCCCATTGCATCGATACATTACTCGTAGACGGGTCCGCTTCGAATCTTTCTGGGCGTAAGTATTTGTCCATGTTCTAGCTTCCCAATATTTCTTCTTTCGTTATACCATTTAGTGAATAAAATTGTAATAATAAAAAACCTTGAGATTTAAAGGTTTTTATTCACTAAAAATTACTGCTACATTTTACAAAGATTGAAGGAATATGACAACATTGACAGTATATGAAAATATATAGAAATAAACAACGGCTCGTTGGTAAAGAGGTTTATATCAATAACATATTATAGAATAGAAAATATATCAGAGGTAGCAGTAATTTTGAAAAGAGTACTTATAAAGCACCTTGAACCTACACTTGTTTATCCCCAAAGAGTATTAACGCCCATTATAATAATAGATTGATTGATAATTTAGATTGATAATGTTATCACTCTTTAAATATGGCGCGAGCCTATTTAAATCTACCGGGCATGCTTATCGCACTATAACATGTCCATACCAATCTAAAGGCTTAATTCCTTAAAACTCTTGTCACCGGCACCACGTTAATATACCTTTTTCTTCCTACTCTGTTCCCCGTCTATCTGGGGTCGGTAGTATGTTTCCTCTTCCATTCATATCGGTCAGACGTCCTTAAGCCATCCACTCCCTTTTGATTCATATCATCCGTCGCATCGGAAAGGTGCTAGTGATGAATGAAAAGAGACGGAAAAGATCATGTCGAGAGATCGATGATCATTTCAATCCAAACTGCTCAAGGTTTTGGCTTAGGTTTTACATCCGTCTCCCTAAACTCGCCGCGGCGACGCCAACTCTCTTTGCCACCTATAATATAAAGTGGCAAAGAGACTTGGCGTCAGGTAACGGGCGGTAACAGAAATAAAACTTTCAGATAGTAAAACTAATAAAGGAGAGTCCTACAAGGCCCGTGACTGCAGCTATTGGAGATGGTGCCAATGATATCTCCATGATTCAAGAGGCGCATGTTGGCTTCGGCATTTTCGGCCGCGAAGGGCATCAGGCTGCCAGGTTTGTCTTTGTCATTTTCAGTATACCTAGCACGGGACGTAAACTAAATCTCTCTCTACCATTTGACAGTGTTTTGTCTCGGGATTTAGTGGGATTTAGAGCGAGCAAAAAATATTTTTTTCTCCCCGAGGAGATTTTGTTTGATGGGGCTGCTACAATGATTAATTATGGAACAATTATGAAAATGATGATAATGGTGCGGTTGATCTTCTATGATTCTTAGTTTATACTTCTGTTTATACAAAGCTTTATTTTATACTTATAACTTTTTTTTGCTTGTTTCCAGATCTGCAGATTTCGCTTTTACGAAATTCTCAATGATTAAGAAAATCATCTTAGTTTTAGGGCATTGGTATTACCAAAGATTGACTACTTTAATACATTACTTTTTCTACAAAAACATAGTATTAGGTAACATTATGGTAAGTTTGCTCGTTTATGTTTTAAATTTATGGACTATACCCCGGAATACAGAAACTCTACTCAAATTTTGAGCACTGCTTATAAAGATAAGTGCAGGACAATACCTGTCAGAATTTGTATAGAAAAACGTCAATTTTGACAATACTTAAATGTTAAGCAGGATTGTTGTTACAGTTTGAGTAACGTTTCTGTATTCGGCAGTAAGACACTGTTGCAGGAATGCCGTTTGAGTTTTGTGTATCCTTTATTTAATTTCAGTGAGTTATCGTCCAATACAAGTCAGTCCCATTAGTGAGGTGTGATGCCTATGTCTGGAGGTAGCTTAAACTTGAACATAATCAGTCGCTTTTTCTTTACAGATTTTCTTTCAAATTCATAGTGCTTTCTCAACGCAGTCCGTGTTTGACTCCATGTTCCTTACAATATACAATTTAGTTTCAACCTCAGTGCCATGCTTAATATTATCTATAACGGAACAGCGGTGGCCGGCAGATTTATTACTTAGGTAAGCAATCCACATAATCATGTGAAAATAGTTAACGTACTCTTTCTGTTAATGTCATCTAAGATCGGTAGTATTGGTGAGATTATCAAAGGCTTTATTACTAAGATTAAAACCTGAGGTCTACATTATATGAGAACGATAATATTAACAATGCAATTAGGCGTTAAGTTTAAGATGTTAAGTCATCTTAAGTGTTACTATGAACAAAATTTATATGGAATGCTTCAGGGATCTAATTTAGGGCCTTAGAGTTTTACATCTCTATTTATTTGTGGACATTAATTTTCTTTTTTATAACCATAAATATTATTATGCATATTAAGCATCTTGACCTATATAAACTATTCCTTGTTTTTAAATACTTATGGCGAATCGTGTTTGTCTCATTGAAAATTCTCTTTTTATCTAAGGAATCCAATGTTATATCGAGACATAAGGAAGAACAGGCTGATGTCTTGGGCATACTTCGGGGCGTGGTGTCTAGCTGGCACCTACCACTCGCTCGTGATATATTCTATTACCACAGGCCTGTTCCACAAGCCTGTTATCAATGGCGACATGAAGACCGTTGATCTTTGGTATGGCTGTAAACTTTTCTAATATTATATAAGTAATTAATCTTAATAATAAGTAGGTACACCAATTATGAAATATATTGCATAAGTAATTAATCTTAATAATAAGTACACGAATTAATCTAATATCTACTTCACGAACTAACCGTCGAGAAGGACATTTATAAATATACCGGCACGATCAAGGATGGTTCAAAGAAAGAAAGAAAAAAATGTTTAAAATATTTAAAATATATGATCAAATGTATAACTATTAACTCAAGTAGGTATATACTTTTGTGTTTTTGAGCCTATTATCCCTATATTATATATCTTGTAAACCACGAGCATCTCCAATTGGTTTGAATTTTTATCATTGGAAAAGTTTGTGGACATATGTGTAGCCTCGATCAGTGCAGATTTCCATAGTATGATAATGATGTTGATTAAATCTGCAATCTAACGTATCAATTAGATCACGCCTACTCTAGATAAATAAACAATTCTTACACACACCTATTCATTACCTAAGTAATAAAAATAGATTGATTGTAGAGATAAATTGGTTAAGGCAGTATGAGTAATAGGCTGCAGCTGATATATACCACCTTGCTTGTATGCTGTGATTTATTTACGTTCCCGATAGTTATCAATCCCACCTTACATGGGACCCACCAGAATTGGAGAAACGTGGGTGTTTATTCACCTCTGCTCCTCTCCTCCTCCTCTGCTGTTATTTATGTACATAGTTTTATGTAAATTCTACACTGGAACGTGTGTCTAAGGCGCCTCTTACCAAATATGTCTGGGCAGAGAGAGAATTCGGCATGGCGAATATGTGAGTGTTGACATTAATATCAAGGGATTCCGTAAACATACACTTGGGTCACGAGTCCCGTGCGCTGCCACTGATTTCCCTCTCTGCTCAGTGAATCCATGGGGAATGCTAAGAGTTTTGAGTATGATGTAATGTATGTATAAATTTCTGGGTTCGAATCCTGGTAGGGGCAAATTTTGTGATGAACACAAATATTTGTTCCCGAGTCATGGTTGTGTATATGTTTAGGTAGTATATTTTCAATATTCATATATATAATTATTATGATATTAAAATGTCCGTCATCTAGTATCCATAACACAAGTGCTGAGGCTTCTTACTTTAGGCTAGATGATAGGTGTGACCACAGAACAGTTCACACTACTTGCTCTGTTCTGTGGGTGTGAGTGTAAAAATATTTTTAAAAAATTAGTGATGTTATGTGAATTCCAAAGGTGCTACGGCGCGGCGCTGTTCCACTTGATGGTGCTGATAGTGACCTTGAAGCTGTGGCTGCAGACCCGGTACCACACGGTGGCATTGGTCGCCACGCTAACGCTCTCTGTGCTAGTCAACATAGCACTTAACTTCGCCTATTCTTCGTACAACTTGTGAGTACATTACACATATTATTACAATGGGATGATGGATATACCATTGTTGCTTTTAATTTCAACATTATACAAATGTTAAAAAATTATCACAAAGAAATTTGTGGTTAGAAAAAGTTCGAAATATTATAGTCTTGGTGCGGGAATCGAACCCGCGTCCTCCGCATTCCGGGCAGATGCCTAAACCACTCGGTCAACGAACTTTTTTATTATGGATAGTTTTGCTACACTTGTTACGAAAACAGTAGGCACCAGTTTTCTGAAACATGATAATTCTTTCTTTGACTCGTACTATCTCGTACTCGTACTCTCTCGTACTATCTAAAATGCCCCTTGATAGAATTGGCTACAGGCCCCGTGCGGGCTCAATCCGGCACTGCGATTTCTATTGCTTCAGTGCCATTACTCTTACACATTGAGAATAATAGAAAATTGTGACACAGACAGGTATAGGGTATAATAGTAAAGCAATACCAATTGGCTTTTTTAAGGTGACCAACTTCCAGCCTTTGTCTTATTTTAAGTTAGGTTGTACAGGATCGCCGAGGAGGAGCTCGCTAGTGCAGTGGCTTAGCGCGCTCGGCCTGTGATTGCGTAAACTAAGCAATGTTCGCTAAGGCCGGTCATTGGATGGGTGACCAAAATTATCTCGAGTTTCTCCGTGCGTCAGAACACACGTTAAGCCGTTGGTCCCGGACACAGATATATCAATTTAAGAAGATCGGCCGAAACGCGTTGATATATCTGTGTTCTGTATCTGCAGTCTTTAATATCCATCAACCTGCACTGGGCCAGCGTAGTGGGAAATGGCCCATTCTCCCTGTATTCTTCCATCCATAGGAAAGGCCTGTGCCCCAGCAGTGGGGACATTAAATAGAGCTGGCGATGTTATCAAAATCTGTCGCCATAATACCTAACTAATAATGTAAACAGCATTATTTTGTTGCGACAATTTGTGATAAGATAGCCAGCCCCTCTGTGGTCGAGGGTTCCAAGTGAAGCTCGATTCCGTCTTCGGCCCTAATCGTCACTTACCATCAGGTGAGATGAAGGTCAAGAGTTTCTGCATACATACATACATACATACATACATATATCACGCCTTTCTCCCACAGGGGTAGGCAGAGATCACTTCTTTCCACTTGCTACGATCCTTACATACTTCTTTCGCTTCATCCAATCTCATTAATCTCTTCATGCATGCCCGTCGGTTTCGGGTACTCTTGACCTGGCCCTTGTTTAATAGAGTTTCAATTTGATTATGAAAGATCCGCCTAGGCCTTCCCCTTCCCATTTCTCCATTCACTTTCGCCATGTATATCCTTTTTGTCAGTCTCCTTTCATCCATTCTTTCTACGTGACCAAACCATGCGAGCATCCCTTTCTCAATCCTTGTCATTACATCTTCTTTCAAACCACACATTTCTGGCTAAGAGTTTCTGGCTATCATAAAAACAAAAAAAAAACATTGCCTTTCAGACAATACGACGGCGATGTGCTGGGAACGTATACGCGGATAATGGGGTCACTCCCGTTCTGGCTGACGACGGTCCTCGTAGTGGTGGGATGCTTAGCCCCCGATCTCTGCGCGCGATTGCTCTCCGACAAGTGGGGAAGGAGACTCATACAGTCGCCACAGATACAGACAATATTCACGACTAGACTATGACAATGTGGAAGTTCATTAAAGATAGATAGGTACCTGCTGTGTGTAATTCTCTTGTTGTATGCGACGATTTAGTTAGACAATAGGGTATTTTACACTATGCAAGAAAAAATATTAAAAAGCATGCTTGTGATTAATTTCATAGAGTGGAAGCGAGAAATGTCAATATTGATGCAATTTAAAAAAAATGCTATTGAAATTTTGTACTTAATTAAATTTTATAACAAATCGGATATCGACGTGACGTCACTCTGATAGTAGGCTTTATTTTCACGAAACAAGCAATGTCTCGGCTTAAACCATAACTCTTTGTAATAAGAGCTAAAATAATGTTATAGAAGAGACTTCTTTTGTGGATCGAACTCTACACAAAGTAGAGTTTGATCTTTCGCCATATAATAAACATGCTTACTGGCAAAGTGACGTCACGAGCCGAAACAGATAGCACGATATAGATAGATAGATAGCTTGTCCGCTCAAGAAATCAATATCGTAAAAATAAATACGTTTTAGGCATCGGTTTTATAAAATTGTAATGAAAATACTACTGGTTCACTACGACCTTAGTAATGATAATGAAACAGTTTTGAAAAAAGGTGCAACTAGAGAGTTTATGTGCTCTCTGTTTGCTTTTGCATCAATTTTAAAAAGGATTTGAAATGTAGTAAGTAGAAAACTTTAAGAAGTACAAATCTCGACTTAAAAATTATATCTCAAGTCTGTAAAATATAAATGTAATAAAGTAATATAATAAATATTAAGTAGAAATTATTACGATTCGAAAGAGAGGAGGCGTAGGTGACAAAACAAATAGCACGTTACGGGGCTTAAGAACTTTAAGATCAAACAAAATGTGTTAAATACGGTTTTAAAGGGTAAAAGAACTTTAAGGGCCTTATTAATACCTAAATGAAGATTAACTTAAGAGTACCTATCTTTAGGTATTATATGAATTATACAAGTATTACTCAATATCGTTATTAATAAACATGAAGTAACGCGTTCACTTCAATTCACTTTTTTTTATTTAAAATTATAAACCCAAAAATTAGTCAAGCACTTTAATTATGACCTTTTTGGGTCTACGATAATATATAAGACAATAAAGTCGAAGACGAAGTTAAGAATAAAATGTGAAAGTACTAATGGCATAAACATAATAATGCAGTTTGAATGTGACTTGATAATAATATTAACTTGCAAATTGTAAAACTGTAATAATGTTTTGTCGGACCTAGTCAATTTACTAAACTTAAAGTTCACTTTGAATTTGGTAATTTAATATTAGGTATAGGTACAGATAGAGAGAGAGAGAGAGAGATGAAAACTCTTAGCATTCCATGGATTCACCGTGTGAGTGCCGGATACAATAATGTTGGAGAGAGGGGAGTCAGTGGAAGCTTGGGACTTGTGACCCAAGTGTATGTTTATAGGATAAGAATATGTAAATGTTACCCTATATTTTAATTATTTTACTGATCGTTGCCACCACTCTCCAGGCTCCCTCAAATACCTGGCTTGAGAGAGGAGCCCTGGAAATGTGAACCCATGGAATGCTAAAAGAATTTGGTCTTTGTAAACGAATTATTTAAAACCACTTATTACCAGTGTAAGTGCTACCTACCTAGGTACCTAATAGCACAATATTTGTAAATACGTAAAATATGTATTAACTCTAAGTATTATAATTTTGTAAGTAGATCAATAAAGAAAAATATTTTTATTTTATTTATGTTTTATTTATCTCTTGTTGAGAATATAATTAAAGGTAGGTATCCCTAGATACTTCTATGCTGGCCTGGGAGCAAACAAATAACGTAGAATAGGCTAGCCCCGATTCATCCCATGGGTTTAGTAAAAGTCGACTAAGGGAGATTGCCCGGTGTAGACTAATAAGCACTTTGGGGCACCCGAATGGTAGAGGGCAAGCCACCAACAACAGCATACCTAAAGTATGGTGTCAGGCAGGCGGCCGGCTGTAAAACCTAAGCCAAAACCTTGAGCAGAATAGATTGGAATGTCGTCATTCCAATCACTCTCACCGTTCAACGGTCTCTCGACTCATCAGTCTCGAGACGGAACGGGCCACCTGTGTTGGCGCGTTTCGTGGTGTCAGTCAGATTTATTTTCGATTATTCAAAAATTGTTACAAAGTGGATTTTGGGCAGTGAAAGTGGTGTTATTTTGATGCACAAGCATCCGTGTTGATGTGCAATTATGCAGAATCATTGAAAACAAGTCTTATGATGTGTGTTACTTAAACTAAGAAAGCGAATACAAAGTATTTAAAGTTGCTTTAATAGAATAAAAATATAAATTACACGTTATAAACATATTATGGAAAACACGAATCAAAAAAACAATAATCGTAAACAGAATGTTTGATGTTGTGGTGAAGATCACTATAAAATGTGGTTTTATCCATTTCATCAGTCACCATCATGAACTCTGTTACCATTAAATTCGCTCCAAGCACTCCCTAGATACGTTAAAATGTGTGACACCCATATTTTAACGTAAAATTCACAAAGAGTATATAATATACTAATAAAATTCATTTCATTCATACATTTCACCCACTCATTATTTCATAAGACTACAGATAAAATATACACTAAAGACTTGGCTGTATGGCCTAGACCCTTTACCTTCCCTAAAATATAGGGAGAATTTAAAAAAAATGTAAAGGAGAGTGTTTGGCGCGTTTCATGGTGTCAGTCAGATTTATTTTCACTAATTCAAAAATTGTTACAGAGTGGATTTTGTGCAGTGAAAGTGGTGTTATTTTAATGCACAAGCATCCGTGTTGATGTGCAATTATGCAGAATCATCGAAAATAAGTCTCATGATGTGTTTGATGTTGTGGTGAAGATCACTATAAAAAGTGGTTTTATCCATTTCATCAAGCACCATCATTAACTCTGTTACCATTCAATTCGCGCCAAGCACTCCCTAGATGCGTTAAAATATGTGGCACCCATATTTTAACATAAAATTCATTTCATTCATACATTTCACCCACTCATTATTTCATAAGACTACAGATAAAATATACACTAAAGACTTGGCTGTATGGGCTACACCCTTTGCCTTCCCTAAAATATAGGGAGAATTTTAAAACTAACTAAAAAATGTAAACATTTTGCAATACATTTTGCGCTTTATTATTATGATGACAAAGGTTAAAATAGCAAAATTTTTACGATTGTACTGACTGACATACGTAAAGATGGTCACCGGCATTTCTATCAATAAAAACTGTCAAATATATTCAATCGATTGTCAACATTATCTCCTTTTAAGTAAGGCGTAAAGTCGCATGAGTAAATTTGACATTTTGTGGAAACCTCAAACCTGACGTGCTGTTGTTAAACAGACAAACAACTCAATTAAATTATTTTAGTACTTTTTTAAAATCAATCAAACATAGCTGTTTCTGTTTAAAACTTCTTTCTATACTTTTTGTATGGATGAATAGGTGCTCACCATAACAACTGCTGTATTTTATTTTATAAATTTGTTATCACCTTGTCGCTGTGTTGGTGTAAATAATGATTTGAAGTCGTTCTTTGAATTGATATTGATAACATTGACATTGTGACCGCGCCACCACGAGGACTTGTAAGTTGATACCATTAGACGTAACTGATCTATGTATGTACAACGCCTGACCTAAATATCGATCTAATTTGGTTTTCAGTTTAATTGACGATGAATAACATAAAAAACAATTGGTTTTCGGAATCGTGTGATATGTGGCCTGGGGCTACATTTTCATTCGAAGTCACGAAGGTGCTACACGATGAGCAATCGCGGTTTCAAAAAGTGCAAGTTTTTGATACAAATAGCCTTGGACGGGTGCTGGTGCTTGATGGGATAATACAATGCACAGAAAAAGATGAATTTTCATATCAGGTAAAGTATTAAATTAAAGTTCAGTATTGGAACTATGAGGATCACAAGCCCATCACACAATGTTATGTAAACTATAACGAATTATAATGAGTTGGCCTTGCTTGGCAACACATGTTAACTGGCAACAATTGGTCGGAGATACTGCAAAGTATAAAGAATAAATATTATCATCAAAATGTACGAGCCAAAAGACGGTGGCTTTATTCGCTCGTTCATCAAGGTCTTTACATAGATACACAATTATTATAAAACTGATGACAGATATTTAGATTTTTTCATGGTTCATGTCTACTTGTGCTATTTAAAACACATAATTTGACTAATTTGCTATATTACCTATGATTTTTTAATTGCAGGAAATGATTTCCTTCCTTCCTCTCTGCTGTCACAAGAATCCAGAGAAAGTGCTAATTGTTGGTGGTGGTGATGGTGGTGTTGCCAGAGAAGTTACTAAACACCCGAAAGTAAAGGAAATTGTTCAGGTAAATTAAATTATTAATCAGTGATGAGGAATGGGCAGCAGCATTCCTCTTATATCATCTAGCTATTACCTACTGCGACTTTTGTGCCTGATAAATGGCAATAGGCTCGCCACCTGTTACATGGGACCTAACATAACTGGCGAAACGTGGGTGCAAAACACCTCTGCCTACCCCTTCGGGGATATAGGCGTGATTATGTATGTATGTAATTTAAATTATAAAATTTGGTTACCCTAAATTTTCTCTCCACTCAATTACAAAAACTTTATTGAAATAAATGTGTGGTGACTACAAAATTGTAATATGGTGAGAGCATAGTAGAATACTATTGTCACCACTTTGGCAATGAATTCTATTAAATCTAATAAGTTGGAAGATAATAAAAACGAAAAATGATAAAACACTTGTTACTTCAGAAATCTGAGTTTATGTTTCTTTTAATTAGCTGATAAAAATTGGTGTTATCAACCTCTAATGTGGTACTACATATTCAATATGATTTCCATATTTTTACCACAATACCAAACTAATATTAATGTGCTATAGCAATATGTTATTACCTAAATAATATTAATAGTTTGATGTTATTTATGTACTTTGTGAATGCATGAAATTCCAGGTGGAGATTGATGACCAGGTTATAGAGGTCTCCAAAAAGTACCTTGGTTTTATGGCGGTGGGATTTGATAGTGAAAAGCTAACTCTTCACGTAGGAGACGGTTTCGAATTTCTCAAGAATCACCAGGAGGAATTTGATGTCATTATAACGGACAGCAGTGACCCAATCGGTCCTGCTGTCAGTCTTTTTGAAGAAAACTACTTCACCTTAATGAAGAAAGCTCTGCGACCCGGTGGCATTGTTTGTTCCCAAGCTGGAACTATCTGGAATGATCTAGAACTTGTTGGCAGTACACTTAGATATTGTAAGAATCAATTTCCTTCGGCTGCCTATGCTTACGCGTCTGTCCCAACCTACCCATCGGGCCAAATTGGATTTGTGATTGGGTCTTTGGATAAGGATATTAAGTTTGACATCCCAGATTTAGTTTTCTCCCGTGACAATGAAAAAGCTATGAACTTAAGATACTACAATAGTGATATCCATAAAGCAGCGTTTGTATTGCCCACTTATGTTAAATATCAACTTGAGCAAACCAATGTTTAATAGGCAAAGGATTCTGACAATGTAAGTACCTACTTAAAACGCATTTGGCTTTTGGAACTTAATACTGCCCATATTTTACTATCATTAAATAACAATATTAAATATAATAAATATGTAATGAATTACACTTGTAAAATAACTTTATGATAAAAATCATTGTGCCTTGAAACTCTACCAACTTTTATACAAAATTTTATGTCAACTATGGCCTAAGTATATTTTATGTATAAGTTTTTGAACTTATGTACAAAAATGGATCTACTTACGAATGTAAAGAATCTCCTCATATATAGAAATATAAGATTACTTCATAGGTAAAGAGAACCGTGGCATATTTTTGATATGCATTAGAATATAAGTGTTATCAAATTATTTGTTATCAAACATGGATTAATGTCTGTAACTGTTTATCTAATATAGTCATATTGTGCCTTATTCACATTCCGGACCATAATAATATATAAAGTTTGTATTTACAATCTTGCTATTTTTGTACTGTTTTCGTTATTCACGGCATAAAATTAATTATACTGTATGTTTTATTACATGTTGAATGAATGGCAATAAATATTTTTCTAATTATTACTTTGATTTTAATTTGAACATCATATAAACAAATGTTAGAATAATTAGTACAAAGAATATTGTGGTTAGAAAAAGTTCAAAAAATTACACCAATCTTTGTTTTTCTAACCGGAACATTGTTTGTGATATTTTTTTCCAATTTATAACACTGGTATTCTATTACACAGAAAGTGTTTTACTTATGTCCATTCTTGTTTAAATAAGGTTTTTAATTTATCTTTTCCATAAACAATAAACGCTTAGAGCTAATATTGCAAGAGACAGCAATAAGAACGCCGTAACGTCTAACAGAGAGAGCTGCAGTCTGTTGAGCCAGCGGCCATGGGAGCTCATGTGGAGACCCCGGTGGCGAGCGGTTTTCTCAATGTAGTAAACGGCTAGATCCATTGGCGCGATAGGCTTGTCCTTCCAGATTTCACTCAGTTGTCTCGCTTTCTGTTTCATGCTGCAACCGCATAAAAAGTACATTACAGGTGTACCAAGGGCGATAAAACAAAGAACGCCTCTTCTTTTTTATCGCCTGAGGGAAGTAGGTACCTACATAGTTTAATGTCACCCCCTTGGCCAGGAAGTGGATTTTCTGTACGCCTAGCGGGCGGAAAAGTCCACTTATGGTCACGTTATTTTATTTTGATTGAGACAGCATGAAAAAACTCGATACTCTAAAAAAAGAGGTACAGCAAGACAGGAACTAGCTTCTTCTTCCATTCATATCGGTCAGAGGTCATCAAGCCATCCGCTCCCTTTTGATTCGTATCGTCCACAGACCGTAAAGGTAATAATAATAATATATTCTTTATTGCACACATCAAAACATACAAAAAAGCAACACTAAAAGAGAAAAAGGACAATAGGCGGCCTTATTGCTAAAAAGCAAACTCTTCCAGGCAACCTCTTTGGGTATGCTGCTGTTGGTGGTTTGCTCTCCACCATTCGGGTGCCCCAAGGTGCTTATTGGTCTACACTGGGCAATTTCCCTTACGACGGCTCCCAATATTCTACACGGCAAATCAATATTATCGTAAACTGATGTAGACCTAGCACGGATTTTTCTCTTACATATTTGTTACCTACGAGTTCTGTGACAGCACAGAACTCGTCCTAGTTTAAAACAGGTATAAATACTTACTTTTCCGACAAAACCTCTTTCAGAGCCCTTTCAAAAGAGGCCTCGTCGAGGTCCCTCAGGCTCAACACCTTTGCCAAGCCGGCTTTCTCCGCGTGCGCCGCGTTCCCGAACTGGTCGCCGAGAATGGGGACGGTGAGGGTAGGCACCCCAGCGGCAGCCGCCTCTGTCAGGCTCAACACGCCCCCGTGGCTTATGAACGCCACGCACTTCGGGTGCCCTGGAACATGAAATCATGGGAACGTTTTGGTGAACTTGAGCCTAAGGCTAGAGTTCACCAACAGTAAAACAGGCGATTGTTATTTAACAGTCTGTTTTTTGTGTAGGTACATTTTACCGTATGGAAGATCTGGCAAACTTACGTGTTAGTGAACTCGGGCTTGGTAAATTAACATTTCTCGAAGATATTCCTATAGTTACCTACATGTGGTTATAAATAAATAAAAATGCAGATAATGAACGTCCACTTACTTAGCAAATCGTACTGTGGCAGCCACTTCATGACGTGAACATTCTCCGGTAACTCTTCCATATCAGCCTCCCACTTCCAGATGACAATTTGGGGCAGTCGCGAGAAAACTTTCAAGATGGCTCCCAGTCTCGTGACTGGCAACGTATGCCCTTTGATAAGTGATCCAAAGCTTAACAGTATGAAACCGTCTTTGGCTTTCGAAACAAGCTGTTCCAAAGACTGCAAGGAAAACACGTTACACGTCAGGGGTGTACTTGTATAGGTTTGAAAAGAACAGTAGTAGGTACTGTATCTACTACTACCGCCGTGCCATCTAGCATTCAGGGAACTTAGGTAAACAATATCCTATTACAGTTATAAGTAAGCTTACTGAAGTTTATTTGCCTGGCATTATTTGTTATATTACGATAATAACAGAAGTTGCTAAGCTGTTTCTGTTAGTAGGTACGTCTATCTTCACCTGTTGATAGAATATTGGGACCCGCCGCCGTAATAATTTCAAAGATAAAGGATCCATTAAATATGACACAAAAGTTACCTACATATGAAAAAGGAATGCTTATGTGTTGTACTTATTGTGTATTGCCTATTGTATAACCAAAACTGATGCAATGTGGTGACGGCAGAACAGAATACTTATTAGGTTCTGCCGTCACCACATTGCAATGGTTACCTACCACCCCTATGATCCCTATCTCTCCCGTGGGTGTCGTACAAGGCGACTGAGGGTTAAGACACCAATGAGTAATGGGCAGTATAGCGTTCCCCGTGCCACCTAGCAATGTAATGCGATTTCCGTGCCCGATAAATGGCAATCAGCTCGCTACCTATTACATTGGACCTAAACTAATTAGCGTAGGTATAACGTCGGTGTTAATCACCTCTGCCTACCTCTTCGGGGAATTAGGCGTGATTTATGTATGTATGTAAATATTCAATTATGTCATAGAATCCTTACCGGTGGAAGTGGTAGAATGGTGCGGTTATGCAAATGAATGCCTCCCACCTCAACGACAGACGGCGGCACCACCCGCACCCCGTTCAAACTGTAGTGGGTGTTCACCAATACGACGCTGGTATTCTTTGCCACCTCCCCCAAAGGGGGCAGCTTCTTCCCGAGCCTGTTCTCCAAAACCCTCTGCTCATTCCACCGGATCCTGATCTCGTACCATACATTGTAGAAGAACAGTATGAAAGTATTCTCGACTCTTTGCACGAAAGACATTTCGTCTGTAAACGGAAGGGTCATCCCGGGAACGAAAGATGGATTATCGGGAGCGCCGACTCTATAGAAGGAGAATGGTAACAGCGCACAAGACATCAATCCTACAGAAGGTAGTTGGTAATTGTGGACAAGGCCAAGCATGCAGTCGCTGTTGAAATGCTCGACCAATACGACGTCGTAATCACCCTCAGCCTCCACGAACTCTCTAAACACATCTTCGTTAAGGAGTTTCTCGCAGAGCTCCAAGTTGGATCTGGCTAGTTGTGTCGCCACGGGTATATGCTCCACGTACCGGGCTAGGCCGAAGTAGGAGTTGTCGAAGTAACGTATGTCCACCACTTCTACATTCAACGGTGCTATCCCAACTAGGCTGACGTCGCGACGGTTCCTTTGAGGAGTAGCCGCCGGGAAAAAGGATACTACGGTGAGCTGATGCCCGCGTTCGGCTAGCTCGTCTAACAACGGCGCGAACACATCGTAGTGACTCTTTCCTGGGTACGGCAAGAGACACAGTATCCTGTACGAAGCGCAGGCGTTTGCCAACATTAGTACTTGCACTAACAACTGACGGTAATGGGTCATGATTCTCATGATGCACGTGTTTATTGGTGCAGGCGACGGTTACAACTAAATCGCACTAAATTGCCCACTCCGTTGTGAACATACGACGTTTTCTTGGTCTATTAATAAACTGAGTAACTCCTCAAAAGATACACCAATACATGCGTTGTGAAATGTATATTTCTATCTGTCGCAATAAGACCCACTTGATGCAAATCTAATACATATTTATATAAAAATCTCGTGTCACAGTGTTCGTTATCGAAATCCTCCGATACGAATTGACCGATTGATATGAAATTTTTAGTGTAGGTTATCTATATCTACCTACGCTAAAATAGTTGGTAAGTCTGAGGTCATAGGTCGTAGGCAATTTCTATAGGTACCCCTAGGTGATAAGGGCAAAATTATGTTTGCCGGACCAGCTAGAATTATACTTACATACATACATAAATCACGCCTATATCCCCGAAAGGGTTGGCAGAGGTGAACTAGCACCCACGTTTCGCCAGTTATAATAGGTCCCATGTAATAGGTGGCGAGCCTATTGCCATTTATCGGGTACAAAAGTCGCAGTAGGTACATTGCTAGGGGGTATAAGAGGAACGTTGCTGCCCATTCCTCATGACTGATTTATCCTTAGTCGCCTTGTACGACACCCACGGGAGCGATTTGGGGTAGTGACAATTGTATTCTACTCTGCCGTCACCACACGGCCGTGGAATTATACTTATAATATAATAACTTCTTAACACACAAACTAATGGTATATATAATTAACTCCAGTCCCGATCGTGCGCTCGCTCCGTGCGCACGTCTGTCGGTCCGCTGCGCGCCCCCGTGTGCCGCCATCTCTCTCTCGCCGGTCTCGCGTCTCAGCCGAGTCGCCGCCTGCCTACGTGCCAGCCTGCGTGCCCTACTGCGCTGCTGTTGGTATAATACACCACACCGCTGTTTTGCTGTTCCTGTTCCTCTTGAGAACAATTAGCCGCTGTTTACAGCGGTTACTTGTTTTTACGAGGCACTCGCGTCACTTTTGGACCGGTGGATACCTAGCGGTGTTAACGAAACCGGTCGGCGTAGCCCCGATACGCCTTCGGAGCCTCCCGGCTCCAACAAATCGGAAGTCCCGATCCCATTGCACTTGGGCTTAGCCCAAGGGTGAAGGAAGCAGCGGCTATCTACCGGGATAGTCTCGCTCACGCGCGCGCCGCCCCCTGCCCGGCAGGGAGGCAGTCTAACCCCTTTTTCGCCTTCCAATTTCCAAAATGTCCCACTGCCCACAGGGTGCGGGGGATATATTCGCCTTTCTAAAGGCGAATTATCCCCAGTGCCTCAAGGCATTTTTAGCGGCCAACTCTGCGACCGCCGCCCCCCGCCCCCCGACCGCGTCATCTGCGCCCGCCGCGTCATCTGCGCCCGCCGCGTCCTCCGCGTCCTCCGCGCCCGCCGCGTCATTCGCGCCCGCCGCGTCATTCGCGCCCGCCGCGTCATCCGCTCCCGCCGCGACCAAAACCGCGCCCGCCGCGTCATCCGCTCCCGCCGCGACCAAAACCGCGCCCGCCGCGTCTTTCGCCACCGAAAGTCCTATGTCTCCGGACGCGATGGAGACATCGGACGCCGTCACCTCCTCCTCTTCCTCTGACGAGGATGACGAGTTTCAACTCGTCACCCGTGGGGGGAAGAGGAAGAAGGGACGCGACTCGCCCGACTCAGCGTCCCGTGCCGTTCCGGCAAAATCCCTCCGAGAGGCCTCTAGGCCCTCCTCTCCGCGACTCCGCCCCGTCAATCCCACAGCACCGGAAGCTCCGCGCAAGGAGGCGCGCCCTCCCCCTGTCTTTATACAGGACAAATCGTCCTGGAATGACATCTCGGCGGCCCTTAAGGCAAAAAGCGTGCACTTTACGCACGCAAAATCCTGCAACACGGGTATCCGCGTTCAGGTCCCGTCGTCCGGGGACCACAGGTCCCTTACGAAGTTCCTCCGCGAGAGGAACATCCAAT
Organism: Cataclysta lemnata; assembly: GCA_963931975.1. NCBI lineage: Eukaryota > Metazoa > Arthropoda > Insecta > Lepidoptera > Crambidae > Cataclysta > Cataclysta lemnata. The sequence continues at coordinate 14,988,619 of OZ008346.1, read as the reverse complement.
ACCACACATACTCGCTCCCCGAGGAGCGAGTTCTACGAACGGTCCTGCGAGGAGTTCCCAAGGAACTCGGGACCGCTTATGTCAAAAGTGACCTTCAGTCACAAGAACTCCCAGTCCGTGAGGTGCACCGCATCTACGGCCGCAATAAGTCCCCTCTGGACTTAGTGATGGTAATCTCAGACCTTACCCCCGAGGGTAAGAAAATTTACAACGTTAAGACGGTGTGCCACCTATCGGGCATCACCATTGAAGAGCCGAGGAGGCGTGGCACTGTTGCTCAGTGCCACCGCTGTCAACTTTACGGGCACTCTGCCCGTCACTGCTTCGCGCGTCCGAGGTGCGTCAAATGCACCCAAGATCACGGCACTCCGGAGTGCCCGCGACCGCCAATCCCGGATCCGGCAAACCCGCCCAGCTGTGTTCTGTGCGGCTCCGTGGGACACACCGCAAACTACCGCGGCTGTCCCAGGGCACCGCGCAGACCCGCGCTTCGCACCATGCCGGCCCCCGCAGCCTCTCTGCGCCCGGCCCGCCCACTGCTCCCTCAGAGCACCGCGCCCGCACACATCCCTCCCGCGCTGACGTCTGGATACGCCCAGGCTGCAGCACGGAAGCCCGGACCGTCACCACCACCCACCGCGGGGGGCACTCCTGCCGTCAGGACAGCCCCCACCGCCTCGTCGTCCACCGTCGCGGCGGACTTGGAGCTGGTGCTGGGCCTAGTCAATGTCATCGACATTGACGAGGTCTTGGCGCTGGCGGCCAAGCTCCGCTCAGCTCAGGGGCAAACGGCCCCCACGCTGTCCGCTCTGGTCGAACACCAGACCCTCGTGAGGTCCCTTAAGGCACTCACAAAAACATCGCCGGCGCCATGAATACCGTAGGTCGCGTGAAACCACGTTCGCTGACCCTAGTGTTTTTCAACGCTGAGGGCAAAGCTAGGTCACAGCGCGATGAGATCTCCACCCTTCTGGTGGAGCATCAAATCGACATCCTCCTCGTTCAGGAAACGTTCCTGAAACCGTCCGTGCGTACGCCGCGTATCGCGAACTATGAAGTCATCCGGAATGACAGGCCCAACCGGCGTAGTGGGGGCACGCTTATTTACTATAAGCGTACCCTGCACTGCGTCCCGTTGGACCCGCCGCCCCATCTTCTCACCATGGAAGTCTCAGTCTGCCGGCTAGCCATGACCGGTCACCTCCCTATCACCATAGCGTCCACCTACCTCGCTCCCGACCAGCTCCTGCACAGAGCCGATCTAGAGGCCCTGTTTGCAATGGGGGAAGCCGTCATTATTGCCGGCGACCTCAATTGCAAGCACACGCAGTGGAACTGCACATCAACCGTGCCCAACGGCCGGCGGATGCGCAGCTACGCTGACGACCTCCTGTTCGACATCATCTGTCCCATGGTTCCCACCCACTATCCCAGGAATCCCAACCATTCACCGAATCCCCTGGACATGGCTCTTCTAAGGAATGTAACCCTCAGGTTGCGCTCCCTGGAGGTCCACCATGCCCTCGACTCGGACCATCGCCCGGTGATCATGCAGCTTGGCTCCATCCTGGACCCAACTGCAATGAGAACAGTCACGAACTGGGAGAGGCTCGGGAACTTACTCGACACCTCTCGCAGTCCGGAGCTGGACACCATTCCCGACCACCTCACATCCCTCCACGACACGGAGCATGCGATCGGGGCCCTCAACAGTCACCTCCGCTCAGCCGTGAGCCAGGCGTCCAGAGAGGTTCCAGCGCTGAATGCTCATCAGCGCTGGAAGCTCCCTGACGAACTGAGGGAGCTGCTGAGGGCCAAGAACGCAGCAATCAGGGCTCACGACAGCCGTCCCACTGATGCGAACAGAGCGCGGATGCGGTCCTTACAACGTCAAGTGAGGACCCGCATCGGCGATCTTCGTGACCAGCAGTGGCACGACACTCTGGAAAGCATCTCGCCATCCCACCAGGCCTACTGGAGGATGGCGAGAACCTTTCAGTCCGACCACGTGCCAACCATGCCTCCCCTCACCAGACCCGACCTCACCATCGCCTTTGATGATAACGAGAAGGCCGAGTGCCTGGCCGACAGCCTGGAATCCCAATGTACTCCGAGTACACTACCAGTGGACCTCTCTCACGTACAGGAGGTAGACAGGGAAGTCGAAAGGCTCTCCTCCCTACCACCTACCGCGCCACCTCTCCCGCCGGTCACATATGACGAGGTGCGAACGTTAATCTCCGACCTCAAACCGCGCAAAGCCCCCGGCTCCGACGGCATTTCCAACAGGGTCCTTAAGATCCTGCCCGCGCAACTCATCCTGCTTCTGGTAGCCATCTTCAATGGCGCCATGACCCACTGCTCCTTTCCTGACGCATGGAAAGAGGCCGACGTTATCGGGATCCGGAAGCCCGGCAAAGACGCGAAATCCCCTTCGAGCTATAGGCCTATCAGCCTGCTCCAGTCTCTGGGCAAGCTCTACGAGCGAGTCCTACTCTCCCGTCTTAAAGACTTTGTGTCTTCGCACAACATTCTCGTTAACGAACAGTTTGGCTTCCGGGCCAAACACTCGTGTACGCATCAGGTGCACCGCTTAACGGAGCACATCCTCCGAGGGATACGAACGCCCTATCCCGCGCGCCCCATCAACACGGGAGCGCTTTTCTTCGATGTGGCGAAGGCCTTCGACAAAGTGTGGCACAACGGCTTGATCTACAAGCTGTTTCAACTCAACGTGCCAGACAGACTCGTGCTCATCATACGAGACTATTTGTCGAATCGCTCCTTTCGTTACCGCGTCGAGGGAACGCGCTCCCGCCACCGTCCGATACGTGCCGGAGTCCCGCAAGGCTCCGTACTCGCCCCGCTCTTATTTTCACTATACGTCAACGACATACCGCGCACTCCGGGCGTCGAACTCGCGCTTTTCGCGGACGACACCGCCCTTTTCACGTCCTTCCGCAACCGCAACTTTGTCGTACGTAAACTCCAGATAGCCGCGAACGCCCTGGGCGAATGGTTCCGCAAGTGGAGGATAGAGGTCAACCCCGATAAAAGTGCAGCCATGTACTTTAATCGGGGTGGGCGTCTGCCCCCCACTCTGCCCCCAGTCACCGTTTGGCCAACCGATTCCTTGGAAAAGGAGGGTCAAATATCTGGGCGTCACGCTAGACCCCTCGTTATCGTTCGCATCGCACATAGACACGGTCAGAAACCGGGCATACTTTGTGCTCGGACGGCTCTACCATCTTCTAGGCAGGCGGAGTAAAATGTCACTTAGAAATAAGTTGACACTTTACAAAGTCTGCGTCCGTCCAATCATGACGTATGCTAGTGTAGTATTCGCGCATGCAGCCCCGTCGCGTATCAAAAGGCTGCAAGTCATTCAAAATCGCTTTCTACGTATGGCCACCGGGTGCCCATGGTACATGCGAAACGTAGACCTACATCGCGATTTCGATCTCCCAACCATAGCGCAGTACATGAAGAACGCTTCGAGGCGTTTCTTTAACAATGCTCCCCACCACCCAAACCCGCTGGTAGTCCAAGCGGCGGATTATTCTCCGTTGCCCAATGTAGGGCGGGCCTTCCGTAGGCCCAAAAACGTTCTCATCGATCCGGATGACTCAATCACACAGGCCAATCAAAGAGCCGAACACACCACACACACCCCTCCTACACACCGCACTCGTCGTATAAGAGTGCGAAGACCCGGTCTACACACAAGACGCTTTACCAGGTACACTCGTGTCCCTGGGCGCTTCTCGCCCCCTCCCCCCACTACACGGCACGCCTGAGCCGAGGTCCGCGCCTTTAGAGGCACCCTCAGGCCTGCCGATCCCAGCTCCGACTCGGGCGCCCTGCGAGGCTCTCCGCGGCAGTATATCTCCCTCGGGAGTTGCCGTCCCCGCACGGGGGACGCCTGCCGTGAAGGCACCCTCACAGGAAGTGCTCGACTGCAAGGCTTGAGGACACGTTTGGCTTTAGGCCAAGGTCTTCGCCTTCCCCAAAAAACCCGGTAGATGCTGTAAAGGCCTCTCGGCCAACAGCCTAGGTCCATTCAAAAAAAAAAAAAAAAAAAATATATAATTAACTGCAGATAAGCTGCAGTTAATTAGGCAAGTAGGTAGGTATAGTCAACTAGTAGGTCAGGCTACCACAAAATATCAAACTTTCTCAATCAACTTTGTTCTTAACTACAAACAAGTTAAAAATGATAATCCATTGAAGAAGGTAAGATTTAAGTGCCGTTTAACAATAGGAAAATTTGTCTTAAAGGTACTACCTTCGTATACATAGTAGGTAGAGAAAAGTAGGTACGTAGAAATTTGTATTGAATTAGGTAACTAAGTATTGTTCCAAGTTTATGACTGTCTACACTTAATCAACCTGATTATAAAAGAAATTACAGTCACAAGATCACAACTCTAAATACGCTCGTTATTAGAGTTAGTCATAGTTTAAAACTGATGCTGTCATTTTTAGTTACTGAATGAAAGACAGAGCATCAATTTTAAACCATGACTGACTTTAACGGGCCATCTCCTTTATGTATTAATCGATTTAATAGTAATAAATTCGGCGACAGATTTTGGGTACCAGCTTGATCGAATTATCAGTTGACTGGCCAATGGACAAAAGGTCCCGAGTTCGAATTCTGTAAGTTCTGTTTAAGTAGTATATTTTCAATATATACGGCCTGTTTCACAATCGACAAGTAAGTTCAAAGTAGCTTACTTAGCAGTTCAATTGACACTTAAATTTCATATTACAAATGTCAAATGATCTGCGAAGTAAGCTACTTCGAAATTATTTGTCGATTGTGAAACAGGCCCTTAGTTATATAATTATTATGTACCTACTTATATTATTATTTGCCCATCATCTATACCTATGCCGTATATAAATATTTGGCTAAATCTAAGTTTTAGTACACTCCTTAACATATGACCTCTCGTCTGTGGCAGTGACATTTTGTGACCCCCCCTATCTGTGGCGCCGGGACCCGGGATTTCAACAGACAGGGCGACTGACGGGCCATTTCTCACTATTTCCATATTTTCTGTTAATTTATCATGACTACTATTTGTTTTTAGTTAAATTACTAATATAAATAGAGTATTTAATAGATTTTCAGCATTTTTTTGTCACTATAATATTTAATTGCAACTGAATCATGATGTCTTATATGGGGTACCTAATACTACAACACATTTATTTGTATAAAATAAAAATAAAACAACTGGTAACCATTTCTTATGCTTTTATTTACACTTTATTGTGTTCTTTATACAATAAAAACAAAATACCACTTATTACCTTGAGTTTTTATCCAATAACATTGCTTTGAAACATGGGTACAAAAACTGCTGCCACTTAAGTGTACAAAAAAAGGGTCTCATATTTCTTGTTACATGAGATGATTCATGGCGTTTGATACAATGGTTTTTTGTTTACAACAATTTAAGCTTATCAGCTACAACTTTAAAACTAACTAGAGTGTTTACATTCAATAGTATTTGTATACAAGGTCATTGAATATGGTACTTATTTCAGACTACAAAATTAGTACTTCTAAAAAGTTCAAAATTTTATGAATTAACTCATAGCTATGGAAAGAACTACAATTTATTTAATATTTATATATAATTAGGTATTTGTACACTTAAAAAAAACAAATACTTTCTAATAAATATTTGAAATAAAAAGGTAATCAAAATAGTTACAAAAACTGATTTATTGCATCATAGATCCTAACAAAGACTGGATATGACATTTTGATCAAAATATGAAAAATGTAAAATATGATTTGTTAGGTAACTCTGCATTAATATTTGGTAGATTAAAATAAAAAACAAAAAGTAAAACCAAAAACTAAAGTAAAGATCAAATGATATCGATGGTCCCGATAACCTGCGAAGTCTGATTGTCAAGTTTTATTAAATTTTTATACACAAAATTTTGCACAAAAATACATAAAATACACAAAAAGAAAGTTCAGGTTTCGCAGGTTACCATATTAGAAAATTTACATACATACATACATACCTACATTCATACATACATAAATCACGCCTATATCCCCGAAGGGGTAGGCAGAGATGAATTAACACCTACATTTCGCCAATTATGTTAGGTCCCATGTAATACATACATACATAAATCACGCCTATATCCCCGAAGGGGTAGGCAGAGATTAATTAACACCTACATTTCGCCAATTATGTTAGGTCCCAATAGGTGGCGAGACTAACTACATAGATGCGTGGTGTGGCTCAAAGCATGTAAAAACGCACAAGGGTATGTTGCAGCCCTTACAATAAGCTGTTGTGCGTTTTTTACACACTTTGCAGGCAGCCCTATGGCGTTCGTGTCTTTTATCTGTTAAAAAATCATATTGAGCCGGGTAATGTGTCCGCTCTTTTGTTGGTGCGATCAATGCAGGACGCCTAGGGGCATGACGTTCCATCAACTCGGTGATTAAAATTCTTCTAAAATTTCTATGAGTAATATTACGATTTTGATTAAATAAAATATATGCGTTTAAAACACTGGCATTCAAAAGCCGCCTAAAAAATTTTTTATACCATAATTTAGTACGGCGTCGCTCTATTGGGTACATCGATAGCATTTGATCTTTACGATCTACACCTCCCATGCACACGTTGTAGTCGGGAACTACAGAGGGCTTCCCACAGGTTGAATTCGCAATCCCGTGGTACGTTGAGACAAAAGATACTAGATTTTTGTCTCGCCATACCACGAGATCAACGTCTCCAGAAGTGCAACCACTCACTTGGCCAACTGACATGTCCCGTTTGGTAAGGCTGGCAAGTTCATTTGGAATAAACTGGCGGTTTGTCCGAATGGTCCCTACGCAGTCGAAACCCCTCGTTTTCAGTTCACGCGCCAGGGCCGGCGAATTATAAAAATTGTCCATCCAGACTGTGTATCCCTTGTGCTCAAGACCATTCAATAGCCTGAGCACAAGGGATGGTATTTTGCCCGCGATCGGACTTTCTGAGGCTTGTAGTTCTTCTGCATCGTGTCCGGTGTGCACCTCGAAGCGCCAGAGGTAGCCCGATTTGCTTTCGCACACTTCGTAGGTTTTAATACCTATGGACGCCGCTTTATTTCTGATGAACTGATTTATGTCAAGCCACCCCTTCCACATAGTGAGGCTCTCATCTAAGGCGATATTTTGCGACATTGTGTAGAGCTGAGGAAATTTGCCGTTTAGGTGTGTCAAAATAGGCAATATTTTATACAATTTCGCCTCAGCTCGCGACAGAATGTCGGGATTGCAACCGGTGTTGTCGTTAAAATGGAGACATCTACTTAGTATCAAATATCTGTCGATACCCATAGCTGCCCTAAACCCAGGAGTATTGAACAGGTCGTTTGACTTGCTCCAATACTCCTCGATTCTAGTTTTAACAACAACCCCGGTTGCTAACATCACCGCAAAGTGGACAAGAACCTCATCTATATTGGTGTCATACCACTTATTAATGCGGCTGGAGGGGTGCATACTGCCACTGTGCAACTGGGTGGCAGCAAGTTGTTGGGCATATTTGTTAGTTTCCCCCACTATTTTTGATATTATTGCAACATCCCATATTGCGCTAAAAGCGTCGTATGGGGTTGCATACGTGCAGTTTGGTCCCACGTTGCCTACAGTGAAGCGTTCTCTCCGCGCCACTGGAGGAATTTGTTCAGGAAGAAAAGCTTTCCATTCAAAGTCAAATTTGGACAAATTTGACGAAGAAATGGGTAAACTAGAAGGAGGAGAGGACGGCGTAGAGAGAGTAGTAGAGACTTCTTCTTCCACCACTCCACCGCCTGGTGGAGTGGTGGAAGAAGAAGTTGATGAATGAGAGAATGGAGACGAAGTGGAAGGAGCTGCAGCAGATGGAACCGAGGGAGAAACAGCAGGTAAAGCGAAGGTCGGAATAGCAGGTGGCGCAGAGAGAACAGCAACAAATGGAGCGGAGGACACGTTAGGTGTAGGTGGCCATACATACGAAATATTGTCATTGCTTGTATCATATTCTTCAAAGTCATGATAATCTTCAAAGTATATTTTTTTTGCACGGGGGATTGTAATTTCGGGCTGGTTCAAGTCGTTAACGCCATCATCATCTGATTCTTCTTCACTGCCTGATAAATAAAATTGGATATTTAACAACTGGAATTAGTAACTTCCGAAATAGTTTTTAATTCAACTACTTTTTAAGTTATAGAACTAAGAACGAAATTAACTTACCAAAGTTGAGAATCGCCTCTATCTCGTCGTCACATAGTTTCCGACGTGACGACCGTGCCGACGACACACCAACCTCACGCCGTGAGGTTGGTGTGGAAGGGCCGGACCCTCCACACTCCACATACCTGCAAAAGCATACAATTTTATAAATGTTTGACGACAAAAAAAAAATAACTAGGTAAGTAAATAATAATTACACAGCTGGGGACGGTGCCGACGACACACCAACCTCACGTTGTGAGTTTGGTGTGGAAGGGCCGGACCCTGCACACTCCACATACCTGCAAAAGCATTATTATTATTATTTTATCAACATCATAATTCGCCCCACTGATGCTATTCTACACTACGCCGGCACAACAAGGCAAAAAAAAAAACAAATTAGGTAAAAAACAATTACATAGCTGGCGAAGCTACTTCCGGCTCGGTACATTCATCCATCTCCATCGCAGCCTCGGCTTCGGGTTGGAGTGCTACGGCCAAGGAACTCCATACCGACGATGATGACCTTAAAATTAAACAAATGTCTAATTCCTGCATATGCACAACCGATTTCTATTCTATTCTTTTGAAAATAAATATTAGTACCCAGCCGGTTGAAGGTTCGGTAGCTCCCTTAACCTTCTAACATGGAGAGGCAACTCTAGAGGTGCCGCTGAAGGCAGGTCTCGCAGCATGGCACTGAAAACCCTTAAACGTAATACAAGTAATTAAAGATAGAGTTTAATTTAAAATAATAAATAATAAATAAATATTTAAAATATTAGTAAAGTTTATATTACGGTCCAACAACGGTAGGTCGCTGAGTGCGACCACCACGTCCACCCCTCGTTCGGACACCTCGTCCGCCTCCTCGACGTCCGCGAGAGGATGACCTTCTTGCAGGGCTAAGCAATGAATAAAGCAAAAAAAAAACATGCAGAAACAAAATGCAAATAGGTGCAGAAAAATACTTGATGCAAATCTAATACATATTTATATAAAAATCTCGTGTCACAGTGTTCGTTATCGAAATCCTCCGATACGAATTGACCGATTGATATGAAATTTTTAGTGTAGGTTATCTATATCTACCTACGCTAAAATAGTTGGTAAGTCTGAGGTCATAGGTCGTAGGCAATTTCTATAGGTACCCCTAGGTGATAAGGGCAAAATTATGTTTGCCGGACCAGCTAGAATTATACTTACATACATACATAAATCACGCCTATATCCCCGAAAGGGTTGGCAGAGGTGAACTAGCACCCACGTTTCGCCAGTTATAATAGGTCCCATGTAATAGGTGGCGAGCCTATTGCCATTTATCGGGTACAAAAGTCGCAGTAGGTACATTGCTAGGGGGTATAAGAGGAACGTTGCTGCCCATTCCTCATGACTGATTTATCCTTAGTCGCCTTGTACGACACCCACGGGAGCGATTTGGGGTAGTGACAATTGTATTCTACTCTGCCGTCACCACACGGCCGTGGAATTATACTTATAATATAATAACTTCTTAACACACAAACTAATGGTATATATAATTAACTGCAGATAAGCTGCAGTTAATTAGGCAAGTAGGTAGGTATAGTCAACTAGTAGGTCAGGCTACCACAAAATATCAAACTTTCTCAATCAACTTTGTTCTTAACTACAAACAAGTTAAAAATGATAATCCATTGAAGAAGGTAAGATTTAAGTGCCGTTTAACAATAGGAAAATTTGTCTTATAGGTACTACTATTGTCTTATAGCTACTACCTTCGTATACATAGTAGGTAGAGAAAAGTAGGTACGTAGAAATTTGTATTGAATTAGGTAACTAAGTATTGTTCCAAGTTTATGACTGTCTACACTTAATCAACCTGATTATAAAAGAAATTACAGTCACAAGATCACAACTCTAAATACGCTCGTTATTAAAGTTAGTCATAGTTTAAAACTGATGCTGTCATTTTTAGTTACTGAATGAAAGACAGAGCATCAATTTTAAACCATGACTGACTTTAACGGGCCATCTCCTTTATGTATTAATCGATTTAATAGTAATAAATTCGGCGACAGATTTTGGGTACCAGCTTGATCGAATTATCAGTTGCCTGGCCAATGGACAAAAGGTCCCGAGTTCGAATTCTGTAAGTTCTGTTTAAGTAGTATATTTTCAATATATAGGGCCTGTTTCACAATCGACAAGTAAGTTCAAAGTAGCTTACTTAGCAGTTCAATTGACACTTAAATTTCATATTACAAATGTCAAATGATCTGCGAAGTAAGCTACTTCGAAATTATTTGTCGATTGTGAAACAGGCCCTTAGTTATATAATTATTATGTACCTACTTATATTATTATTTGCCCATCATCTATACCTATGCCGTATATAAATATTTGGCTAAATCTAAGTTTTAGTACACTCCCTATTCATACGTTAAGATGGTCCAAAAATAAATAATTAAAACAACACAGGTAAAAAATATAAATTAAAATTTATTCAGTAGTATCGTCTGTGGGTTGTGTTTTTATTCTTTTGCTGGTTCCTTCCTTTTCCGCTTCCTGGATAGCTGTGAAAATGGCGCCCGTTTTTACTTTTTTCAATATCCTCTTGTCGTGGAAGGCGTGATTGTGGGCGTTGATCCTAAAAAAATATAATCAAAGTAATAAAACTATGAATGTAGTGCAATTATAGAATTAACACTATTATAGCCTGTACCATCTAAAACTTGTCAAATTTAATAAACAATCTTGGTACAACTTTTTTTTTAAATTACCCATTTAAAAATAAAATAATAATATCAATAATCTATTACAATAAACCGTTATTATAGACTGGAACCTATTGAATTTAGTTACCAGTTGATTTTTGATGCTGCATTTTAAATAAAAATGTGTGCCAAACTTGTTTACCAAATAAGACAAGTTAGATGGAACAGACTTTACATTACCCATCATACATACATACATAATTCACGCCTATTTATATATAATATCTAGAGATGACAAATTTTTGGTCACCCATCCAATGGCCAGCCTTAGCGAACACTGTTTAGTTTACGCAATCGCAGGCCGAGCGCGTTGAGCCATTGCGCTATCAAGTTCGTGACGGCCGCCTTGGTCGAATGCTTAGATTGCTGGGTATTGAGCAAGAGGTCCCGGGTTCGAATCCTGGTAGGGGCAAACTTTGTGATGACCACAAATGTTTGTTTCAGAGTCATGGTTGTGTATCTGTTTATGTAGTATATTTTCATCATTTATATACATAAGAATATTAAAAATATGTCCGTCATCTAGTATCCATAACACAAATGCTTGGCTACTTACTTTGGCTAGATGATAGGTGTATGTAAAAAAAAAAAAAAAAAAAAAAGTCTTATACTGTAAGTATTACAATAATAATTGGTCTGTCAAAAACATGTCTCACCTTTGCACTACGATGTCATCTTTGGTAACAACGTGAGCGGGACACCGGAGGCTGTTGATGTAGTCCACGCATCGCCACTGCCGCGAACTGTTCTTGTTCGTGTGTTTCAAATAGTACAGGTACCGGTTCAATATCATTTGTAGCGAGCCCTGGTTAGAGACTGTGTACTGGATCACTCTGGCGTCTGTAACCAAAACACATGCAGGATCGATCAATGCTACTCATCATCATCACCAGCCCTTCAATGTCCCCACTGCTGGGGCACGTGCTTTCTTTCCCTGTGGATGGAAGAATATAGGAAGATTGGGCCATAACCCACCACGCTGGCCCAGTGCGGGTTGGTGGGTATTAACGACTGCATATGCAGCCGGGACCACCGGCTTAACGTGCCTTCCGAAGCACGGAGGAACTCGCGATAATAAATTTTTGGTCACCCATCCAATGACCGGCCTTAGTAACATTGCTTAGTTTACGCAATCGCCGGCCAAGCGCGCTATGCCATTGCTCTAGCGAGCTCCTCATATTACATATATTCGAACTTAAGTTGGTAATAATATGAATATTATAATGACATCTTTGGTGGTGACGGCAGAGCAGAATACAATTGTCACCACCCCCATCTCTCCCGTGGGTGTCGTACAAGGCGACTAAAGCGGGAAATTCAAGTCAGACTGACTGTAACGGTCCTACACTAGGCAAACATCGCACAGACCTAATAGAAGCGAGGTACGACGGGCATGTCTGCAGGCATGCCCGAGGGCATGTCCGTGTAGTGAAATCCCCGCTTAAGGGCAAAGACAACGATGAGTAATGGGCAGCTGCGTTCCACTTATACCACCTAGCAATATACCTTCTGCGATTTATATGCCACCGCATATTACATGGGAGCTAACTTAATAATAATTGGCGAAAAGTTGGTGTTAATTTATCTGTTTTATATGGGTCTTCTAATATTGGCGAAATATATAATTCTGTATATATAAGCCATGCGGTGACGGCAGAGTAGAATACAATTGTCACCACCCCAAATCTCTCCCGTGGGTGTCGTACAAGGCGACTTAGGATAAATCAGTGTTGAGAAATGGGCAGCAGCGTTCCTCTTATACCACCTAGCAATAGTACTGCGACATTTGTGCCCGATAAATGGCAATAGGCTCGCCACCCATTACATGGGACCTAACATAATTGGCGGAACGTGGGTGCTGGTTCACCTCTGCCTACCCCTTCGGGGATGTAGGCGTGATTTATGTATGTATGAATGGTCATTTTGCATGTTTCAGGTATAATAATTGACTCGTCCCATGAGTCTCTCGACATGGTCCGATCCGTCTCTTTTCTGTACATTCATTCATCACTAGCACCTTTACCGTGTGATGGATGATATGAATCAAAAGGGAGTGGGTTGCTTGATGACGTCTGACCGATATGAATGGGAGCGGAAACATACTGCGCCAAACCCAGACAGACTGGGAACAGGGCAGGGAGAAGAAACATGTACAATTGCCAATAGTATCATAGTTCACAACTTAACCACCTCCGTGGTCTATAGTGGGTCGCCCATCGGAATTAAGATCCAGAGGTCCCGGGTTCGATCCCCAGGGTGGTACAAATTTTTACTCGGTTCGGTTGGTGGTAGAACTTTTCTGAAGTCCGCCTGGCTAGCTACCACCATCTTATAAAAAATCTGGCCCCATAATAATAATGTTAACAGCATTAAATTATTCGATTTTGGTGGTTAGAAAAAGAATTTCGAAAAATTATGATCTTGAGGCGGGACGTTAGCAGCGGACGCGGGTTCGATTCCCGCCTCAAGATCATAATTTTTCGAAATTATTTTTCTAACCACCAAAATCTTAGCATTAAATTATGTTCCGACATTGTGTGCTAACTGCCGCACTCAGAGACGTCAATTAACGATAATGAGTACTGAATGTCAAAAAATGACAATTCAAAAGTAGTCTCTATTCTTATCAGATCTTTGGTCTAAATTTAAATGACAATTTTTGACATTAAGTACTCGTTATAGTTATTTGACGTCTCTGAGTGCGGCAGAGATAGCCAGTCCCTCTGTGGTTGAGGGTTCCAGGCAAAGCTCGATTCTATGTTTGGCTCTTACCACCACTTTTCAGGTGATATGAATAGCAAGAGCTTCCCCGTCAAGCATTAAAAAAAACTTACTTTTAGCTTTAACTTTCTCCGAGCTGTGTTCGAATTCTTGATCCATTCTTGTATCATAATTATTGCTGTTGTCTTCGCTGTCAATATCATACTTATCCTCAACTATAACACTGGATATCTTATGATCATTCAACCTGAAAAATTCATACATACATACATAAATCACGCTCATATCCCAAAAGGGGTAGGCAGAGGTGTATTAAACACCCACTTTTCGCCAGTTAATTTATTAGGTCCCCTGTAATAGGTATGTGGCGAGTCTGTTGCCATAAATCGCAGTATATTGCTAGGTGGTATATGAGGAATGCTGCCAATTAGGGAATGCAAATATCGCGAGATTCAGGCTCAAGCGAGATCCCGCGAGTTTATGAATAACAATACAGCAATAAGCAATTTAACTTTGAGATCTCGCTAATTGCGAGATTTCGCGAGATTGGCAGTTTTGCGTTTTTTTTTATAAAAATAATCACATACCGTATTATTAATAAACTGGTAGTAAACACGGAATAGCTATTCCTCGTTTTGTCTTCGTCTCACAAACATGATTTTGAATGCGAGCATAAGAGATAAAACACTGAGTTCCTTTTTGATACTTAAACCGTGTTTTTTAATTTGTGAATAAACCGGATTTATACCACGTACCTGGATTTTGTTATGATTCCGATATTTCGGCACAGTTACATGCGCCATGGTCACGGATGACAGTCATCCGTGACCATGGCGCATGTAACTAATCCTGTTTATTCACAATTTAAAGATGAAAGTGACCACGTAAGCTTAAAACAATATATTAAACCGTGTTTATTAAAATAAGGCCGTAGCGGCAACAAGTTTTAAGACAGAATTGATTACGCGTATATACATATATGGCGAATATTTATAACTTACGAATTTTCAAAATTCATCTCTGTATCGCTGTTTTCATTTTTCTGGGGGGTCACTTCGAAATAGCACACTTCCTCCTCATTCAAATCTTCCATGGTGACACATTGCGTATCTTGGTATTTCTGCAGGTGTATTGCGTCCGGTAATTTGTTTTGCGGTTTCTGTAAGTAAATTGTCTCCAAGGTGAAAGTCATCATAATAGCATAGTTGGGGTAAGGTTATGTCCTTCTATGAGAGAGAAGGACATAACCTTCTATGATTATCATTTGTTGAGACTACAGTCTTCCAAGCTATATCCAAGGCAATATGCAAAAAAAACGACTATGCGACACGGTGTATACCAATAAGCACCACAGGGCACACCAGAACGTTGGATTACGTAAACCACACCACCAATATGCTCAAAGGGGTGTCTATTGAACCCAAGTCAAAACATTGAGCAGTGGGGATTAGAATGTTGCTACAATCACTCTCTCCGTTAATTGGTCTCAAAACATGGTCCTCTCTGTCACTTTGCTTGATGATGATGGAATGACTATATTCTTACATACTAATTATATTAAAAATAATACCATGTCCTCCAGTCCTAGTATATGTAAATCTCTTCCTGCTTCAATAAATTCATCAAGATTATCAATTGAGACAAATACTTCACCAGTGTAAATATATTCTAAAATGGAACATAATGTGCCATAGGATACTTTCTGAAACAAAAACAAAACATTGACTCTGGTTAGGTTGATCGGTCAATTGACGTTGGGTCCCATAAAACTTTAGTCTTTAAAATATGCTAACTATAATAATGTTATCAAATACAACATTTAAGACTATAATGAACACACAGAACCTTGTTATGTGTAATTTAGCAATTATGCAGCCACACACAACCCAAGATGAAACTATGCCAGGTGAGCATTTATAGCACAATTTGAGCATTTATAGTGGATGGCAGTCTAAAACTGACTCAAAGACGTAGCCTAAAAGAGAATAAATTTACCATACTGGGCTCAAATTTCTTAGTTGCAAACTTCACAACAAATACAAATATAATACACATCATGCCTTTCTTCCACAGGTGTAGACAGAGATCACTTATTTCTACTTACTATACAAAAAGTTTGTATGAACAAATATTTACAACACAATATAGATTATAGTATTTCTATTTAATATACAAAAAGTTTGTATGTACAAATAAATACAACACAATACAGATTATATTATATTTGATAATATGATATTGTATATTTTGTTAGTGTTTATGTTTACAAGTTTAAACATCAGTTAAAACAATAATTAGTCTTTATTGATGTTTCTTTAAGGTATCCTCAAAATATTATGAATGCAGTGTTTACTGACCAATATATGTACACTTACTGCCGCACTCAGAGACGTCAATAACTTTAATGAGTATTTAATGTCAAAAATGTTCATTCAAATGTAGACCATAGACCCGGCAAGAATAGGGACTAGTATTGAATTATAATTTTTTGATGTTAAGTACTCAATAACATTATTTGACGTCTCTGGAGTGCGGCAGTTAGTTAAGTATGTTCCTATTTTATTTTCTGGACTTACAATCATCAGTGTAGCAATCACTGGTAAACCTAATCTTTATATAAAAAACGAATACATAATAAAAATAATGCATGGTTTAGTCACATAGAAAGAATGAATGAAAGGAGAATGACCAACAGGGTTTATATAGGAGAAGGGAATGGAGAAATGGGAAAACAAGAAGGCCTATGTAGATCTTTCATAATCATATTAAAAGTCTACTAAAAAGGGGCCAGGTTAAGGGTACCCAAAACCAACAGGCATGCATATAAATGTGACTAGATGAAGCGAGAGAAGAATGTTAGGATCATATCAAGCGGAAAGAACTGATCTCTATTTACTTACTCCTGTGAGAGATAGGCATGATGTATGTCATAAAGATTATTAATACAATATTATTTAGTTACATTTAGAAAAATTAACCATACTAGGCTCCAATCCCCAAGTTGCAAGCCTGACAACAAATTAAGATGTAGAAAGAGACTTACATTCAGAAAAATTACTGGATGTGGGCAATTTGCCGCAGTGATTAGTTCCTTGATGAAGGGGCTGGTTAGTGCTATGATCACCTGGTGAACTTTTACATAGTGTCCATCAGCTGCTAAAGTCATGTCCACAAATTCACCATTCTAAAAATATGTATTTTCAATTGTAATTTTTTTTTCACAACGAAGCTATCTCCTATGGTTGAAAATTTTGTTAATTGGAATATCCTTTTGTGGGAATACCTTAGGTACACAAAACTATTTTTATTTACTTTCATCATCAGTCGATAAGTCTTAACAATTAATACATTTGTCTTTGTATTTGTAACTCAAATACATAATTGACAATAAATAATATGAATAAATCTACAAAAAGAAAACCTAACACTAACATACCTGTTGAAAGGAACTTAATCCATTGCATATATTCTTTTTATACTCACTCCATGACAAAGAATAACGCGAATTTTCCATTATTATAATATTGATCGCGTAATTATCTCGAACTAAATTTCACGTTGGTATTTAATCTTGTAGCATTAACATTCCCAATTTCCAACTCAACTCAACACGAAAAATACTAGCAAAAATCAGCCAGTAAAATCCATCCATACAAAAACCAAACAAACTATTTTTTATTGTTTTATTATTTTAAATATCTCCTTTTCTGAGAAGGCAAAGGAATCTAGTTTATACAGCCAGGTCCTTAGTTTTACTTATTATTCTTGAATTGGTCGTTTAACATTTAATTTTACTATGACTCTAAACTAACCCGCAACCTGTTTGAAATACTGACCGGCTGACATACATACACGCTTATTTTCCCGAAGGGATAGGTAGAGGTGATTTAACACTCATTTTACGCCAGCTAGGTCCATTGTAATAGCAACAGAATGAAACACACAGAAAATAAATGACGCAAAGCCGCTTGACTTTCTCGGAAGTCCGACACATTCATTCATTATCATTCATTACACAGTCGTAGGTTATTAACTAAAGATATGGCTGTATGAACTAGATCCCTTTGTCTTCCCGGAAAAACGGATTATTAAAATAACAAAATAGTTCAAACTTTCAAATTGACACTCGGAGTAAATAGGACTGGAGTAGCCATTAGTCAATTTCTCGTACATATTTTTCTGCCATTTTTTGCGGGGGGTGAGGTTACTACTACACTGAATGGCAGCACACAGATACAAAAACTTTTTGCGTATTTACAAACATACCCATGCATAAAACGACACACATATTTAAAATTCACGCACACATACTTAAAATAGTGTGTTAACGTTCTATTCAAACACACGAATGTCATTGTGTGAGTAGTGACATGACATAGCACGATAATATCAATATCGATAAATCAGTTTCGTTCAATGAATGAATGCATTAATTTTGCGTTATAATTCTTACATTATTAAAAATTAAATGATGATTTACACGCTTACTTTACAATCAGTCTTCTTTCGATTTATCAAAGACACTCATATAAGAAATCTATCTAAAACTTTGACAGATTTTGAAGGCTATATCAATCAAATACAAATTTATACTTAATAACTTATAGCATTTAAAAAGTATTTACAATAGGTGTTATTATATATTTTCACTTTCAGAAATCACTGTGTGGACCCTTTCGCGTATAATCATAATGGAAAGGAGAAACCCTTAAACATTATTTTTAACAAAGCGATAGTGAATATAGTTAGATTTCTCGTATGATACTGGGAATTGTTAAATTTTAAGGGGAATCAAAAATCAAAATGTGTGGAACTTAATAGGTAATAGTACATTATGTTACGAGTATGCTATGTTGGTCATTATATACGAGGCATTATTGCAAGCGCGAGCCGCAAGCGAACGCGGTAAGGAAGCTGAGTGTGTAATGACCAATGCATACGAGTTGCATACGACGTTTTTCAACACAATTGCGAGGAAAAAACAAACTTGTATTCTATAAAATCTTCTTCTATTGTTAGATAATTTCTATATATGGCTCAAAATTTACGGAACAAATAGTACTTGTTCTTGTAGATGCCCAAGAGACGTGCCTATTACAAGCATCAACCCATTTTTTTCATATTCTGTATTCTTTAGGAAAACTGAAAATTATAATTAAAAATTAGATGTTTCGGGAATGTGAAAGCTTACAGTATAAATACCAGCAATTAGGATACCGGCTAGGGGCAGAGGTTGAGAGGGCAGCTTGCCGGAACTACACATATCGATCATTTCTGATTTTAATACTACAATAATATTTTCCTAAAGCTTTCATTTATGTACGGAAGACTTTGGTGCCACATACCTCACTCCTAGTACATGTAAGTATTGCACTTGGATCACCGGGTTTTTAAAAGGAGCTTTTAAATATTAATAAAAAAAAGTTAACTTAAATGTTGACACATTTAGCTATCATCATACTAAATGTCATCAAAATCCGTCGCGTAGTTTATGCATGATGCGTGCTCAAACATACATACAGACAGACAAAATGTTAAAAAATTGGAGATTTCACTTCCTCTTCTCTCATACATACATACTTACATAAATAAATCACGCCTATATCCCCGAAGGAGTAGGCAGAGGTGAACTAACAGTCACGATTTGCCAATTATGTTAGGTCCCATGTAAAATGTGGCGAGCCTATTGCCATTTATCGGGCACAAAAGTCGCAGTACATTGCTAGGTGGTATAAGAGGAACGCTGCTTCCTATTCCTCATCACTGATTTATCCGTAGTCGCCTTGTACGACACCCACGGGAGAGATTTGAGGTGGTGACAATTATATTCTGCTCTGCTGTGACCACACGGCAATTACTAACATCATATATGCCATTTGGCTTAAGGTGGACTTGACCTGTTTTATTCTATATCTCTATAGTTTTATTCTAGGATATCAAAATTAAACGAACTTCAATTCATAAAAGTATCATAAATTTAATCCATATTAAAAAATGATCAATTTAATAGTCTGAATAAAATGCCGAAGTTAATGTATAACCTCAGGAACACAGTGTATAGATTTAAATCATAATACATACTTTAAATTTAATGTTACTTTCATTCATTCATTCATTCATTACTCCCTCGTAAAATCGCAATATCTTGACGTTGACATCACTATTAATGAAGTGCAATTCAATTAGGGTTGCTGATTACAACAAAAAAAACAATTTGTACTGTGGCTCGAAAAAAAATTTTGGTTTCTCAGAAATAATCGGCTGTGCTTGTACCTTTTTACCCATGCTTATTTTATAAAGTCAGGGACGCTGTAAGCATATACAGCATAGGTACTCTTAATTTTTATGAGCGCCGCCCAGCATGAATAAAGGGCAAAATAGTCTTATTATTGTTTTATTTTATTAATTCACTTATTATTTTATATTTCCATGTAGTGTGACAAAAAATAGGCTTCAAGCGGCCGCAAAAGTGTACTTAATACTAAACTTAATATAAACACGCAACGTATAATATTAAAACGAAATTATTATTGGTAATTAATTAATACAAAATGACAAAATTACACTTATTTATTAACAACAAACTTTTTTTAATTATTGTCTAATTAATTGAAATGCGATAATGTTCAACCCTAGGTAGTCTCGTGGGGAGTGCGCTGGAAGATCGTTTGATGACGTCACGGCCGACTCCCCACGAGACTATAGCTCGAAATTTGAAATTGTAGTATGCTAAAACATGAAATTATGAAGTAAATAAATATCAAATCTTAAAAATAATACTTAAAAATGAAATGTGACGCCATCTTTTTGAATACTAGATGTTTTCGACTTTTTTTTACGGTAAAAAACAGCACAGGCAGGCATTTTAGTGGGAGCTCTGCACGACAAGACGTTCTGATTATTGTGGTTTTAAAATGGCGGCTCAACTAGTTTTATATAACGCACAGGCATCCGATGCTTGTGCGTTTGGCAGAGGGGAATGTTAGGCAAAGGCTACTCCAGTTCTATTTACTCCGAGAATTGACAACATTTCGAGAGTGTTTGGCGCGTTTCGTGGTGTCAGTCAGATTTTTTTTCAATAATTCTTAAATTGGTTCAGAGTGGATTTTGTGCAGTGAAAGTGTGTTATTTTGATGCACAAGCATCCGTGTTGATGTGCAATTATGCAGAATCATCGAAAAATAAGTCTCATGATGTGTTTGATGTTGTGGTGAAGATCACTATAAAAAGTGGTTTTATCCATTTCATCAAGCACCATCAATAGCTCTGTTACCATTCAATTCGCGCCAAGCACTCCCTAGATGCGATAAAATGTGTGACACCCATATTTTAACGTAAAATTCATTGCATTTATTCATATCACCCACTCATTATTTCATACAACTACAGATAAAATATACACTAAAGACTTGGCTGTATGGGCCTTTGCCTTCCCTAAAATATAGGGAGAATTTAACCAAACAAAAAAAAACAGAGTGTTTGGCGCGTTTCGTGGTGCCAGTCAGATTTATTTTCGCTAATTCTAAAATTGTTACAGAGTGGATTTTGTGCAGTGAAAGTGGTGTTATTTTGATGCACAAGCATCCGTGTTTATGTGCAATTATGCAGAATCAGTGAAAATGAGTCTTGTGATGATGTTTGATGTTGTGATGAAAACCACGTAAAAAGTGGTTTTGCTCACTTCATCAGTCACCATCATGAACTCTGTTACCATTCAATTCGCGCCAAGCACTCCCTAGATGCGTTAAAATGTGTGACACCCATATTTTAACGTAATATTCATTTCATTCATAATTTCATCTACTCATTATTTCATAAAACTACAGATAAAATATACACTAAAGACATGGCTGTATGGGCTAAACCCTTTGCCTTCCCTAAAATATAGGGAGAATATAACCAAAAAAAAAAAAACATGTTTGGCGCGTTTCGTGGTGTCAGTCAGATTTTTTTTCGATAATTCTAAAATTGGTTCAGAGTGGATTTTGTCCAGTGAAAGTGGTGTTATTTTGATGCACAAGCATCCGTGTTGATGTGCAATTATGCAGAATCATCGAAAATAAGTCTCATGATGTGTTTGATGTTGTGGTGAAGATCACTATAAAAAGTGGTTTTATCCATTTCATCAAGCACCATCATTAACTCTGTTACCATTCAATTCGCGCCAAGCATTCCCTAGATGCGTTAAAATATGTGGCACCCATATTTTAACGTAAAATTCATTTCATTCATACTTTTCACCCACTCATTATTTCATAAGACTACAGATAAAATATACACCAAAGACTTGGCTGTGTGGGCTAGACCCTTTGCCTTCCCTAAAATACAGGGAGAATTTAAAACTATAAAAAAAAACAACAACATCTCTTTGGTATGGGATGGGATTGGCGGGAAAACCTTCAAAGAGAGAGCGCGCAAGTTTAAAATATTTTGTAACTTTGTTAAATATTTTGTCACTAAACACTAATAAAAGAGTATTCCAGTATTATTTATTGTATTTACAAAATAAAATAGTAAAAGAGGCATAATGGGGAAGAGGAAAAACACCAATTGGATGGAGATCCTTTTCCCACAGAATCCGACTCAGATGAAAATGATGCGGATAAGTATACCTTATAAAATTGAAAATTATTACCCTAGACAATACCCTGAGGATGGTGGAAATTTTGATTACCTTGTAATTTACGAAAGTTTGATTGAGGGGAAACCCATAGGAGACAGAGATTTAATGAAATAAATATTTGACTGACGACATTGAAAGCCGAAAATATACCATGATTCGATACGCTTTCGCATATGATTCGCCGTATAGTCGTATTGGAAACCCCTACAAAGACGTTGTAATATTAATATATACCTAAGTAATTATAGAGTAAAAATCTATAGGTAAAAGTATCAATCTGGTATGTATCAACTAAGCGGTCAAATCTACGACGCGTTTTAAAATTGACGGTTGCGGTTGATTTACACCAGCCTGGCGAAACTCCATACTGCAGAAAAAATGTATGGAGTTTAGCTCAGAATAATAACTGCTTTAGTTATTGTTCTGAGGAGTTTAGGCAATTTTTAATGGCGACTTGTTTTGTCTCTTACTTCCGATCTAATCTTCCTTGTCTCACGCTGCCGGAGTGTGTCACTAATGTCAATAAGTCACTATGCCGTTTTGAAAATATGAATTTAATATAATGCAGAACATTGCGCAAAATTATTCGCATGTGTTCATCTCTCATTATCATCATCAAAAGGTATTCTGTGTTCAACTCCACTTATTTTTCAGATCACAGCGTGACTTGTTGAAAGGCGATGAGAGTCATGGCTGCAAAGTATATGAGAGTGGATCGGCATTAACCCCGTTGAAAAGCTGTTTCGGTTTGCGACTGACAGAGATGAATATAAAAAGCTGACGGCTTATCTTCCGAATTGAAGAGGCACTAGAAGAAGAAGACAGCGTGACTGCCGCCTTGCTACACGATGCCCGTCGGGTGTGATCGTTGCCTACAACCGCATAAGCGCCTCTATTGGTAAGTTACATAACCTATCTTTCCGATATGGTTTGATAGCTCAATTCCTGAAGCTAATGAGTGTTTTATTTCAGAACCAGATTTCATTGATTGGGCAGAACCAGACCTTCGGGCGCGTTACACATAGTCCGCTATGGTAAGTGGTGAACAATAAATTGAATTGATGATGACCAGCGTAAACTCAAACGATATATTTACTAATCTCTATTTATTATTTCAGATCTTCCTGCTTACTTGCTTACACAACATTGCAAAAACGTGTATTGATCGATCAGCTAACATCTGAAGACTCCGCCTAGAATATGAGATCAGAAAATTACCAACAATTTAATTTCCACATTGTAAACATAACTTTTATTTGTTGTTGTTAAATAAATTGTATTAAATAATTACACGTAATTGAATAATACTCAATATTTTCAAACGAACAGAGCTTTTTATTTTGCTTTTGTAGGATTAAAAAACCTGTCTGCAAGTTCTGCAAGGCAGGGGGGGGTACCCATTCGTTTTTATCGATATCGACACATTCTGTAGCGTACACCACATCCGTAGTTTGCTTTTGTAGTATGTTGGCATTACTTTTTTTATCTGTCTCTGTTGGTTGGTACGAGATCTTAGCCTAAACTGCGAGTCAAAATTATCAAAAAGCTTGTTTGAAGTCCCGACTCTTAAACGTAGTGTATTATATACTCTTTGATTTACACCTCCTTCTTGACGTATTTTACGATACACACTGACAACAATATTTCTCGCTTGAGATCGAAGTGGCGGTTTCGATATTTTCCTCGGAGTAAATAGGACTGGAGTAGCCAATAGTCAATTTCTCGAACATATTTTTCTGCCATTTTTTGCGGGGGGTTCGGTTACTACTACACTGAATGCCAGCACAGAGAAACAAAAACTTTTTGCGTATTTACAAACGCGAACATGCATAATACGACAAAATTCACGCACACATACTTAAAATAGTGTGTTAACGTTCTATTTAAACACACGAACGTCATTGTGTGAGTAGTGACATGACATAGCACGAGAATATCAATATCGATAAATCAGTTTCGTTCAATGAATGAATGTATTAATTTTGCGTTAGTATTCTTAAAGACTGGGACTTTTTAAATACTGGGAATCGGTAAATTTTAAGGGGAATCAAAAATCAAAATATGTGGAACTTAATTGATAATAGTAAGGAAGCTAAGCGTGTAATTACCAGTAGGCCTATTCGCTAACTTTTTTTGACAGTTGAAAGTGATGATCACCGAACTATTTACGTATCCATTACTACTTTACTATAATGCTATTGTGACACTTGTCCTGTGATAACAGCAATGTATTAGTAAATAGTTCGGTGATAATCACTTTTAACTGTCAAAAAAAGTTAGGGAATAGGCCTACTGGTCCATACGACGTTTTTCAACACAATTGTGAGGAAAAACAAACTTGTATTCTATAAAATATTCTTTTATTGTTAGATAATTTCTGAAACTGAGACGGCTCAAAATTTACAGTACATATAGTACTTGTTCTTGTAAATGTCCAAGAGACGTGCCTATTACAAGCATCAACCCATTTTTTTCGTATGCTGTATTCTTTTGGAAAACTAAAAATAAAAATTAAAAATTAGATGTTTCGGGAATGTGAAAGCTTACAGTATAAATACCAGCAATTAGGATACTGGCTAGGGGCAGAGGTATTTTTGCTTGAACTACACATACCGATCATTTCTGATTTTAATACTACAATAATATTTTCCAAAAGGTTCATTTATATACGGAAGACTTTGGTGCCACATACCTAACTCCTAGTAAATCGAAGTATTGCACTTGGACCACCGGGTTTTTTAAAGAAGCTTTTAAATATTAATAAAAAATAAATTTAACTTAAATGTTGACAATGACATTTATCTATCATCATACCAAATGTCATCAAAATCCGTCTCGTAGTTTATGCATGATGCGTGCACAAACATACATACAGACAGACAAAATGTTAAAAAATTGGAGATTTCACTTCCTCTTCTCTCATACATACATTCATAAATAAATCACGCCTATATCCCCGAAGGAGTAGGCAGAGGTAAACTAACACTCACGTTTTGCCAATTATGTTAGGTCTTATATAAAATGTGGCGAGCCTATTGCCATTTATCGGGCACAAAAGTCGCAGTACATTGCTAGATGGTATAAGATGAACTCTGCTTCCTATTCCTCATCACTGATTTATCCGTAGTCGCCTTGTACGACACCCACGGGAGAGATTTGAGGTGGTGACAATTATATTCTGCTCTGCCGTGACCACACGGCAATTACTAACATCATATATGCCATTTGGCTTAAGGTGGACTTGACCTGTTTTATTCTATATCTCTATAGTTTTATTCTAGGATTTCAAAATTAAAGGAACTTCAATTCATTAAAGTATCATAAATTTAATCCATATTAAAAAATGATCAATAGTCTTAATAAAATGCCGAAGTTAATGTATAACCTCAGGAACACAGTGTAAAGATTTAAATCATAATACATATTTTAAATTTAATGTTACTTTCATTCATTCATTCATTCATTACTCCCTCGTAAAATCGCAATATCGATGACGTTGACATCACTATTAATGAAGTGAAAGTCAATTAGGGTTGCTGATTACAACAAAATAACAATTTGTACTGTGGCTCGAAAAAAAATTTAGGTTTCTCAGAAATAAGCGGCTGTGCTGGTACCTTATTACCCTTATATGCGTATTCAGGTATGCTTATTTTATAAAGTCAGGGACGCTGTAAGCATATACAGCATAGGTACTCTTAATGTTTATGAGCGCCGCCCAGCATGAATAAAGGACAAAATAGTCTTATTATTATTTTATTTTATTAATTCACTTATGATTTTATATTTCCATGTAGTGTGGCCTAAAATAGGCTTCAAGCGGCCGCAAGTGTAGGTAGGTATGTACTTAATACTAAACTAAATATAAACACGCAACGTATATTGTTAAAACGAAATTATAATTGGTAATTAATTAATACAAAATGACAAAATTACACTTATTTATTAACAACAAACTTTTTTTAATTATTGTCTAATTAATTGAAATGCGATAATGTTCAACCCTAGGTAGTCTCGTGGGGAGTGCGCCGGAAGATCGTTTGATGACGTCACGGCCGACTCCCCACGAGACTATAGCTCGAAATTTGAAATTGTAGTGTGCTAAAACATGAAATTATGAAGTAAATAAATATCAAATCTTAAAAATAATACTTAAAAATGAAATGTGACGCCATCTTTTTGAATACTAGATGTTTTCGACTTTTTTTACGGTAAAAAACAGCACAAGCAGGCATTTTAGTGGGAGCTCTGCACGGCAAGACCATAGAGGACAATAATACTACGGATATAGAGAGCCCGCTCGCCGTATTTTTTTGTTAACCGCTAATGTCAATTCATTTCACACTAGCTCTATCTACAAATTCCATCCGACCTTTGAGTGGGTGTCAATGTGTGCGTGAGCTTATACGTATTTACCCACACATAAACGTGTTCATTTAATTTAATATTACGTATTAGTTTATTGCAAGATCCTTATAAATCGGTAACTGTTAGAATTTTAAACAGTTACGGACAATAAAGAGTTACATTATACATCAATACAAATATAAACATCGACATTGCTTACAAATACGCAATATTAAACTAAATAAACACATGTTACTATTTCTATTCATCCTAAAATAAACGCTTTCCAACATGGGTTCATATCATAAAATAAAAATCAAATGTATTTGCTACAATTTATATTGTAAATGGTAAAATATACATAAATAATAAAAATTATGGACATATGCCATGAAAGTAATTAGGTCAGTTAAATGTATTAAAAAAGTAAAAGACGGAAATAATAAAATTCAATTAAATGTGATAAAGGCTTCTGTAAAAAAATATAAGAACAATCAGGGTTCAAAAATTATTAGGGACAACATTAGGTTAGGGATATTACTTTTAAACCCAAACATGGGCTTGATGCAATGTTCACAAGAAATATAAACCAGGACCTACTTAAAAACTTTTTCGGTAATATAAGAAGTTATGGCGAGAGAAATACGGCACCTAATACAATATCGTTTAAAGGTGGTCTATAAGTCTTTACTACTTAATAATTTTAACTCGCCCCATTCCCTTCACGCAAACTGCGATATACTTCTTATATTACCCCGACAATGAGGTACCACAAAGTCCTCGTGGGTCAAACACAGAGGAAATTGTGGTGCCTTTTAATCAATTACATTCTGATGTAGTTAATGCAGGACCTGATCTTAGGAAAATATATGAAAAAAATAAGTAAGAGTTGTAAAAAATGTAAAGTAGTGATACGGGGATCTTGAAACAGATACATAGTATGTCTAGATTGGCCGAGCGGTCAGACAGTTTCCAGGCAGGTGCCTGGAAATACAGCGGACGCGGGTTCGATTCCCGCATCAAGACCATAATTTTTCTAAATTCTTTTTCTAATCACCAAAATATTTCTACATAGATACATAGTAATTAAATATAAAGGTAAAAAAATACAAAGCCAATTGCAAAAGTTTGCAATACAATCCAAAAGCTTAGAAAACGGTGGAAAACAAAAAATTCTGGTGACAAAAAATATAGTGCCCAATACAAAATATTGTAGCGAAATTTTTAAAAATCATGTCTTAAAAATGTGGAAAAATTAAATTAAATTAATTCGTATTTTGATTTTAATTTTAGCATAAATAATTTTTCTAACATTATAAATGTTAGAAAAAATTAGAATTTGTGGTTAGGAAAAGTCATAAAATTGTACTCTTGATGCGGAAATCGAACCCACGTCCTCTGCGATGTCCCTTTTAATTGTATAAAACACAAAAATGAATTAAAAACCTACTTCCAGAACACAACTATAAACATTTTCATTTTCAGTTGTAAACAACTGGACAGCAATTAATTTGTGTTAATTTATTGAACAAAATATTTTAACTAATTTTTGCAGTACAGGAAAGGGTCACAATAGCGTTATAGTAATGTAGTAGTATAAGAGTAAATACATAGCTCGGTGATTATCACTTTCATATGCTAAAATAAGTTAGCGTATAGTCCTACAGATAATCTTGATTCACAAAGTTGTGAGTTTTTTTTGCTTGATCTGGTCATTTCTGCTTGCAAAGTTGTAATCTGCCTTCGGAGAGTATGCAGCAAAAGCGACGACAATTGTTGTTGACGTGTTGTCTCTGCAAAAAAAAATTATTCCTATGAATTTACGCACTTGATGATAAAAAAAAACATTGGAGTTATTTTAATTCTTGGCACGAGTATGGATATTAAATGCAGTAATATTTCCAATCAACTTTTGATGTGTTGGTGTGAATCATTACCGGCGGGTCCCTATATTCTATCTATAGTTAAAAGTAAGCTTACTAAAGCTTAATTGCCTGGCATTTTTTTTGTTTATATTCCAATAAATAACAGAAGTTGCTAAGGAACTAAGCCACAGTACGTCTATTTTCAACTGTAGATAGAATATAAGGACCCGCCGTAAGTTAGTTAATAATTATTTAACTGTTTATTACAAACGAGTAGGAGTAAAGTATTGTACGCGATAGCCAAGTCGTTCTTTATGTTTAAACAATCTAAAGACACCTCCCATACTAAGTAAAATAACCGTGCTGATAAACTATATGATTGATTTACAGATTAATAATATGTACCTGTTTACATTACCCGGAAGTAAGAGGTTGACTTTGTTTAGGCATAAGCGATACTGCTTGTATAGGGACTTTCTCCATAATATCTGAAATAAATGTATTAATGTATAAATAATAAAAAGGTGCTTGGCAAATTGAATAGGGCCCGTCATGCATGTTTTTAAAAAAATATTTCAATACAAATCACAGACAGTACCAACAATATTTGTGTGAAGTATAGGTCACATAGGATAGGACATACAACGTTTTTCTTTACCTATTATGTTATGCAGTGAAGTAGATGATTGAATAAGTCCAGGTATTTCAGAAATTTCTGCTGACGAAACATTAACCTTAGAATCTGAAATAATTAAATATTATATTATTGATCTTGGTCTTAAAATGAATGAATTTAATTTATTGATAAAAGTTGCTAGAAACTCTTACTTCTATCAAAATGTAGCGACGGTATTTCTTGATAATTTAAACTATTGTTACGGTTCCAATCTGTGGTAGTGAAATGAATATCACTTAAGAACTTCTTTCTATAAAATTCATAATCAGCATCACTCTCCAATTTCCTCCAACCACATGTACCCAAGCCTTGAAACATCGTGGGTTCTTCTTTGGATTAGGTAATTATATTTAATTACCAAATAACTGATGGTATGAGGTTCCTAAAAAAAAGAAATTTGAATGTGCTATTTCATGATCCAAAATTTTTTATGAAAGGTAATGAAATTTAAGACCAAAATTATATGATGACTTGGATAAAGGTAGACTGTAATTTGCGATTGAGAATTTTAGATGTTGGGGTCTTGTTTTCAAGGCTGAGATAAGGATGTTTGGCAATAGGCTCGCCACCTATTACATGGGACTTAACATAATTTGCGAAACGTGGGTGCTAGTTCACCTCTGCCTACCCCTTCGGGGATATAGGCGTGATTTATGTATGTATAAGGATGTTTTAAATTAAGATTATTACACATTGCCATCCGTTGCGGCAGAGAAAAATCACATCAACCTACAAAGGGTTTAAACAGGTCATAGAAGGCAACTAAATGATATTGATCACCTTATACTCAGTCGACCAATCCACATTGTCCAATCTTAGTGGACTATTGCTTAAACTGTTGTTGGTGTTGGCACATAATTGAAAATTTAATGATAAAGATACTTACTAAAATCCATTGGACATCCTAATACACAACGGACGCAATTTTCTAAAAATGTGTTCACTTCACAGCGGAGGAGTAAAAACTCAATCAGACGCAATCAGCTCAACACTTTCACGAAAAATTAAACAAAAACTGGGAAACGACACGGAAACTCACGAAGTACAATTAATTTTAAAGTTTTGAACTCGCCAAACAACTGACCAAAGAGAATACAATACTACGTAAGACAACTGACATTTTTGGGCTGTCATTCATGGTCACAGACAGAGCAATCGAGAAGTTCGAGGACCATGAGGTTCTGTCTAAAGAGGATAGTATACCCGTAGTCTAGTATCCTCTTTGGACAGGACAGAACACTTATTATACCTTCATGGTTCTCGACCTTTTCGATTCGTGGCGCCATCTAGTTAAAAAAATGTTACTTAATTTGTGATCAAGCTCGGAATTTTTATGTAGATGTCGCATTTTACAAAAAATATCCGTAAAATATTCTTAGTTCTAAGTGTCCACCCCCTGGGCAAGACGTTCTGATTATTGTGGTTTTAAAATGGCGGCTCAACTAGTTTTATATAACGCACAGGCATCCGATGCTTGTGCGTTTGGCAGAGGGGAATGTTAGGCAAAGGCTACTCCAGTTCTATTTACTTCGAGATATTTTCACAATAACAAATTATATTTTGAGAAAATACACAAAAATTGTTGAGTACTTGACAAACCTTGTAATTTGACTTGATAGATGCCAGTTGACGTTGCTATATCAAAATCCTAAATAAGAAAAAACAAATAATGCCATGAGATTCTGTTAGACCTATACCACCTCATCCATCAGTCGCCATCATGAAGTACAGAGGTAAACTAGCACCCACGTTTCGCCAATTATGTTAGGTCCCATGTAATAGGTAGAGAGCCTATTGCCATTTATCGGGCACAAAAGTCTTAGTTCTATTGCTAGATGGTATAAGAGGAACGCTGCTGCCCATTTCTCATCACTGATTTATCCTTAGTCGCCTTGTACGACACCCACGGGAAAGATTTGTCACCACACGGCAACATGAAGTATTTTCTGTTAAAACAATTTTTACTCTATCTTTTCGTATGATTGGCCACTGTTAATTCTGAGTCGGGTTTGGAGAAGATACGTTTAGCAATGCATGTTATGCATCGTGCCAAGTACTCCCCAGATGAATTAAAATGTGTGACTGCCTTAAATTAATGAATAACACAGGATTATACGGGCTCGATCCCTTTGTCTTCCCCAAAAATTGATAAATTAAAACTACATCATTGTTGTCACTGTCAGTGTCAATTATTTTCACCGTTTTGGTTCAGTATTTTCTCTGCCGGATAACCTCGAACACAAGTGATCTCCTTAACCTGACGTTGGCAGTAATGGTCGTTTATATCATACAAACGACTGCTTGCCATACTACAAAAAGTTGAAGTTGAAGTTGGTTCAGTATTTTCAATTTTTGTTTTCTGAACTATTTTATTATTAATAGGATACGATCAACTCTAACCATGTCTTACACTCAATATGAATTGTCTTGTAGATACTATAAAAACAATATTTGCCGTGGTTTAAGTATTTTACAGCAGGTAAGATAAAATGTTCGCACAAAGTTGACGCCAAACCATTTCTCTTATGTCCTATGATGTTGTTTTAGAATGGAGAGTTTGTGGATATGACTTTAGCTGCTGATGGTCACTTTGTTAAGGTTCACAGAGTTGTCATATCCTTAGCCAGCCCATATCTGAAACAACTCCTAACCTCCGCGCCTAATCCTCATCCGATTTTAATTTTTAATGTAAGTAGTACACAATATCCATTTGTGGATAATGATTTGTGTGAAACTGTTAATTACACATGTGAAAGTATATTTTAGATTAACAATTAGAGTGTGTGTAAATAACATTAAATTTTTAGAGGCAGGAGCTAACCTGCCGAATTACCGTCTTATTTTTTTGTTCGATAGCTAGCTTTATAAATTGTAGCATTTATGTTATTCTGATGTATGAGCTACAGTGACAGAAGTGAACAGAAAAGAGGACATACTGCGCCGACCCCAAGTAAGATGGGATAAGGGCAGGGTGATGATGATGATGTATGAGCTATATTATTGTAAAATTCATGCAGTTTGTTGTGTAAGAGTCACGTACTTTACACTATTTCATCTGGACCAATATCTTTCATTATGTATGTTGTGAGTGATGTGATGATTTCTATTGTACAATTAATTTAAGTGGCAGCCTGTAGCTAGTAAAATATAAATTGATTGAACTGCATAGTTATTTAGTTGTTTATTAAAAGATGTACTCTTTTATTCTCATTCATTTCAGGATATATCACATAAAACATTGTCTTTGATTTTGGAGTATATATACTCAGGTGAAGTACTTATGTATAAAG
Source organism: Cataclysta lemnata (assembly GCA_963931975.1). Classification (NCBI taxonomy): domain Eukaryota; kingdom Metazoa; phylum Arthropoda; class Insecta; order Lepidoptera; family Crambidae; genus Cataclysta; species Cataclysta lemnata. The sequence continues at coordinate 14,956,093 of OZ008346.1, read as the reverse complement.
AAAATGTTAAAGATGTTTTACAAGCAGGCAAAGCGTTGCACATTGTAGGTTTGACTACAGTGGTAAGTGAAGATATATTCTAAATAAACTTAGTGTTTTTCCAATTGCCCTAGCTAGTAATACAGATCGCTTTATGAAAGTTACAGTGGATTATTTTTATAAAAATAATAATAATATAAATATATATTGGAATTTTTATCTAGATAATATAAGTAAAGTAATTTTGCTAAAGAATGTTTCCTTGTGCCGTCAACACACTTCAGATTAAAATAAACATTTAAAATTTCTTCAATCATTGTCAGCCTTATCTTGTTGCTAATAAGGCAGTTCGATTGAGAGAATTTTGTGGTCTGATGTCTTGTTGCCTGTATATTTGCTTATTATGTACCTTATTGCTAATATTTGAAGTAATCCCTTTATGACACAGGGTTCTTCCAAACCACTCCACTTGTTATTGTTGTGACATCTTCATACTTTAGTAGTTTTTGCTTTGTACGAATTTAGATGATTATGTAAGGCAGACTAGAAGAACTCTAAAAGAGACTACCAAACAATGAACTTCTATTATGTTGGTTACGAACCAGGAACACATTTTTGATTTACATTTTGTTCAAGAGGTAAGATGTAGTGCCTACTAACTAAAAGGTGACTAATCTGGGTAGAGGTTCAGATTTGTTTGTGTGAATCGGGTTGTACTGTTTAACAAGGCCTATTTTAAAGCATTGTTTTAATGTTTATTAGATTTGTTGATTCAGCATGGCTTGTGGCTAATTTATGATGTTGGTGAGGTTTGTGTATTGCTTCCTAGTGCAAGCTACTATTTATATAGTATAGTACATTGTTATTGATACTATACCTAATTCTTTTTAATGACCATTGAAAAGCATTGCTGTACAATTTGTGTTTCTTGAAACATGTCTTTTACAAATAATTAGTAAGTAATATGTATTATAATGATTTAAAAATAGTGTTTAGTTAAAACAAATTAAAGTGGTTTTATCAAAACAAATTTTACAGGATATTTCTAATGAAGATTTTGGTGAAATTATACCAAAACCCATTAATACCCATAAAACACCTGTGGTAAGTATTTGTCAACTTAAATTCACATATATTCACAAAGTTATTTTAATTAATAATGTTTCATAATCAAATTAAAAGTCTATTAAAGGCGGGCCAGATCAATTGTACCCGAAACTGGCTGCCATGCATGAAGACATGAATAAGATTGGATGAAGCAAAAGAAGTATGTTACGGTTGTGGAAAGAAGTGGGAGAAAGGCGTGTTAAATGTATATTTAACAGTAGTAAGAAAGGAATTGGCACTTATCAATTTTTTGCAGGTGAAGGTTGTCACTACACCCACGGCAACCCATACAGCCGTTTCTGGCGTCCCGACATACAAGAACGCATCTGCCCCAACTGTAATCAGGGCTGCTGGAAATGTACCCCGTCAATTGCCACGCGTGCTTGTCAATTCGGTGAGCCACTTCGAGGTGTATTGTTTTGCAACCTACACTACAGGGGGCCTGTATGAATGGCCTCTGTGAAATCTAACCGGACGGTTTATTCGAATAATTAATGTGTATGAATTTGACGTATTAAGGTCCATTTATATCTACAGATGTTGGGCGTGGCCAGACACGTGCCGTGGCAGACACCATTTATTTACATATAGCGTTCCAGAGGCGTTACTCTGGAAGTTTATTTCGTTCGATCGAGTCTTTGCGTCTTTGTCGCTCTTATTTTAACACGCAGTGGCGTGAGAAAGACGGATAGATGTGAGTTAATCGTTCGGAGTTTCAGAGTAGACCTCCAGAAGTGTCAGACATCGACAGGCATCGTCAATATCGTCATCCATCTCTACCAAATTGTATTAGCTTTAGTAATCTATGGCAAAAAATAATAAAATACGTCTGTACGGTTTCGGTCCTCTTTTCACCAGTCTGTACCATCTAACTTGTCTTATTTGGTAAACAATCTTTGCACAACTTTTTAAAAAAATCACCCATTTTAAAATAAAATAATAACAAAATCAATAATCAATAATAAATTGTGAAATAACAAACAATAAATTGTTATTATAGGCTGAAACCTATTGAATCTATATTTATCAGTTGATTTTTAATACTGCATTTTCAATAAAAAGGTGTGCCAAGATTGTTTACCAAATAAGACAAGTTAAATGGTACAGACTTTACAGACATGAAACGCGCAGACAAAGTTTCTTACCGCGAATACTGGCCGGGCACGGCTTGTGTCTGTCGGCGTCTGCGCGGCCGCGTTACGATAGATGTAGTAAATACGTCAATAAATACTGTATAGAAGAGTATTTCTTTGTCTGCCTCGGCACGTTTCTGGAACGCAATATCTACAGATATAAACGGACCTTTGCTGAGAAATAACCATGGCGACCGTCGTGTCACATGTAAGATAGACGAGTAGTCGTCAGAAATTGGCATTCGTTCGATAGTTACCTACAGAAATCACACTATTTATTACACAAAGTACTCCTGCGTACAGGTTGCTTAGCCAAATGGAACAATATACAAAGTATCTATCGACCGAAATCAATTATGAGAAATGGGCAGCAGCGTTCCTCTTATACCACCTAGCAATGAACTGCGATTTGTGCCCAAAAAATGGCAATAGGCTCGCCACCTAACCTAATTGGCGAAACGTGGGTGTTTATTTACCTCTGCCTACCCCTTCGGATATAGTATAGGCATGATTTATGTATGTATCCTATTTCGTTAAGATTTTCTGCCGACTCGATAAGAAGAAGTGTGAAAGGAAAGCTGAACAAAATTAAAAATCAAATTTGAAAATTTGAACATAAACCATAACCTGTTTTTTTTACTTTTACAAGCCCATGAACGTCGCTACGGCTACCTTGAAACCACACACAACTATTGCTGCCAACAACAGTGTGATATATCAAATGATGAACACGTAAGTGTATATTGGTATCGTCATCGCTCAGCAAATCAATGCCTGGATTTACCATTGAGACCCCGTTCATTGCTCAGCTTATGCTGCTTAATAGCGAGCAATGTATAACGAAACGTGTCTCATTCGCGCGTACTTCTCAACGGGGTCTTGAAGTTCTTGATCGTCATCGACAGTTTTCGATGAAGAAAAAACTATAGTTCCCGGCACGCAAGTTGAACCAAAATGACGGTCGTCTGCGCAGGTATAGTCGAAGAAAAAGTGTCTAAACTAAATTTTTAACGCGCAGAAGCGGATATCCCTACATTGCTATGATTACAAACACATCGCATCACTTACAGAACCTCAATTAATACCGGAATACGTTTTACTGCGCCGCGTAGGTCAACTTATGTTCCGGGTATTGTAGCTTTTGATAAATCCATTTGGTACCTTTTTTGTATAATTTTGGTTTAGTCACTGAGATATATGTTTATTTTGTATATTCTTTCAGTGCCACCGCCCAGTCCAATGCAGGCAATCGGCATGGCGCTACACACATGAACCGCGCCATACATTTAGGCTGCGGCGAAGGGAACAACTTTCAACCCAATGTTATTGTACAACAAACGCCTACAATGATCAACAACCCGATTAGACACGGAATAAGTAAGCAAAGTGAAGAAAGTGGTGCTTCCATGGAAGTGGCCAATATTTAATGGCGTCTATCCACTATATTTCGCCAGTCTCAAGTTTTTTGCTTAGTTCAACATCTATTCGTGTTTGATTCGATGTGTTGTGTTGACGGCGGCAGAGCAGAATACAATTGTCACAATTGTCAGTCAGAATACAATTGTCATTGTCACCCATCTCTCCAGTGGGTGTCGTACAAGGCGACTAAGGGTAAACACAGCGATGAGTAATGGGCAGCAGCATTCCTCTTGTACCATCTAGCAATATACCAGCAATTTATGTGGCCGGTATATGGCAATAGGCTAGTGGGTGTTAATTCACCCTTCGGGAACATAGGCGTGATTTATGCATGTATGTATGCAATATCTATTCGAACGAATAGCATACAAATGTCAATTTTTGACAGCTTCTCGTACGTTTGACACGACGGTGGCCATGTTGTTTTCTCTGTAATACGTCAGTTTCTAAATACATACCATTTTGTATTCTGTTCGTTCGAATAGATTGGCCGCTTGTCTATTGGTGTAAAACAACATAGAATATGCCAGCGCCAATACAACCCCGAGGGGGTCGTAAAAGTAGGTCCAATAAGCACCTTGACCCCCGAATACAGAAACGCTAATCAAATTTAGGGCACTGCTTAAAAACTTAAGTGGACATCACCTGTCAGGATTTGTATGGGAAAACGTAAATGTTGACAATAATTAAATGTTAAGCAAGACTCAAACTTTGATTAGAGTTTCTGTATTCGGGGGTGAATCGCTCAAATGGTTGAGGGTAATCCACATCAATAGCATATCACCACCCAGACCCACCTGAACCCCGATTATGTAATCCGCTTGCATTGCTTTTGTCTATCTGTCACTCTCACACTTAGGGATTATTCTTAAGGAGTGAGAGTGACTGGTAGACCAAAGCAATTGAATTTGGTTTACATAGGTAAACCCAGCCGGGTATTAGTGATGGACACTTCTTGGATTCAAATACAGCTTTTCGAAAACTTTGGCCCGAAGGGGTAGGCAGAGGTGATTTAAACACCCGCTTGTCGCCAATTAAGTTAACCTAACTTGAGGGTGGCGAGCCCATTTCCGTCGATTGAGCACATAAATCGCACGATATTACTATAGTAAGGCCTCTGTGACGTGATAAAGAAGGTAAACAATGTTGATGAGTCTTAATTAAAACTATAAAAAATAAAAATGTGTAATACCTATTTCTCAAAGTAGCTAATCATGTTGATTTTCTACTAAAAGTTTCCATTTTTTTATCTCGTATAATGGCTAGAGTAGGTATAGGTGGTATAAGAGGAATGCTGCCGCCCATTAGTACTCATCGCTATCTTTACACTTAGTCGCCTTGTACGACACCCACGGGAGAGATTTGGTGTGGTGACAGTTGTATTCTGCTCTGTCTTCAACACGTGGCATTATTTTTTGTATATTACGTCTTGTATAAATATGGTAACACTCGATTTCAGGGATCATCGCAAAGCCAAAAATAAAATTCACGCTCTCTAACCAAGGCAACGCGCAGATGATACTGAACCGCTACATTTACTATCTGAGGTACAATAAGAAGACCAACCCGCCGGTCCGTATTTGGAAGTGCATTGACTACCCATCGGTCAACTGCCCCGCCTCAGTCACTACCAGAGACGATGTCGTGGTGCAAAGGTGATTTTTCAGTTTCCCTTTATATTATAGGACTTGCATATGCAATTTTTCATTAGTTTAAACCCTATTACTAACCACAAAGGTTCAATTTATGGTGGTAACTATTTTACCAGTGTCCTAACAGTAAATGTATTGTTTTGCAATATAATAACTTGTTTTACTTTTTCATTACGATTTACAGTGTCGCATTGAAATTATTAAATAAATATTTTAGCACTGTAAACTGAACGCAATAACTGCTCTTTTAATAGTGTTTTTTATCGAATCTTTTCAGCCAATTATCTGAACATAGAATAAAATAAACTCGTTTTTAGTGTTAAGTTTTCTGGAAACGCAGTCACACTATTTTTATTTGGCAGGTCAATAAATTCGCTCGCATTTAATTAAATGATAATATCGAAACTATGTTTAAAACGATTAACTAATCTTCGCAGTAACCGACTCTCACCAAATCGCTTTATTTCCCTTCACGTTGATAATCTTATTTTCTACTACGTTCCAGAACTGGAGCTCACCAACACCCTTTCCACGACAAAAAGATACTACAGCATGTGCAATCAGGACGCATCTTCACTACTCTCAAGGACATTGAAGAAATAGGGGGCCGGGTGGTGGAGGAAACATACCACACCGAAAATGCTGGTTAAACAATGCCAATGTTGAAGAAGTTACAATACAACACTGGGCTTCAGCAAGACACGTTTACAAAGTTCTTTTTGTAGTTCATTAGGAACTACATCCAATTTGTAGTGACATGTTTCTAGTCGACATAGCAGTAAGGCATATTTATTATGTGTATTAATCATAGTCAATGAATAACGGATATTGAAATTAGTGTCACCTAAATATAAACAAACATTCCAGTTTTATTGTTCAGTAATCAAAGATTCTGTGCCATCAATGCCTGAAAATGCTTTTTCATAGGTTTAAATTTTGACAAGATTAATTATATTATATAATCTCGACCAGTTATGAGCTGAAGGAGCTAAAAAGGTCTATGTAGTCTGATCATAGTAATGGATAATCGTAGATTATACATGTAGTGCTTTATACATTATTCCGTTCATTTTATACATAATTACCACGACAGCGTTGGGCAAGTTGCCTAGATTCAACCCGCTGTGGCAATGGACTGTATGATGGTTCAATTGTTGTGGTTATAATTTAAACACTTGTTAGTTAAGTGTATTTATCTATGTAGAGTAAAAGTGCAATAGGCATTCCAAGATAACTTAGAAATAATGACTGAATCGTCTAGTGTCAGCAGGCAGCAGCAAATATCAGTATTGTACGAAAGTAACAAACAATACTCCAACCATTATAGCAAGAGACAAAATGTAAACAATATTTTGATGTAATAAAAAATATATGACCTATTTGCTGAAATTAATTGTTTTTATTTAATAAAATGGATGTGTCATCTTATTTTTAAATGCATTTTTTCGATAGACATACATCAAAATTGTTTACGTTTTTTATTATAATGGTTAAAGTATAGTTGGTTTCAAGTTGAAATGTGATGTGTTGCAGTGTGATGAATCAAAACATTTTGAATAGACGAAACAGGTTCACTTTTTTACTAATTTATAAAATTAAGTAATTTTGATAGAATAATAATATTTATCCAATATTTAAACTCTACATTTTAAATATAATACTATACCCACTTTTTATTACTACCGGACACAGTGTCTTTTGATATAAGTAATTTATGGTCATCAATGTATTTTCTAGTCAAAAACCTTTGTACTTGATGTTTACACAATAAAAATAATATTAAACTTATAGTGGTTTTATTAATTTCGCTTAGGTATGTTGAATTAGAAACTAAAGGTGCTCTTACACGGGCAATTTCTTTTGGAAATAATGCTTGGCAACTGTAAAGGATTAATATGGCACAATGAATTATTGCTTATAATGTTGCTCCACATATTCCACATTTTCAATATAAGCGAGTAAGAATTGCTGAATATCCAATCGGTTTGGAAATATTTAGTAATTATTTTATATCTCTTGAGATAGAAATAGATGAGATGTATATGCGTATTGACTTGTATAATAGGGTCAATTCTGACATGATTCTCTAAACTTTAAACTAAATTTAGTATCAGTCTCTCCTTTTCATTCTATATTGAAAATGACAGAGAAACACTTGTCAAATTAGTCTTAGGTTTAGAGAACCATGGTCAATGCCTAGCTTTTGTTACATTTTGCCATCGCCCTAACTAAATGGCTTGATTTGGTCGTGACGTCATAGTTGACGAGTATTGACAGGAACTGAGCAATTTTTAGTTGCCCGTGTAAGCGCACCTTTACCCAATCGCAGGCAGTACGCAGCAGCGCTGTAATATTAATATGTAATGAATAAAATAATATAGTACTTTTTGAATGACATAATCTTCTTCTCCTTGCCCTTATCCTACTCTCAGTAGGGTTGGCATAAAATGTCTTCTTCTTCCACCCTCCTATAGACGTGAGCTCAGCATAAACTACCCTCTTTCTGATATCATCTTTCACACACATCTGAATGCCATTATATAAAGTAATTATTACCTCATCATAATTTGTATGCCTGCTTGAAGGCTGCAATAATTGTTATTACGAATGATGTATTCTAAACATGTTTTCTAGCAAATAAAGATTATCTTATTTTGATGATATTGCGCCCACCCCAGATAGACTGGGAACAAGGCAAGAAGGAGAAAGATTATCTTATCCTAATGAATGCGCTCAGCATAATTGGACTCAAAACAAAGACCCGTTTTAAGAGAACAATTATTTAATCATAATCATCATCATCAGCCCTTTAATGTCCCCACTACTGGGGCACGGGCCTTCCCTATGGATGGAAGAATATAGGGAGATTGGGCCATAACCCACCACAGATGCAGCCGGGACCAACGGCTCAACGTGCCTTTCGAAGCACGGAGGAACTGGAGATAACAAACTTTTGGTCACCCATCCACTGACCGGCCTCAGCGAACATTGCTTGGTTTACGCAATCGCAGGCCAAGCGCGCTATGCCCCTCCGAATTATTTAATGGCTACCCCTTTCTGCGTCAACGTGTTGTCCTCGTATGTCTCCAGCACGTCTGCCAGATGCTCGTTGTCCCTGGGTTTCTTGAACTGGCGCCGTTTCTGGGTCACCTTCTTGCGTTTGGGAACCACTGGCTTGCGCGGCCCGTGGTCCTGCATCGACTTGATGCCCTGCTTCTCCAGGTACTCCTCAATTTTCGCATCGTCCATGGCGTCGACGGCCGTCGCACGCCATAGCTTCACGAATTCTTCGTCTACCTGCAAACGAGATAAAGACGGGCAACGTCAGTCAACTGTGATGCATACATACATACATAAGTCACGCCTGTATCCCCGAAGGGGTAGGCGGAGGTGAACTATCACCCACGTTTCGCCAATTATGTTAGGTCCCATGTAATAGGTGGCGAGCCTATTGCCATTTATCGGGCACAAAATTCGCAGTACATTGCTAGGTGGTGCAAGAGGAACACTGCTGCCCATTCCTCATCACTGATTTATCCTTAGTCGCCTTGTACGACACCTACGGGAGAGATTTGGGGTGGTGACAATTGTATTCAACTCTGCCGTCACCACACGGCTAAATATTATCGGATGTTTTTGATATTAATACACAAATCCCCTAGTTTCATACCTATGCACCATTGATTCCACGAATATGAGGCGAGGTGGTCCGGTTCGGTTGCCGGGTGATTCTAATAAGCTGTGACTTTTGACCTGACGCCTTTTACAACACCCGCGGGAAGGATTTAGTAGTGCAAAATGTATTCTGCTCTGCCGTCACTACACGGCACTATACACAACTTGGAAAAAAAAAATATAAATCACGCCTATATCCCCGAGGGGGTAGGCAGAGGTAAATTAACACCCGCGTTTCGCCAATGAGGCCAGGTCCCATGTAATAGGTGGCGGGCTTATTATCATCTATCGGGCACGTCAATCTCAGTCTATTGCTAGGTGGCATCAGAGGAACGCTGTTGCCCATTAATGCTGTTTTAACCCATAGTAGTCTTGGACGACAGCCGCGGGAGAGATGGTGGCGGTGACAATTGTATTCTGCTCTGCCGTCACCACACGGCATAAAATTCGTGGCCAAATAATAAAAAATAAAAAAACTTACATCTAAAGTAGCAGTCTTGTCATTGTAGAACAATATTTTCTTCTTGTCAGTAGGCCTTGTTATATACAGTATTTCTTGTGCCAAATTTTTCAGTGCCCGCTCACAGTGGGGGAGAGATTCTTGTACGTCTTCTAAAAGTATACCACCTAGGCCTTTCAAATCTTGTTGTTTCAGTAACCTACAAAACAAGGGTTATGTAAACATTAAACCGAGAAGAGTTAGGATAATAAAAATAAAATCTTTTTTTATAGTAGACAGGGAAGCTCTTGACCTTCATCCAAAGAGTACAATGTACCTTCATCTAACCTGATGATACGCGCCGAAGATGGAATCGAGCTTCACCTGGAATCCTGAACCACAGAAGGGCTGTCTAGCATTGTCGGAACATAATTATTGTCATGGCGACAGATTTTGATAAGATGGTGGTGACTTAAAATAGTCCTACCACCAACCAGAGTACAAATTTGACCTCTTCTAGGGTTCGAATAGGGTTCCTAAATCCGGTGGGCGAACCACTAGAGGGAGGACTTTAAGCCGCGTTTTATTATTAAAGATTACAATCATTATCACTGGTAGATATATTTTATGATTATTTTTGTTTCAAATCTTTTCTCACCTAAGCAGAGATTTTTTGTCTTTAATTTTATATACAGGTTTAAATATATATTTTCCATCTGGACTGCATTCTATTTTGGGGTTATTCTGTAGAGCCTCTGTTTGTAGCCACTGAAAAAAAAACCCAATTGTGTAACTATAATTATTATAACTCTATTCATTACATTAAAAATATTAATAAAAAATATGTCCAAGATTAACCTTGAAGAAATCAATTGTTTAAATAAGTAGTTACACCATATTTTCTTAGTTATCCTAAGTAAATATTCTGATCAAGAAAATATGCTATTAAAAATAAATAGCACTAACACCAATCTACATTTGTATTGTTTGTTAATACATACATAAATCACGCCTGTATCCCCGAAGGGGTAGGCAGAGGTGAACTAGCACCCACGTTTCGCCAATTATGTTAGATCCCATGTAATAGGTGGCGAGCCTATTGCCATTTATCGGGCACAAAAGTCGCAGTACTATTGCTAGGTGGTATAAGAGAAACGCTGCTGGCCATTCCTGATCACTGATTTATCCTTAGTCGCCTTGTACGACACCCACGGGATAGATTTGGGGTGGTGACAATTGTATTCTAGTCTGCCGTCAACACGTTAATATGATTATATAAAACAGATGTTTATTGAAATCAATAAAAATTGTACTAAGATATCCTTGACCATGACCTTTCATGTGGCTGTCATATTATGATGTGATATATATAGTAATAAACATGTTGAGCAATGGGCAGCAGCTTTCCCAATGCATGTTGCATTGGGAAATCTGCTACTATTGTTAGCTGCTAACAGTTAACAATAAGGACACCATATGAGACCCAATGTAATCTGAGACATTGTCACCTCAACATTTAAGTATTGTCAAAATTGATGTTTTTCCAGATAAATTTTACAGGTATTGTCCACTTAACTTTTTAAGCAGTGCTCAAAATTTGAGTGGCGTTTCTGTATTCGGGTTTTAACACACCACCACTGTGACATATTTGTATAAGAAAAAAGAAAATGTGTGGACTTTTAGGTAATACATTTTATGTTGTAGACTGTTTTCACATTTAAGAATAAACACTAATGTGAACAACATTCATAAAGCTACACTTACACTAATATTGTACCTGTTTGACTTTATTCCCAACGTCTAGTTGGTTAGTTTCATCAAGCACTTCATCTATTGTCAGCGGGTGATCATCCCCTTCTTGGTGGCGTGCCCTCATGTGACGAACAATTCGTGCCAAAACACCAAACCGATATGCAGAGCTTCCAGTCATTGTTTTGTAGCTGAAAATTTAATCATCTCTAATAGAGAATATTTATTAATAGTTGCCTCTGTCTTAAACTGTCTTCCAAAGAGCAACAGCAACTCAAATATATTTAGTACCCTATACAATAACCAATCTTTGCAAATATTGCTTAGTTTACACAATTACAGGCTGAACTTATGATTTTTGAGGCATGGCAATGGGCCGAGGGGCTTAAATAATTGACAAAATTTATGTCACAATGTTTGATATTGGATTCCTCCAAAACGGTTTAATATTTAAGAAATTTTTTTAGTATATTTCGTAGGTCTGAGAATAAGTTGTAGGCTGTTGGTTATACCCCTGGTGGTGATTAGGGAAAACAATGTTTGACAGATCAGCTAGTATTAAGTAATATATAATCTGTTAAAATTTTACACATTGTAAAGTTTGCTTCAAGAAGTTATTTGTACAGTTTGCAACTCACTTAGATGCATCCAGTTTTGGTCCAGCACTAACTGAACTGGATGATTTCGTTTTCTTCTTGCTGTCATCTTTGAATTGGGAATCATCCCTCTTCTTTTTTTCAATACTGAAAAGTTAAATAAGTACTGCATTATCAGTAAATAAGTATTCTGCTATGTGACTACAGCTTGAGTACAGATATTTATATTATGTTTATTATGAGTAATGGAATAAAACTATTTTGGACTTCTGCTGGTTTTATGGATTTCTTAATCATTCAATAGGTAGCAGCCCCATAGAATGTTTTAATACATACCAGACTTGAAAAGGTAAATCAAATGCAATGCTAAAAACATTTCAATGTTATGATCATAAAAGTAATATTACAGCAATCTAATTGAATTTAATACGTGGGCAATTATTTAGTTTCAATTATGGACCAAGAAGTAGCCGTAGCAGAAATAAATGAGGCCAGTATTGGGCTAATGTGTTAGAGCGAGAGAAAGTACATAGTAGCCCATAACAAGCCAGTAAAGTGGTGTCCAGAGAAGGATGTAGGTGCGTACCTCGGCGTAGCAAGTGCTTTTTTCTTAAACGCTTCCCGTTCCCGCAACAGTGCTGGATCCATTTTTGTTTACAAAAATATAACTCCCAAGTAAGTGTAGTTCAAATCATATATTAGTTTAAACACATCACTTCAATAGTTTTTTAGAATACCATTCGGACAATGGTTTTGATTGAATCCAATTTTTCCCTTGTAGTATAATTTGATCGACATTGACGTTGACAAGACATTGACAATGACAGTTAAATGGTTTTTCTGTTGTTTTAATTTTCCCATTTTAGGGAAGACTAAGGAATCTTACCCATACAGCCATGGCATTAGTTTTAATTTTCTTGAATTATACATTAAAATATAGGTGTCACATGTTTTGATGCACCTAGGAAGTGCTTGGTGCAAATTTAATGGTAATAGACTTCATCATGGTGACTGTGATGAGGTGGTAAAAACCACTATAAAATTCTCAACCATAAACACATAGCGCACTTTTATTTCAATGATTCCGCATAATTTAATATCAGCATATATCCTTGTGTATTTCAATAACACCACCAAGTCCAGTCTAAAACAATTTTTTTAAATATTAGAAACCAAAATATGAAAGGGCGCCAAACCAGTAGGCCTATTCGCTAACTTTTTTTGACAGTTGAAAGTGATTATCACCGAACTATTTACTTATCCATTACTGTTTTCACAGGATAAGTGTCACAACAGCGTTATAGTAAAGTAGTAATGGATCAGTAAATGGTTCGGTGATCATCACTTTCAACTGTCAAAAAAAGTTAGCGAATAGGCCTACAGTTCAATGAAAATACTTTATACACTTGACAGATCATTTTGGCGGTTTTGTGATTTTTTAAATCTTTTGTTATCCCGCATTTATTCAAATAAAAATCGGAGTCATCATAAAAAGAATTATTAAGTACATGACGGCCGGTATGGAGCACTGCCGGTATTAATACTGAAGAAAGTAGACTAGATCAGACGAGGCTGTATGTGCTGGTTACCTTTGCCGTCCCTACTAATAAAGTACAATTAAAAAAGAACAAAAACTTGTAGTTGTAGCGCCATTTTCCGTAATTCATTGGTAAAGCCTCAGAACAATAACTAAAGTGTTCTGAGGGTAAAGGTATTAATAATACAAGTTTGTGTTTTTCCTCACAATTGTGTTGTAAAACGTGGTATGCAACTCGTATGCATTTGGCATTGATCATTACACACTCAGCTTTTTTACCGCGCTTGCCTGCGGCTCGCCTGCGGTTCCACTCGCTACGATCCTTACACATACTTCTTGTCTTCTTTCGCTTCATCCAATCTCATTAATCTCTTCATGCATGCTCGTCGGTTTCGGGTACTCTTGACCTTTTTTAATAGACTTTCAATTTGATTAAAGATCCGCTTAGGCCTTTCTCTTCCCATTCCTCCAACTTCCACCATATAAATCCTATTTGTCATTCTACTTTCATTAATTCTTTCGACGTGACCAAACCAAGCGACCATCCCTTTCTCAATTCTTGTCATTACATCTATTTCAACGTCATCATTATCGTAATCAATTTTGTCGTAAGGAAGAGCTCGATAGCGTGGTGGTTTAGCGCGCTCGCTGCGCACTGCGATTGCGTAAACTAAGCAATAATGTTCACTAAGGCCGGTCATTGGTGACCAAAAATTTATTATCTTGAGTTCCTTCGTGCTTCGGAAGGCACGTTAAGACGTTAGTCCCGGCTGCATCTGCAGTCGGTAATACCCACCAACCCGCACTGGACCAGCGTGGTGGGTTAAGGCCTCGGAGTAGTCCTATTTACTCTGAGGTTATGGCCCATTCTCCCTATATTCTTCCATCTAGTACTAGTAGTTTTTCAGTTTAGGTAGTTTTACAAAGAGGTTGAATCAGGAACATTTATGGGATGAATAAGGAATTAAAAATGAAATTATTTTTGTGGGATTAGTAAGGAACATAAATGGGTTGAATAAGGAAAAAATGATGAGTAGTATAAAACGTCATAGTATGAATACGGAACAACCCGTGAAAACTGCTGATGATGATGAGATAATGCGTTTTTCGTAAGCGCGGCAGCATATGATTATTATTCCGGTATTTATTAATAGGCGTCATATGAAGCGACTGTTGACTGTACCTACGTATATTATTTTATGTCAAATCAAACTCGTAGTGAGAACTTGTTTCGCGTCGATCGCCTCGCTAGGCAGTGTCAGTGTCAGTCATTCATTTGTTTATTTTCTGCTAGCGACGTTATTGGTGTAGTTCCCCTAAGTCGATACGGACGTGTCACAGGTAAGATAAAAGTGCATGGTGAAAATAATTTCTATCGATATTTAAAAAAAAAAAATAAAGGTAAAGATTCTAGTTATCGTGCCATTTATCAGTGTTCGATTAGTTTTCGAGTGTTTGTTTATGTCATGTTTCATTGTTCGTTGAATCTTTAGGGTTGTCCGGTTATTTTGATGAGTCTAATTGTCGATTGTAGTATATTCATTATGGTGCGAAATGTAAGTGATATATTTTTTTAATTCACACTTATTATAAGTAATATTTAATATTATCTGGAAAAGTGAATTAGCATATCCATATTAGCATGTAATGTATTGTAAGCCGACAACAATATTATCATATAAAAATTTCAATACTATTATTACGAATAACATCGATAAATGTAATATATAAGTATGTTGAATGTCACCTGCTAAGGTAGTTGGAATAGTTTTCGTATTTATGTTTATTTGTAATTTATACTATAAGAATATCTGGTTTTCGTAATTGAATCTGTTCATTATGCACGATAGGTAGGTCTTAACGTTATAATATTTTTCGTTAGTTAGGCGTGATATAGGTACTTTAATGAATAAGTTAGATTAAAACTTGTATTTTATTTTGAAAAATAATAACAACATGAGGAATGTCATAATCAATTGCTAATGCCGCATAAGAATGGTCACTGCAGTAAATCGCACAAATCTAAATGTAATCTAAATCTTTTTGTTATCCTATCCCTCTGACAATAAATAGGTGCAATTCATGTATACTTACGTACCGCATGTAGACAGTTGCAAATCTATGAAATTTGTCCAAGATTTCTAATATTACGGAAATAATAAGGAAAAACATGGATAGCACATATACTTATTGTCATGTAGGCAACGACCTAAATAATTTCGACACCTGCAAGGAACAACATTGTTACTCACTTTTTGTCAGTTTTTAGTTACAATCATATTCTTGCTATACAAAAAATTACAATTTTTTTGCACTCACTACTTCTGCGCCTTAAGCTCTTTACGTATAGATTTAAAAAACTGTAAAAACATTGTAATTCACTAGACAACTACATTTCATAAAATGGTAAATTGAGTTACACATCATCATTCATCATTATATAAGGAAGCCATTGTAAATATTATAATTTGTATCTCAAGATACAATTTTATTTTCGGAAAAAACTTTCTCATTGAAATATTCACTACCATACATTTTACGATAGGCATGATGACTAATTTTGAAAAACTACACCACGTTCTTTTCACGTGTCTACTTTACCCTCGGAGTAATGAGACTTTACCCAAAATAAATTATATTTTTGTAAAATATTTAGTTTATTATTTTGATAGAAAAAACATGTTTTAAGTAATGGAAATTAAATATTCCGCCAAAACGCCAAAACAGTAATGGCCGCCTGTGTGACGTCACTGTACAAAACACACAGACAGACATCCATTGTATATGGTCACAAATTTGTTATATTTGTTGACATTCTAATAGATTTAATTTGAGAGTCATGAATCTGAATGTTGGTGTGCGGTTCCTTGATGTACAAACTCATCAATAAAAACTCCAAACAAGTTGTTTAATAATGTCCTAAAACAGAAATAAAAGTCAGAAAAATACGGCTAAATCTTGCAAGATCATAATCGCCTTATTCGGTAATATATTTCTGTGAAGATCATTATGATGTAAGTAGTTTCCTAGTCCACATTTCCTAATTTTTCTACAGAGTATTGCACTGAAATTTCTTTTAATGTTATGTATTTTTACTTTTACCGTATTATTGTCCTCTATGATTGATTATTTTGTGACATTGAGTGTATACGCGATAAAAACAATGAGAGGTTATTAAAAATAGCATAATAAAGTGGGGAGCTGATATTATAAATAACTAGGGAGCTGATATTTTGGTGTATTTTGGTAAGTAAATTAGATGTCAAACAGTATAGTGACGTCACGCGCCTCTGATTGGCGTTTGACCAAAGATGGCGGAATGCCAGGTTTTTTAGTTTTATTTTCTTTGATTAAATAACAATCACACTCTTAGTCGAAGCACAAGTGATTTTTATCGTATCTCTCTAACCTATATTATTGTTAGAAATCATTATCCCTCTTGTATATCTGAGTTACAACATAATCGTATAAAATCTTATTTTACATGTAGTGATATGCCATTGTAACTCACAAAAAGTCAATTATATACAATATATATAACAGTATAACCTTATAAATGTATAGCTATTCCCTTTTCGTCAAAATTTTTCAATATTGGTTGGCAATAAGACTGAAGCGAAATTGGAGAGATTTTTTAAAAATTTTGACGCGCTAAAGTAAAGTTACTAAAAATGAGTTACGATGTTGTTCCTTGCAGGTGTCGATTTGTTTACTTTTTATACAAGCATACATATCACGCTTATTTTCCCCGAAGGGGTGGGCTGAGGTGAACTAAAACCCACGTTTTGCCAAGTAATACGTACGACACCCGCGTGAGATTGGGACACATTTTTTTAAAAACTATTTTTTTATCCTAATGTCGTAATGAACCGCCGCCTTGGTCGAATGCTCAGATCGCTGGGTATTGGCCAAGAGGTCCCGGGTTCGAATCCTGGTAGGGGCAAACTTTGTGATGACCATAAATGTTTGTTCCCGAGTCGTGGTTGTGTAAATGTTTACGTAGTATATTTTCAACATTTATATACATAATTATATTAAAAATATGTCCGTCATCTAGTATCCATAACACAAGTGCTTAGGCTACTTACTTTGGGCTAGATGATAGGTGTGAGTGTAAAAAAAAAATATTTATTTATTTAATATATATTTATTTTATTCTTTCGCGCGGAGACAATAGCAGACATAGATACGTACGGCTTACTTATTACTTACTTTTTAATTACATCGTGATGCGAAACGCTGGATCCATTACCATGTTCGTGACCGGTGGTTTACACTGGAGTATTCAAAACATGCGTATTGAGCGGACACAATTTCTTCAATACAATGTTTGTTTCATGAACTAAAGGTACATAATGTCGTCTAAATCAGTGGCATTACTTTTGAAAAATGTATATACCCACATGACTATATAAACAAAATGTAATGTTACATACAATGTATATGTGCCTTTATACAATGTGTTACAAAAACAAAGAAATTATTTTACATTATCTATACTCGGAACGGAAAGTATAGCGTTTGTTTGATTTGAGCAGCGGGTGGAAAACGCTCCTTTCCATCCTTGGGCGGGCAATACTCAGTAATTGAAGCCTATAAGGCAGTAATTAGTTTTTAAAATAGAGTTGAATTTGGCTACGAAGTCTTTAATCAGCCAAGTGCAAATGGCCAGCGGCAGTGACGCGGAGTGTTCCAAATTTAAAAAGACTTTAGACATACATACTCATGTTATCTTTCAAAAATTCTAATTTGGCGGGATAATTAACTAAATTAACTAATAAACGCCGTGTCGTTGTGCCGTAATAGAAAATTTCTTATTTTGTGAATTATTGAAACAAATAAATAAAAAAATTAAACTTCTTATCTTCATAATAAATAATTTATAGTCACGAAACTTTTCTATTTTGAAAACATTATATCCTTGTTTTGTACGGGCCTAGAATGACTAACTTTAAGTCGAGGTTACCTGATCCAGAATACGTAATTTTTGAGCTGGTGGGACGTAAACTTATATACATCATCATCATCATCACCAGCCCTTTAGTGTCCCTACTGCTGGGGCACGGGCCTTCCCTATGGATGGAAGAATATAGGGAGATTGGGCCATTGGGACTTAAATACATACAATGACTATTAAGTGGCGAGTAGACTAGAAAATGAAAAAACTGTTTTTAAATTTACATTTTTAAATTAATTCAATTACTCACCTTGAACTAATGGTGGGTAATAACGAAGAGCACTCCCTCGGAAGCACAGGGGAAATCGAGATATCGATATTTTGACACCGACAATTATAGGCAAGTTGACAAATTTTATAAAACAGGTTAAAACAAACTATTCGATTTTAATTTTAACATTATATAAATGTTAGATAGCAGCGGACGCGGGTTCGATTCCCGCCTCAAGATCATAATTTTTCGAAATTCTTTTTCTAACCACCAAAATCTTTGTAGGTTAAAACAAACTTTACCTTTTTGTCTAATTTACCGCAAAAATATAATATTATTTTGATAAAAATAGGTGGGTGTTTTACTTATATATTTTAGGTTTTGTTTCTGTCGTTGTTCATTTATTTGATGCTTTGTTGAAGGTTAAAGTTTATGTGCTCATAAAAACACAATTGATTTCAAAAGCACAATAAAAATCTAAATCAAGCGTTAATATTAGTCTTTTTTTTTTCGCCGTGTGGTGACGGCAGAGTAGAATACAATTGTCACCACCCCTAGTCTCTCCCGTGGGTGTCGTACAAGGCGACTAAGGATAAATCAGTGATGAGGAATGGGCAGCAGCATTCCTCTTTTACCACCTAGCAATATACTCCGACTTTTGTGTCTGATAAATGGCAATAGGCTCGCCACCTATTACATGGGAACTGACAATTGGCGAAACGTGGGTGCTGCTAGTCCACCTCTGCCTACCTCTTCGGGGATATAGGCGTGATTTATGTATGTATGTATGTATTTGTTTTTCAGTACCTAACTGTTATCGGGTTTCTTAATCAGTATGTGGTGTTCGTTCATACAAGTTTTATAGACATGGGTTAAAATGAGTTGTTACGTGCATACTGATTGTTAATTACTTCTTACACACATTTTTGCTTTGGTTTTATTGTATATTAGTTTTTACCCGCGGCTTCGCTCGCGTTGATGTCTTTAATTAAGGTATACTTATTTGAATGTATATTGTAACCTAAATTTCAAAACAAAATGACAACGCACATAAAATAATGATATATATATGAATTTTATAGGCTTTATGAAGCCTTGGTTGGGTTAGTTGGGTTACATTATTATAATTGCCGTATGGATCTTTAATTAATCTTTAATCTAAACACCTAAGTAGGTATATTACTATACGTAATATCTGTATTTATATGCGCATTTTTTTGTTACAGATTACAATGCCACCCAATAGAATGTACAGATTAATTTGTAGTGTCGTCGTATTACTTCAATGGTAAGTTTTATTGTTGCACTATTAATCTTATGTTCAGTAATGTAGCCAACGGTAAACCATCTGGATGTTGAATTGCCAACTGTCTATCTAGCCTTGATAAATAAGTCTGAGAGACTTAAAAAACTACTTCCAAAGACGTCTACCTGTAAAGCAACCATAAATACCCTTTCCCTTGCTTTCATAATATAAACATAATAATAATATAATCTTATATTTGCACGAGCACTACACATTTGAAATAAAACAACTTTTACGGATAAGACTCGCGTATAATTTGGTGTTTGGCATATTAATTATATAAACCCGACGTTTCGATCACTTTACAGTGGCCGTGGTCACGGGGGGACTAAAGATGACAGGTGTCCTGACAATAAAGTAATAATATTTGATATTTTAGGTGTTCCGATTTACACAAACAGAGCTTACAGTATCATTGTTTTTGGCAGTATGAGGACGGTGTTGGGATTTAATTATTCTAATAATTGGGTCCCAAGCAGACCTGTAAAGTGTAACATCCCCCTTCAAGATGCAGGAATTTACAAGCCAGATTGCGACTGTGGACTCTCCTATATAGGCCAAACAAAAAGCAGCAGCAGCTATAGGAATCATTCTAAATAAAGTACTGGTTGTTCGAGAAGTATAGGCAATAAACGACTCTGTCCCTGTGTTTTCTAAAATTTATTTTATTTGTAATATTTTTTCCCTACTAAGAAACTACTAAACATACTCCGGACGCTACTCTTTGTGCAGTTTCATTTTAATTTTCCATTTGAGCTATACAATGACAATAGTAAAACGAAAGTCAACTATTCTAATGGCTGTATTAGAAATATCAGAATCTATTAGTTAGCCGTGTGGTGACGGCAGAGTAGAATACAATAGTCACCACCCCAAATCTCTCCCTTGGATGTCGTACAAGGCGACTACTAAACAGTGATCAGGAATGGGCAGCAGAGTTCCTCTTATACCTACCACACCTAGCAATATACTGCGACTGTTGTGCCCGATAAATGACAATAGGCTCACCACCTATTACGTGGGACCTGACATGACGTGGGTGCTAGTACACCTCTGCCTACCCCTTCGGGGATATATGCGTGATTTATGTATGTATGTATTAGTAGCAGGTAGGTAGTTAACTATCATAGTAATACGCACCTACCTTCTCGACTTTATTGTCTCATGTCGTTACGCTCACTAAATTGATGGGTAATTAGAAAGCAATCATTCCATAATCGTTAAATACCTTGACCTTATTGGGCACTAATCATCTACAGTTACGTTTAGCAGCTATTATGTATTTGCACCTATCATTACAAAACCTATATTAGAACTGTGTCTCATTTCTCTTGGCTAATCTAATCGATAAATCTATAGTACGTTCCGATTTAAATCGAAGTCTGTCTCTGATTATCTGTGACAAGTAAACAATCTTGATAGGCTATTCGATTTTAATTTTAACATTATATAAATGTTAGAAAAATTAGTACAAAGATTTTGGTGGTTAGAAAAAGAATTTCGAAAAATTATGGTTTTGATGCGGGAATCGAACCCGCGTCCGCTGCTATCCGGGCAGGTGCCTGACCGCTCGGCCAACCAGGCACCTGCCAATGCTACCTGCAATTCTTTTTCTAACCACCAAATCTTTGTACTAATCTTGATTGGTTTTGTTTTTGCAATTAGAAGTATCAATTAAGACTAATTTCATTGTTTTCTTTCGTTACACAACTTTATTAATTCTGGCAGGAATAGCAATGGTAAAGACTGTTAGATTTGCTTTTAAACTTTTTCTGTTTAGCGTCCAATTTGTTTTATTCTGAACTACATACTTATTTCATATTATGCTAGTACTTGATTTTTAATAAATAAAATACATGTTCCCATGTACAACTTTTGCTCTTCGAGAACTGTTAATGTCATTTTGTTTATTGATCGTGTTTTGTTTCAAATACATAAAATTAGTGGCCTGTTCTTGTAAGAGGTCGTCTACATATTCATACAAAATTATGTCGCCAGTCACCACTAAGCCGTTATGACTGCGAATTATTTTTGGTGTATGTTCTTCATTGTT
The DNA here is from genome assembly GCA_963931975.1 of Cataclysta lemnata. Lineage (NCBI taxonomy): Eukaryota > Metazoa > Arthropoda > Insecta > Lepidoptera > Crambidae > Cataclysta > Cataclysta lemnata. The sequence goes on along the minus strand of OZ008346.1, from coordinate 14,934,280 downwards.
CATTGTTCAAGAACTCGTTTCTTTCGCAGTGCGTTAGCAGCAGACGTTGCGACGTGGCGATGGACATGCAACAACGGCAAATGCGAAAAAGTGCGCCATGATCCGGGTAACACAGACCCTGTTCTCAGCTTGACCGCCTGCAAGATGTTCTGCAATGAGTATGGTATGTAGGACTTATTTATTGCTTTCGATCAAGTGACAAGATTGTAATACCCGTGGTGCGTAGGAGTAATCCTTAGTCTTGCGGTCTCCGATCTCGAAAGAAATTCTTGATTTCTTGTAGGTGTTGTATCTATGGGTAATGTCCACAAAATTTCTTATAATAGATTTATCTATATTCCTTGTGTTCTTTCATTCATAGGGCTAGTGAATTTTATATTAAAACCAGTTCAATCAGAAGTTGTAAATTTATTACGCCAAATGTGTGTATTGAGAGGTCTACCCGCCAGAGACTTAGATAACATTAATCCGTTTTAACTAAAAATAAAGTTAAAATATTAATTTTATGTGAGTTAACTTTTCTCTTTTAATAAAGCTTGCTCGATTATGAGATAGGCTAATTATATTGCAATAAAAGTTTGATAAGGTTTAAGGATTAATTAACCTATTGTCTTATTTATAATCGTCTTAAAACGCATGTCGAAATCAAGTAATTTTTTTTAGGGATGCGAAAAAGTCAATCTAATACTAAATTAAAGTTTAAGAGTTTGTGCATTGAATATCAATGAAAGTCTGCATTGTGAATATTTTTTATCACTTGAAATCACGCAATTTTGCTTTTTTGGGTTGAAAATATCAATATTTCTTAATTTCATCTTAAGTTACAACAGTAAGCTAGTAATTAAGTTACATCTGTATAACTTCTTTGTAACTCTGGACGTGGAGAAATATAACATAAATATTATAGCTACACATATTATTTGTATCATCACAAATTACAATATCAAAACATGTTCTGTAGGCATCTCATAAAAGAGTTGTTGAAAGGACCATCTGTTAAAAAAATCACTTTGCTTGTGTAGATTATGTTAAATCTGATAATACTATAATCTGTTTAAGTACCACAGTCAATAGTTTTTACGATTAACATTACCTTTTATAGTATTTCCATTTATCAGTTATTAATCTGTTAAGCCCCGAGGTTAAGCCTAATCAAGGCTAATATTTTTTCATAATTATTTGTACAAATGGTACCACAATTTGAAGCGTTAGTATGTCATTGATTTTGATAATTAGATATACTTATCCAGATGCTGTGCCAAAATTATATTCAGTCAAATGCATAATTACATGAGAAATTTCTTCCATGCTGGAATTATGTAGAATATATGCTCCAATTAAGAGAGTTAAAGTGAAGTCGAGCGCCTGTTGAAAGGCAGATTGACCGGTGTGTACACATCATTATAAGCATCCTGTGTTGTGGTTGTGGTACCCGAGAATGGTGGAGGGCAAACCACACGCATAGCGCATAGGTATATAGGAAAGAGGGTTGACGTCAAGGCGGCCGACTGTACAACTGTCAAAACTTAGAGCATATTATATTTTTAAGATAGCTTTTCTATACATTCATTCATTAACCAGTAGCACTAAATCCTCAGACTAACTCAAGATTTAGTGAGAGTTATAGCGAGAGGAAAATATTTTCTTTTGCCCGAGGAGATTCTGTCCACGTCCCGTGCTACGGGGGCTGATGCATATATATAGGAATGAATGCTCAATCATTAGATTTTCTGAATCCATGTCCTGACGCACGCATGCATTGTATCCACGTTGACGGCATCTGGCTCGGTTGACGGTCTACTAATAAACAATAAATGGGAAAAGCCGATGGTTTTCCAATTTGCGTTAAAATTCCACTTAGGCTAACAATAAGCGGGATACTTGAATGAATGAATACAACTTTTCCTCCTTCAATAATAGTACATACCTACAATACAAATTCAACAGAAGGAAACAATGGAATGGTTTGTGGAATGCAAAATGCGACCGATGAATTTTAAATTGACATTGAAACACCTACTTCGAAATCTCCATTCGTCTTAAACCAACCAAAACTGAAATGAAGAAAAGTCGTTACGTAACATTTCGCTTGAATAATTTTATTTTCTCTACTATTTCCAATTTAGCGTTGGTCTCCACCAGACAAATGGATAATTGTTAAAAAATATTCCTTTAATATTATTCCTCTTGTAGAAGTAAAACGATGTCATCGCTATTGTACTCTACCATACAGTTCCATCGCAATGTTAGTTTAGTACGAATATTTCACGTCGAGGCCCTCTGCTAATTGATATAATTGCTTACTTTTTAATAATTTCTTTTTTTTTTCCTGACAAGTTATTCTAATATTGTATTTATTTTTTATTGTTTTAATTCAAAGTTACTGACAATTGGTTTCATTTTGTGTATTAAATTAAATTATTATGACACGACGACTTACGTCAAATCCCATACATTTTGCTTTAACGAACTTCGTTATCTTTGTCGGTATGTTACTTTGTCTAGGCCCCCAGGTCAAGAGTACCCGAAACCGACGGACATGCATGAAGAGATTAATGAGATTGGATGAAGCGAAAGAAGTATGTAAGGATCGTAGCAAGTGGAAGGAAGTGATCTCTGCCTACCCCTGTGGGAGAAGGGCGTGACATATGTATGTATGTATGTTTTTTTTTATTGATTGATTATAATACAATAATCGGTTATAATCCAATAATTCTTTGATGAATGTTATATAACACTAGCTAACCTTATCAAACGTTATTTTAGGGGTATAAAAATAGCTCACGACCTATCATCAGACCTACCAAATACACACGAAAAATTTCACTAAAATCGGTGAAGCCATTTTGGAGGAGTTCGATAAAAAACACTGTGACACGAGATTTTTATAGATTTTTTCTTCCAACAGGGTTGTTATGGCCGAAGCCAACAGGGGACACCGACTTAGGTAACTTCCTTTCCAAGATAAATTTAAATAACATCGATGTGAAGATAGAGACACGGGGCAAAACTGATGATTTGATGGGAGCGGCATCGCAGGTATGTAAAAATTTCTTCCAAAACATTACATAGATAGGGATGATGACACTAACAAAGAATCAATAAAATAATGATTTAACATAATAAAAAAACACTTGTTCTCAGATTACACTTGGGATTGATATTTATTTTATAAAAACAAAAATACAAAACTTAGCAATCCGCCATCTTTGGTCAAACGCCATGTGACGTCACATTTTGACATTTTCTTTGCCAATAAAAACACAAATAAACTATAGAAACTGTCATGTTTTACGAAATAGTGACATCACACAGATGACATTGCTATTTTGTGATTTTGGCGGAAATTTCATTTGGCATTACTCAAAACATGTTTTTTCTATAAACATCTTAAGTTTAAACAAAAATATAATTTATTTTTGGTCAAGTAGGCACGTAAAAACCACTTAATGTAGTTTTTCGAAATTAGTCATTATGCCTAATTACAATTGCATGTGATTTGATTATTAAAATTAAATCCCATTCCAGAGGTTTAAGGACATGATTGCATTAGCAATGCCTAAAGGGTTTTCGTCGAAACCAACGGGAAAGAGTATGGACGTTTACCTCGTCAACAACAATCCTGATCTTAGGGGTAAGTGGACAGATATTTTCTATCACATTTTCAGAGTATGCATCGTAAGTCATAATTAGGGCTGTTTCAATTTGGTTCCATTATCAAAACTAGACTTTACGAAGGGAAAACATGATCTGTTTGACCTGAATCATGATCCAGCGTATACCCGGCTGGGAGGAAAATATCACCTCTTGACCTCGTTGATGATTCTATACCATACGCATCTCAACAGCACCGGAGTGGTGCGTGATCAGAATGAGAAGTGTATATGCCTACAATATTTTTATACTTTTTAAAGTTCAATGGGCTAGACGTTTTACCAGAATCTCAACCACAAAACTAATCTTCACAACCACAATACTCCATACGATTAGAAACAATATTACTATTGAGAGATTTCTCAATCTAAGTAGCATTGGTGACTAATATGAAGTCACCCAAGAATCTTTTTGCATTTACATTCAGAATTGAGATGAAAGTATTTATACATGTACACTTAATTTGTCATTCTATTGTTGAAAATCATTTGCAATCCAACTTGGAATTTCGAGTTTTCTACCAGATGCTAATGCTCGAGTAGCCTCGACAAAGCCTTCCAGTTCATTATCCTCATACGTATCGCTAAACGAAACTTGTTTGTCCCCAAGTCAAAATAAATCTGGTTTAAATTACAATTGATAAATGATGGTAATTTCAATTTATCTTGTACATATAGTTCTTATTTTTTGTACTTAATGTATTCTGCATTTAAACCGGATATGTTACTGTATTTACCGATACTCAAGCGTATACTGCTAGTCTAATTTACTGTACCATGGGATACTAACATCCCAAAGACCACGCTAAAAGAAACAATACGTACTTTATCTACTAATAAACCAAATAACAAAAATGGTTACATAATGTTGGTTTATCTATGCTGTTGAGGTTGGAGCGAGGGGTATACCAGCTAAATCTCTTGATACATTACTAAAAAACCCTGGCTTCTCTAGAACTTTCGTAAGTTCTCCACTATGTGTGTCTAAGGCGAATCACGGAATCTCACCAAATATGGCTGGGTAGAGAGAGAAGTTGGGGTGGCGACTGGCGAATGTGAATGTTGTGAAGAGTCCCCGTAAACCTACACTTGGGTCTTAGCATTCCAATTCCTGGAATGAACCGGAACTGCGCGCAGCTGAGCTGAGACTTACAAAAATTGACCAATGATATTGCTCAAATCACACATCTCATATCTCTGCTCCGCAATATCATTGGTTAATTTTTGTAAGTCTCAGTTCAGCTGAGCTTCTATGGAAACGCAGCCTAATGCTACATCACGTTCCGGATCCTATAATTATGAGGCCTACCTAGGCCATAAATTGTAGATTAAGTTCTGTTTTTATCCTTATCAGGTACTAGTCAAGTCTGTTAACAAAGGATCTAATGTTGAGTAGAGTTTCCAACATTCTATTGTAAATGTTATCTTAGGAAATTACGAGAAGTTATTTTTTTTCATAATTTTGACTTTAGCCTTCAATAACAACCAAGAATTGTGTAACTTGACACGGATAAGCAACAATTTGGTATCAGTCAATAGCTATCAAGATTAACTATCAGTAGAACTAGCAAACATAACAAGCACCATGCATTTTCATAGACTTAAAATTCACTCATGTAAAAATATAACACTTTCTGAAGTTTTTGTTGTTTCAATTATTTTGATGTATTATAAAAACAAGCCAACAAGGTCAATACACAATAGAAATACAAAAGGAATACTACTGCCCATTCCTCATCACTGTTAGACCCTTACACTCAGAGACGTCGATTAACGTTAATTTGCACTTAATACAAAAAAATGACAATTTAAAATTAAAACTAGTCTCTATTCTTGCCGGGTCTATGGTCTACATTTAAATAAAACTTTTTGTCATTGAGTACTCATTAAAGTTAATTAACGTCGCTGAGTGCGGCAGTTAGCCGCTTTGTACGACACCCGCAGGAGAGATTTTGGGAGTGATTTTTCGTGACAATTGTATTCTGCTTTGCCATCACCGTAACTTAAAATTTTAATTTCAACGTTTCCATTGCAGAGTTTTCTTTGGACATGGACGAGAGCTATGCCTTAACAGTGGGTCCCAAAGACCCGGCGTCAGACAAGGCTGCTGACTTGAACGCCACCATTGTGGCCAATACCTTTTTCGGTTTGAGAAACGGCTTAGAAACCCTGTCTCAGCTTTTCGTGTACGACGAAATCAGGGATCATCTGTTGGTGAGACTTTATCAATGACTGTTCTTTTACTATTATAATATGATCAATGACGATTCTTTTACGGCGGGACCCAATGTTCTATCTACAGTTAAAAGTAAGCTTACTAAAGTTTTAGTTGCCTGGCATTTTTTGTTATATTACGATGAATAACATAAGTTGCTAAGCAACCAAGCTGTAGTAGGTATCTACTTCTATAGGTACGTACGTCTATCTTCAACTGTTGATAAAATATTGGGTTGGGACCCGCCGTTACTGAAATGATCAATGACTGACTGTTCTGTTACTAAAATGATCAATGACTATTCTTTTACTAAAATGATCAATGAATGTCTTTATATCTTCTTCCTGCCCTGTTCCCAGTCTATCTGGGGTCGGCGCAGTATGTTTCCTCTTCCATTCATATGTCAGACGTCACCAAGCCATCCACTCCCTTTTGATTCATGTCATCCATCATACCGTAAAGGTGCTAGTGATGAATGAATGTATAGAAAAGAGACCGAACGGACCATGTCGAGAGACCTATGAACGGAGAGAGTGATTAGAATGACAACATTCCAATCCATACTGCTCAAGGTTTTGGCTTAGGTTTTACAGCCGGCCGCCTGCCTGACACCAACCCTCTTTGGGTATGCTGTTGTTGGTGGTTTGCCCTCCACCATTCGGGTGTCCCAAGGTGCTTATTGGTGTACACCGGGCAATCTCCCTTAGTCGACTTTTACGACACCCGTGGGATGAGTTGGGGCTGGCCTATTCTACGTTATTTGTTCGCTCCCAGGCCAGCACAGAAGGCCCCATGAATGTCTTTATATGAAAATGATAAATGACTGTCCTTTAATTAATAACCAATTACTCACTGCTGAGGCACAAACCTCCCCTTCAAGATTATTAATTAGCGGATGCAGCTAACGACTTGAACTGCCGCACTCAGAGACGTCAATTAACTTTAATGAGTATTTAATGCCAAAAATTTTCATTCAAATCTAGACCAAAGACCTGACAAGAATAGAGACTAGTTTTGAATTGTCATTTTTTGACATTCAGTACTCATTATCGTTAATTGACGTCTCTGAGTGCGGCAGTAAGTGGCTTAAGTGACTTCGAATCGCAAACGAACTCATACATACAAAAATCGCTCCTATTTATCCCCAAAGGGATATAGGCAAAGGTGAATTTACACATAGGTTTCGTAAATTGTAGATCTATTGTTGGTCCCATTTAATAGGAGGAGAGTCTATTTACTCACCGCTGTCTTTACTCAGGTGAGTCTTTATCGCGGGAGTGATTATATAATATCTGCAGCCACTCACTATGAACTTAAAATGCGTCAGATATGACTGACACATTAGAATGTAGCCAGATGACAGCTGCCTGCATTAGCATTTAACAAGATAATCTGCGATCCTTGCTTAAGGCTAAATGTCAATATGGGTCTGAATTTATTATGCAAAATGATCGCCGCAACAAAAAGTCAACGACCTTTACCGGTTCTTTTGAAAGCATTGCTCTCATCTTAAAAAGGTACAGGATTATTATTTAAATGTCACCGACTGTGTGATACGATGATTTGCAATCTGATATCTCAATACAAAGGTCATGGTGGCTTAGCGCACTCGGCCTCCGATTGCGTAAACTAAGCAATTTTTGTAACCCAGGATGGGTGACCAACAATGCATTATCTTGAGTTCCTCCGTGCACGTTAAGCCATTGGTCCCAGCTACATCTACATACATACATACATACATAAATCACGCCCATATCTCCGAAGGGGTAGTCAGAAGCGAATTAACACTCACTTTTCGCCATTTATATTTGGTCCTATGTAATAGGTGGCGAACCTATTGCCATATATCGGGCACATAAATCGCAGTACATTTTTATTACTAGGTGGTATGACAGAAATGCTGCTGCCCATCACTCGTCACTGCCTTTATCCTTAGTCGCCTTGTACGACACCCACGGTAGAGATGGGGGTGGTAACAATTGTATTCTGCTCTGCCGTCACCACACGGCTTTTGTGCCCTCCATAAACTTAATTGTTACTATGGAATTTATGAACTGTCTTTCGCAGGTCGTCCGAGATGTCAAGATCACCGACAAGCCGGTGTACCCGTACCGAGGGCTTCTTCTCGACACGGCCAGAAATTATTATACCGTTGAATCTATCAAGAAAACTATTGGTAAGGATATATCTTAGCTATTTTGATAAAATGTCCTTCTAAAATAGTAATGAGAAAGCCTCTCTTCTTCTTCTTCCTGCCCTGTTTACAGTTTGTCTGGGGTCGTCGGCGCAGTATATTTCCTCTTCAATTAATAATTCCGAAAACCTGTATCTGACTTAAATACATGACTGATTTTTCAAAATTTTATTTTATTTAAATTAGGTACACATAGTTTAGTTATTATTATCTTAGGTATCTACCCTAAATATGTTTTTGTTAAATTTGTTATTTTTATAAGCACTATATAGTGAACCCTGGACGCAGCATTTCTAAGAGTTCGGTGTGATGATTTTACAAGTTAAGACTCTTTATACTATAGTTGTGCCATTTAAATAAACAAATCACATCCTTTTAATGTTAATGTTAATATTGGTGAATTTTATATTTTAAGTTACATAAAATTACTTGTTATCCGTGTTACTTATTAGCAGCTGCATTGGCTTCATGATAATAGAATACACAATCTATTTTTGTTATTATCTGGCGGCGGAAGTAGTATTTCGTTGTCCATACAATATAAACAAATTCACCAGTGTCTACTTGACTAGATGATATTCCACATAAGATCGACATGGGTGTCATATTTACTTCTCAATATGTCTAGCAAAAAATTCATATTATCATACTGAAGTTGATAATAAGTTGTAAGACAGCATTGGGTGTTGTCTTATGTTATCCACAGGTACAGTACTTCCATTTGACGACGACAAGCGAGATTTACTTGTAGCAACTCTATTTTGTATCACAGTGTGAGAAAGATCGAAAGCTAATACGGTTAGCATAAAAAAGAGACATAACCACAGGTAGACTAAAGGCGAGACACGCACACTATTATAAAATAAATAATTAAAAATAAAACCCTTCAAACACTACTAAAACTCACACGCTTTCGTGAATTGCAAAAGCTGTACAATAAGTTTCATCTCTTCCAAGGTATATTTTAAATAATATATTTTTATTATAATTCAGATGCTATGGCGGCCGTAAAGTTAAACACGTTCCATTGGCACATCACGGACAGTCAGAGCTTCCCCTTCCAATCCACGAGGAGACCTGAGCTCACCAAGCTAGGAGCGCTGTCCCCTCAGAAAGTAAGAGAAGTTATATTGAAAAAAAAATTGACACTTAAAATAATCAATCTCTTTAAAATCTATTAAATAAGTAGTGGAAATGAGACGCCGTTATGCTCCGGATCCCTCGCCTCTACATACTACAACTGATTTAAGAATGCTTCAAGAGCTTCTTACCGACGTACTTGCTCCTGATATTGTATACTTAAGACAGCTGCAATAATTTATTATGCTGTAGATACTTACTTATGGTAAAAGTATGTAAACTCATCATTACATGCCAACTAGCTAGGTTTTGTGCAGGTATCATTTAAACGAAATTTTCATTTAAAAATTAGAAAAATTTTAAATGGTATAAACTTACTGATTTGTGTAATAATATTATTATGTACGTAATATTTTAAGAATCTTTTTTTTACAAAGAAAAATATGTTAGAACATCTTCGAAAAATTATAGTCTTGAAGCGAACATTTATATAATTATGTAACAGAAATAACGCACACACTGGCTCTACCCATGCTAACTTAGTCATTTAAAAATTATGGTAATATCAAAAATTCTAAATTGTAGTAGTATTTATATTATTACTTTGATTTTAATTTGAACATTATATACATGTTCGAAAAATTTGTACCAAGAATGTGGTTAGAAAAAGTTCGAAAAATGTCTTGATGCGGTAATCGAACCCGCGTCCTCTGCAATCCGGACAGATGCATACATCTACCACTCGGCCAACCAAGGCGTTAATTAACTATAATTATGATTATATTAGCATGGAAAGTATTCATGTGCGCTATTTCTGTTACATGTTGTATAAAAATAATATATTTTTTTATTTGCGAACAGGTTTACACAAAAGAAGCGATCAGAGATATTGTTCAGTTCGGGCTGGAGCGGGGCGTCCGCGTGCTGCCGGAGTTCGATGCGCCTGCGCACGTGGGCGAAGGCTGGCAGGACAGCGACCTCACCGTTTGCTTTAAGGTTTCATTTTGTACCTACATAATATTGCTTCTTAAATACAAGAGACCCAACTCAAAATTACATTCGTGCAACAGTAAATCTTATCACCTTAAATTTAGAACACATACCCCCGAATACAGAAACGCTACTCAAAGTTTGAGTCCTACTGAACATTTAAGTATTGTCAAAATTTACGTGTTTCCATACAAATTTTGACAGGTTTTGTCCACTTAAATTTATAAGCAGTGCTCAAAATTTGAGTAGCGTTTCTGTATTCGGGGATAATGTTTCCGAGTATTTTTTTGAGTTGCGTCTCTCTTGTCTTGTAGTTATATTTTTAGACGTTGAATAACAACACATAAATCATGCCTACATCCCTGAAGGGATAGGAAGAGGTGAATTAACACCCACTTTTCGCCAATTAAGTAGGTCCCATGAAATAGATGGCGAGCCTATTGCCATCTACCGGGCAAATAAACCGCAGTATTGCTAGGTGGTATAAAAGTAACGCTGGTGCCAATTGCTCATCGCATCACTCTTAACTCTTAGTCGTCTTGTACGACGACATCCACGGTAGAGATGGGGGTGGTGACAATTTTATTGTTGACTGCTCTGCTGTCACCACGTTGAATAAGATTGTGCATAATGCCATTGCTAAACTATCATAAAGACCTGTATTGTATGGAACAGAGTGTTGGGCAAAGAAAGCGAGGGATGAAAGAAAAACGCACCGGCGGAATAAGAATATTAAAATTGATGTATAAGTTAGGGAAGTCAAAAGTAGCGCCTATGATTGAAAAAATATTTGAGGAAGAAGGGACTTCATGCAGAGTTCACATATTGTACCGACCTTACTTAGAGTGGGAACAGTGTACGGATAAGAAGAATGCCATTTCGCTTTTACTAGAAAAACGCTTAATAAATATGTTGACTTGACCTTCGATGGTCAAAATAAATAAAAAATCAACGTTAGTTCTGGTTTTGCAAGTTCACTTTTCGAAAATCTTTATTTTATTTGTAGCAGTAAGTAATTTTTGTTACAGGCGGAGCCGTGGCAAAAATATTGTGTGGAACCACCTTGCGGTCAGCTGAACCCCACAAAAGATGAGCTATATGACTATCTCCAGGATATATACTATGATATGGCAGGTGTGAACGAATATAATAGATAACATAGAAACGCCAATACTTATAAACTATTCGATTTTAATTTTAACATTATATAAATGTTAGAAAAATTAGTACAAAGAATTTGGGGTTAGAAAAAGAATTTCGAAAAATTATGATCTTGAGGCGGGAATCGAACCCGCGTCCGCTGCTATCCGGGCAGGTGCCTGACCGCTCGGCCACCCAAGACACTAGTTCGAAATTCTTTTTCTAACCCCAAATTCTTTGTGCCAATACTTATAATTAAAAAAATTAAGATGCTGCAGTAATAAATATTCTGTCTTCTTTATAGTCATGTTTTACAGATTGCTTATTACCCACATACGTAAAAAATGTTTATTAATGGTTAGATATATTTTCCAGAGGTGTTTGAAACGGCAGACATATTCCACATGGGTGGTGATGAAGTAAGCGAGCGTTGCTGGAATACCTCGGAGTCGATTCAGAGTTTCATGATGCAGAATCGCTGGGACCTCAATTCTGGAAGTTTCCTTAAGCTCTGGAATTATTTCCAGAAGAAGGCCCAAGAGAAGGCATACAAGGTAATATTATGATGATAAAATGTTTTATGGCTCAATGCGATTAATTTATTAACTTTCGACAGCTTAATTACTGAATGATAAATCAACGTATTCATTTGATTTTAGGCTTTTGGAAAGAAACTGCCACTCATTCTTTGGACAAGTACTTTTACAAATTACAAACACATTGAAGATTATTTGAATAAAGATGACTACATCATCCAAGTAAGTTTCCTGATAAAAATATTTACAGTAAATAATTAACTCAAATTGAGGAAAATAGGTTTTGTCATTATGATGGTACCTTTTATAACCGAGTATGTATTGTTCACACTCTATATTTTTCTCGAGAGATAATTAGTAAGGAGCTAATAGTATTGGTGTTTTAAATCGCTATTTGATGACAGTGGTAAGCAATACTTATTTATTAGTAATATACGACCTAGCTTCCATAGTAAAATTGTTGCACCATCGAACGATTTTCCAACTGTATTCGAATTTACAAGTTCGTAACTAAAGGTTTAACGAAATTTTCCATTAAAAAAATATGAATATTTTTTTTTGGGTATTTTTTAGTAATCTAGTTCTGTAGTAACATTCAAATGATTCCGTGTTCTCCTTTGTCACGACATAAGTTAAGAACGACTTACCCTATTTCATTGATCTTAAATTAGGATAATTGCGGCGAACAATAATTTGATTATGAAATATTTTTTCATTATTATTTTTAATTCGAATCGAATATTTATAGGGTCAGCTAGTTGCATATAAATTTATTTTAAATATAAAGTATATTTTTGTTTGTTACTGTTCTGTATTTTAGGTTTGGACCACGGGTCTAGATCCACAGGTCAAAGGTCTCCTCGAGAAAGGCTATCGCCTGATTATGTCCAACTATGATGCTTTATACTTGGACTGCGGTTTTGGAGCTTGGGTCGGCAGTGGTGAGTAGTAGTCAAATGAAATAGATTCATACTCCTTTTCATGTTTGAAATAGAGCTTCGAATGAAAAGTAAAGCAGGTATGCTATTACTGCACTCGTTAGCCCTTGCTAGTGGTGGTATGCTTGGTGGGTCATGGCTTATTCTCCTTGTGTCTTAATATCTTTAGATGGTATGTGAAGAAAGGATTCAGGATTTGTTTATATTTATAACTACTACTGCCCGGTTAGCATGACCACCGATACACGATATAATAAAGCCATTTGTCGCTTTGACCTGTCATAAATCATTGGATTTTTGACAGTTTGAAGCGACAAATAGCTACATCTTATAGTCTTTAGGTATATTATAGACTATTAGAGATATAGCCATTTATCCCTTTGACCTGTACAAAATCCAATGATATTTGAAAGTTCAAAGCGATAAATGGTCATATCATATCGTGTTTCGGTGGTCATGCTAGCCGGGCTGGTGTGCGTGTCTTAACTGAACGGACATACTTTATAAGGAGACTAGTATTAGTTCTACTAGACTGGTATTTAATGGGGTTTAAGACAGAGTTATTAAAGCAATTTTTAAGGTTGTTCTATTTGAAATCATTAAGATTGTAGTTTGTGCAATAGTTGATCAAAAACGAAATTTTCCTTTTGATCAACTAAGTTTAACGATGACGTACATGCAGGTAACAACTGGTGTTCCCCTTACATTGGATGGCAGAAGGTTTACGACAACAGCCCAGCTGTGCTGGCACTGCAACACAAGGATCTTATCCTCGGTAAGCCTTTAAAATATTCATGCGGATAAATCACACTTTTGGCCGGTCATTGGACGGGTGACAAAAAATATAATTTATCTCAAGTTTCTCGCTGGAATGGTGGCATCTCCGGTCGTTAAAACCATCAATCCGCACTGGGCCAGCGTGGTGGATTAGTTTAGGTTTGGCCTATAGTCCCTATAGTCATCCATCCATAGGGGAGGCCTGTGCCCCAGAGGATACATTAAAGTATGATACCCTATTATGTGTTGTTTATTATGTCATGTTTTTTTTATTAACCTGTAAAAAAAAAAAGTTAAGTTCTATTCTTGGGCAAAAGCCCGCAGCCCTCCATCCCGAGCTCCCGAGGTCCCGGGTTCGATCCTCAGGAGAGTACAAATTTGTTCTCGGTTTGGTTGGTGGTAGGACTTCTTTCAAGTCCACCTGGCTAGCTACCACGATCTTATGAAACTCTGTCGCAATAATAATAAGGTTAATTACAGCATTATTTTGTTCCGACAATTTGTGATAAGATAGCCACAGTCCCTCTGTGGTTGAGGGTTCCAGGTGAAGCTCGATTCCGCCTTCGGCCTTTATCGTCACTTACCAGAAGGCCAAGATCCTCTCTGCCTAGCTTAAAATAAAAGACTCAAGATCGTCTCTTCGCCTCTTGCTAGCTCGACCTCGACGCTGATATCTATACTAATAATATAAAGATGAAGAGTTTGTTTGGTTGGTTGAACGCGCTAATCGCAGAAACTAGTGATTCAAATTGAAAAATTATTTTTGTGTTGGATAGTCGATTTATTGAGGAAGGCTATAAAGCAACCTACTTTAACAATCGTAATAGTAATCAGTGATGAGGAATGGGCAGCAGCGTTCATCTTATACCACCTAGCAATAGTACTGCGACTTTTGTGCCCGATAAATGGCAATAGGCTCGCCACCTATTACACGGGATCTAACTGTTCGGGTGCTAGTTCACCTCTGCCTACCTCTTCGGGGATATAGGCGTGATTTATGTATGTATGTATGTATGTACTTTAACGCGAGCGAAGCCGCGGGCGACAACTAGTTTATCAAAAGAGGAACGTTGCTGCCCAATACTCATGACTGTTTTTACCCTTAGGCCCGAGTTCACCAACACGTAAAACAAGTGATTAAAAGATTACCGTCAGCTTTTGTTTGTCCATACGGTGAAATGTCAACAACTGATGGTTTTAAGATAATCGCCGGGCCTTACCCCCGAATACAGAAACGCTACTCAAATTTAGGGGACTGCTTAAAAAGTTAAGTGGACACTACCTGTCAGAATTTGTAAGGAAATACGTCAATTTTGACAATACTTAAATGTCAAGCGGGACTCAAACTTTGAATAGCGTTTCTGTATTCGGGGGTAAGTCACCTTGTGCGACACCAACGGCAGATATTTTATGAATATTGATATGCAACATGAGGAGCTCGCTAGCGCAGTGGCACAGCGCGCTTGGCCTGCGATGGCGTAAACTAAGCAATTTCGCTAAGGCCGGTCATTGGATGGTTGACCAAGAATTTATTATCTCGAGTTCCTCCGTGCTTCGGAAGGCACGTTAAGCCGTTGGTTCTGGCTGCATCTGCAGTGGTTAGTACCCACCAACCCGCACTGCGCCAGCGTGGTGGATTATGGCCCAATCTCCCTATATTCTTCCATCCGTAGACAAAGTCAAAGTCAAAGTCAAAATTTATTTATTCATATCTGGTATGATTACAATACACTTACGAATCGTCAAGACGCTAGATACCGAAAACCCGTGTGTCCAAGAGGGAAAAAAAAATAACAGAGCGCGCAGCATGCCTCAGTCTGTAATGATAGGTCTCCCAAACCCGCCCACGCCCCGATCCGCAACGAAGCGCCGACCCTGCCGCGTTCAATGCCAAGATGATACTAAACGCATCAGGGCCCAACGCTCCGCTAGCAGAACGGCACGCAAGTAGGCTGTAGAGAAACCCACCATTGTCATCGAGTTATGACATTGCAGGTACATTGTAGATTATGCACCAAATACAATCCCACAACTCGCCAATCACATAAACCGAAACATGCCGCGCGCTACCAATCAACCCCCCCAACCCCCAACCTACGTATACGGACACACAAGTATTCAATATCTAGCGAAAAATCTACGCAATCCGTTCGTAAGCTACCGGGAGGCCCAGTTCTGAGAAGAACGGGCAACACAAGTTTTCAATATCTAGCGAAAAGGCCCGTGCCCCAGCAGTGGGGACATTAAAGAGCTGGTGATGAATATGCAACAAAAATGCAGGTGGTGAGGCGGCGCTGTGGTCGGAGCAATCGGACTCCGCGACCCTCGACACTCGCCTGTGGCCTCGCACGGCCGCCCTGGCCGAGCGCCTTTGGGCGGAGCCAGCGACTACTTGGCTCGACGCAGAGTACAGGATGCTGCATACCAGGTGATTATACTCTTCTTCTTCCTGCCCAGTTCCCAGTTGGTTGCTGATATAAAGTGAACGCACACTTATCCGAGCCGCGAGAATCTACGAATTTAAAGAAATCTTTAGGCATATTGAACCATATGAATCCTCGCACATTTGGCGCAGTCGAATCGTATTATTCGTCCGAATCTGCCGGAAACTTCAGAGTCTAACTGCCGCACTCAGAGACGTCAATTAACGTTAATGAGTACTTAACGTCAAAAAATGACAATTCAAAACTAGTCACTATTCTTGCCGGGTCTATGGTCTAGATTTGAATGAAAATTTTTGACGTTAAATACTCATTAAAGTTAATTGACGTCTCTGAGTCAGGCAGCTAGACGAATTCGGATGACGTCATCGGTACGACACACGTGGGAGAGACGGGGCTGGTGACAATTGTATTCTGCTCTGCCGTCACCACGCGGCAGATTATATTAGCTGCTGTAAATCTTCGACGAGTGGTTTTTTTGGACATTTTATATGAAAAAAACAAGACCATGTTTTTTTCATATAAAAGTTTATTTACCAAATTAATACAGTAAAATTATGTGCCATTTTGTTCGAAGACTTGGCATCTTGTAGGTAGAGACATGATGACGTTGCCGTAGAAATTTTGGGACTTCCTATCAAAAAAACGTGACAAGTAGTTTTGGTAGGCCTCTCGTGGTGTTTACTTGATACCGAGACAGGTGGTATACCACCTGTTTCGGTATCAGGTCAGCTGAAGGCTATATGGAGGAAGCATTACCACCTCCCAGCCAAACTCTCTTAATTTTTGCTGAGTGGCTAAAAATGTGTGTGGTTTAGCGCTATCATGATGGAAGACCTTTCTATCTAGATAGAATCTAAAATGTTTTTTTTTTTAAACTAGCATTTAAATGAAAATAATAACGAATAATTGAAATGTTTTTCCTTGAATAACTTATAATCATAATTATTTTTGTTCCTTGCAGAGAGCGTTTGGTGCGCATGGGTATCCAGGCTGAATCACTCCAACCTGAATGGTGCTATCAGAATGAGGGATCATGCTACATTTAATTGGCATTCTATTGTACACTCTTTGAACATTCTTTATAAAGTATTTACTATACCTAAGTGCCGAGACTGGAAAGCGGTCCTTTTCTAAAGTTTTATGTGAATCACTGTGATGGTATCGAATATTAACTTTTATGTAAAGTTTAGTCTATGTATACCTACCTATCGAAATGAGTGTAGCCATTTAGACCTTTTATAGACATAATAATTAGTTATTACCTAGACCACTTGTGATCTTGAATTATTGATATTTTAAGAATTAAATTTAAACAAACTGATATATGTTTTTTATTTAATAACCTTTATTATACCTACCAGGTACAGTTATCGGTATTTCAGACTACCCAAAACTGTCAAATTAATTTAATCGATTGTGAACCTTAACTTGTCGGTGGTAAAGCGCAAAGTTGATTGAAAATTTGACATTTTGCGGTTGCCTGACATGCTGTTGTCTGTAGTTAAATTACTTACTAATCATCGTTCACCTGCCCTTAAAAACCCTATAAACACAATACCATTTAAGGGGGTCGGAGCAGTATGTAAAAAGTAAAAGGTAACTCAGAACACCACTTTTGCATTTAACATAATACTGAACTCATAATCCAAACAACATTATCTTATCAAAAACAACTTTCCATAAATTTTATGTATTGTAATATGTATTCAGTTTATCATATTATCATATATTTAGTAACATCCTTAAATATCATCTCATGTTGAGTTTAAATATTTAAGACAAAAAAAAGAACATTAAATCGGCTGTATGGATCAATCCTCTTGCATTTCACAAATTAAAACCTTAAGTTGTCAGGTCCTTGTTTGGCTGACATGACACATGACATTTATTTTTTTGCATGTATTGTTTACTGAAGCGAAATTGTGGATTTAATATCACATTATTTCCGAAATTTTATAATTCAAAATGAATTGCTGCCAAAACATCACTATGCCAAGTTGTGTTTGGTTTGAGAGTGGAGAGAAACAGAACATCATTGCATCGATTTTTGCTGGTTTATTGGTTTGTACTCATTAAGATTTGTGATGATTCATATTTCGTAAAATTATAGCTTTCTCTCCGATAATCTATCGTTTTAGAGATATTGATCAAAATACCAAAGTAGTTCCAGGTTATCTACAAAATGAGTTTCAGTTTAGCACTAAATCCAATTGTTGATATCAATAATTAGTTTATGCAATTATGTACCTATGTTTTCTAATTACGACATAATTTGAGTGTATTAATTGTTTTCATTCTGACTGCTCAATGTATTTTGTAACGTTATTAAACTTAAGCTTTTTATTTTCTAACAGTTCTTCACTGGATGGTGGTTTATCATTGATGCTGAAGTGAAATATGATAACAGCATCAAGGCTGCTCATGTCTGTGGTGTTATGGCCACACTATCTTTGATCATGATAAACTCTGTCTCAAATGCACAGGTAATAAAGAAAAATATTTATATTTTTAATGAGAGAAGTGGCAAATACCCATATAATTATAATCTAAAAAATATGTCTATAGTAATAAAGAAAATAAAGTAAGTCTGTCACACATCAGAACAAAATAATTCAAACGTAATGTGATCTATCTTTCTTTGTTATAATTTTAATATTTTTCACAGAGTTTCAATCAGCTTGTGTATTAAATAAGTGATTGCTTCTTGAATACAAAAGAGATACAATTTACAATTGCATTCATTAAAGAGTAAGATTTATAGAAAGTTATAAAATTACACTAGCTCACCCAGCAAACATTGTTTTCCCTTATCACCAGGGGTATAAAAAAAGTTGTACAACATATTCTCTGACCTACCAAATCTACATAAAAAAATTCACAAAAATCGGTCAAGCTGTTTCGGAGGAGTTCAATAACAAACACTGTGACACAAGAGTTTTATGTATTAGATAATATTCCTAGTATTTTTTTGGTTGTCTCATATTAAATGAGTGATATAGCTATGTATAGTATGTACTCAATTTATTAGAAATGCAATAGGGCAGGGCAAGAGGTCACAGCTATATTGAAACACCAAAATGTAAATTGGTATGATGAATGAATAAATTTAATTTTTACAGGTTCGTGGTGAGACTTACACAGGTGGATGCATGGGCCCCCGTGGGGCTCGTCTGTGGCTATTCCTAGGCTTTGTAATTGGTTTTGCATCCCTGATTGCTGCTTGTTGGATTCTTTTTGCTAACTATGTAAACGAGAGTAAGTAGAATTTTATGTCTTTTTAATTGTTATATAAAATGAGTTCAATGTTAATGAATTAGGTACCATGTGACACTAAATTTTTTTTTATTCACTCAAATTTGTATTAACTTTGAGTGACATTTACTTAAGAACCTCCTATTACACCTAACATAGGAGTACTTTATGATTTCGGAAAGAAAAAATAGTACTACTATACAGGTCGAATTTTTTTTTCGGGTCTATAGGGGATATTCTAAACTTAGGAGATAGAGAAAAAGTCTCTTAGGAATCGTGATTTTAATTTCAGATAAAATAAAAATGGTATTTTTTTTTAATCTTAATAGTTTTGAAGATATTAAATTTTTTGAAAAAAAATATTTCTTTGTTATTTCGATTGTATATTATTATACAAACCAAAAATTGTATTGAGACCATAGGTCTAAAGTTGCTAGAAGTTGTTGAAATTGCTTGAAATTAACATTTTTATGTAAGATACATTTTACTATCTAATTGATATTGATGCCTGAAACAAAACAAAACCAAAAATCTGCCACTTGCCTTAATCCCACGAAACAAATTCTATCTTATAAATTGTTCAAAATGTCCTCGTTTACGGCCGTCTTGGTCGAATGCTCAGATCGCTGGGTATTGGCCAAGAGGTCCCGGGTTCGAATCTTGGTAGGGCAAACTTTGTGATGACCATAAATGTTTGTTCCCGAGTCATGGTTGTGTAAATGTTTATGTAGTATATTTTCAACATTTATATACATAATTATATTAAAAATATGTCCGTCATCTAGTATCCATAACACAACTGCTTAGGCTACTTACTTTGGGCTAGATGATAGGAGTGAGTGTAAAAAAAAAAAGAAAATTCTATTCTATCATCCACCTAAGCACAGTCGACTTCGGCGAAGAACACCCCGAGTTGCATTTCTCAATGAAATGTGAGGTATTGTGTTTAAGGTTTGACGGACTGAAATTTTTAAATCATTGGCCAGTTAGTTTCTACTACTAAAGAAAACTATTAAAGTTTAACTAATAAAGAACAACTTCTAGCAACTTTAGACCTATGGTCTCCTTACAATTTTTAGTTTGTATAGTGATATACAATCCAAAAACCTACATAAATCACGTCTATATCCCCGAAGGGCTAGGCGGAGGTGAATTAGCACCCACATTTCGCCAATTGTGTTAGGTCCCATGTAATAGGTGGCGAGCCTATTGCCATTTATCGGGCACACAAGTACATTGCTATTGCTAGGTGGTACAAGAGAAACGCTGCTGCCCATTCCTCATCATTGATTTATCCTTAGTCGCCTTGTACGACACCCACGGGAGAGATTTGGGATGGTGACAATTGTATTCTACTCTGCCGTCACCACACGGCAATTTTAAAAATCTATATACATACATACGTCACGCCCTTCACCCACAGGGGTAGGCAGAGATCACTTCCTTCCACTTGCTACGATCCTTACATACTTCTTTCGCTTCATCCAATCTCATCAATCTCTTCATGCATGCCCGTCGGTTTCGGGTACTCTTGACCTGGCCCTTTTTCAAAAGACTTTCAATTTGATTATGAAAGATCCGCCTCGGCCTTCCCCTACCCATTTCTCCATTCACTTTCGCCATGTAAATCCTTTTTGTCATTCTCAAAAATCCGATATCTTCATATCTATTAAGATTTAAAATTTTTATTAAATACTATTTTTATTTTATCTAAAATCAAGATCACGATTCCTAAGAGAGTTTTTCTCTATATCTTATAGTTTAGAATTTCCCAATACTCACCCGAAAAAAAACTCACCGCGTATAGCAATCTGGACACTACATAATATTATTGTAAAATATTATTCATGTCACACCTCTTAATAGTTGCTCGTTCTATCAAACTTAATTGTTGTAGTAGTCTGCATTAATTATAATTATTTCTTTACAGAAGATTCCAAGTCAACCTGGCCTGGAGTTTGTTTATTCCTTCAGAATGCGTTAATCTTTGCCGGTTCTCTCCTCTTTAAATTTGGCCGTACTGAAGACCTCTGGGGTTAGATCTGACGTCTGATAAGTATTTGACTTCACAATATACGCCTTTTAATACTGTAATTAAGTGTAATAAAACATACAACAACTCTATGTACTGTAATAAGTAATATTTTTTGCATTCTTCAGTATGTTTTTATACAACTTTTCAGTATTTCTTATGGAGCTATATTTTGGAAATTACCTTAAACAGTGATTGTCACAATTATTTATTAAATTAATACTCTGAAAGCACCTACCACTCAATATGTTTTCCCCAACCAAGTTGTAAAGATTTGGATTATGTATTTTATTTTTATTGCTAGGAATGTTAGTTGAGTAACTGTGAAATACATACTATATTAATTTATACAGATTAGCGTATGGTGACTTGCCCTCTATTAATACCTAGTAGTACCTAATTGTATATAAGGCATGGAAAATATATCCATACTCTAATCTGTATATAAGTAATCTTTATGTTATGACGATTAAAACATTTGATCTCTATCCCCCTAATACTGAAATACAATATTGAGCACTGCTTATAAAGGTAAGTGTAAAATACCTGTCAGAATTTGTATGGATAAATGTAAATTTTGGCAAAACTTAAATGTTAAGCTGTACTCCAACTTTGAGTAGTGTTTCAATATTCAGGGTATTAATGGTATAAAGATCGAGCGGTCTTTAAACAAGTCTGTCTTAGGAAAATTGCAATAAGCGGTAATAAATCACTTGTAATAATTAGTAATAAATAACTTTATTATTTTTTGGTATCAATAAATTACATTGATTGTACAGAGTCTTTGGATGTAGCTTTGGTATATAATATCCTTATTATTATGATGTATATAATTCATAATATTTTTTTAGAAGTTTTAATTTAAAGTCCCTTTGTAGAAATGCAATAAGAAAACAACACATTCACATATATTCCATTCATGAAAACAACACCTTAAAACAACTCTTTATATGTTTCTAAGTATTCTTTGATGTGACTATTGAAAGCTTGCTCGAAAGATAAGTGAAAAATTCTTATTCTATAACAGTATGAAGAAACAAATATTTTGCTATTTTGAGTGTACGCAAAGTAACATTACTTTTATGTTATATAATACTCACTTAAGAAATATATTAAGTAAACAGCGATTTTTTTTGGTATTGTTACAACATTATAAACAAAGTGGTAAAAAGGCACTGACAAGACCTTTGCTTTATAATATTATTTCTAACATTTATAATATACAGCATGTTATATAATATCAAATAAAAAGATATTATAAAATAATAATTCTTGACGTACAGCCCTATTTTAGTATAATCAAGAGCAAACAACAATGTAGAAAGTTTGCTTCCATACCTATCCTAAGTATAATAACTCTGAAGAGACAAACATGAATCAAAGAAGAAGCATATTAACAGTGCTACCAATTTATCTTGGCGTGCGGTGAAAATTGGAACTACAATTTACCCATAAAATTGGACTTTTCTATGACACTCTTTGTTGACCACTAGCTACATCAAAAATTGCCAAGATAAATTGGTTGCACGTAGGCACAAATATCTACTACCCATCTGTTACTATCGTTTTTACTTATCGTCTTCTATCTGCCAATTCAGTCCCTGTAGACAAGTGGTCGATCTATTCGAACGAATAGAATACAACTGTATGAATCTGACGTATAACAGAGTAAACAACATGGCGACCGTCGTGTCGTAGAGTAGACATGACAGCTATGGTTGACATTATTATTTTATGGCTTAGGATTATTACATTATTTTTAAAGATTATGGTCAAATTTCTTTAGAGTATTTTTGTAACACGTTGTGCATAATATAAAAAATAAATAGTAATAAAAAAAAAATCTTTCAAGCCGTGAAGAAGTGATGTGAAATATTTACAACGTTTGGTATTTTTTTTCTAACTTTGAATCAGCTGTTAGTAAGTTGTGAGCTATGCTAAGTTACGAGTTATGTTAAGCCCCTTTAGAAAAGTGGCCATTCTATTCGAACGATAGAATACAAATGAATCGCAGCGTCCTACGTGAGCGAGCTGAACGCGAAGCGGCGCGGTGCGACGCGGTAACAATAAACAGTATTGAAGTGGCCTACGTGACAAAACTAACTTAAGTTGCGCTGCGGCGCGGCACGAATTTTATCGAACGCGATCAGTTGGCTTCGCATTCGCATCAGATCGCTTCGCAATCACGTTCGCATCGGCTCGCTCACGTAGAACGCTGCGTATGGAACGGACGTACAGCTTGGCAAAAAAAAAGTTGGATCAAATGAGGGCGCCACTCGTTATTGTTTTGTTCATTTAGCTAAGAAATTAAAATACAAATCGCAAAGTTACCGAAAATTTTGACAATCGAACTACCAGAGTTCCACAGCAAATCAGTGACTGCTATTACAAAAAACAATTAGTTCTGTCTGTCACCGCAGCAAACTCTTTTTTGCCAAGCTGTAGTACTTATTACAGATAAAACAATATGGCGGCCGTCGTGTCAAACGCAAGAGCACTGACATTGGCACTTGTTCAATAGCCGCTGTCGCCATCGACACAAGTCCTGCCGCCCCTGCCGTCCGGCAGACATAGTTGGGTCGCTTCGCAGTTACCGTTTCTGTACTGGCACACGTTGCTTAGCGATGGACACCCGTCGGGGGCGACTGAGACGCCGTACAGCCGCTTAGATGCCGCCATTGGCACTTGGCCTTTTTGCTGCGTCCGGGTGTCTACGAACTCTATCTTCAACCTGTATGGGTTAAACAAATAAAAAATATACATACCTACATACATAATCACGCCTATAGTCGAAGTCAGAGGTGAATTAAACACTCACTTTTTGCCATCTAAGTTAGGTCCCATGTAATAGGTGGCGAGCGTATTACCATCTATCGGGCAAAATTTGCCGAGATTCTTGCCCGTTCTTCTCAGAACAAGGCCTGTAGGCCTATTCGCTAACTTTTTTTGACAGTTGAAAGTGATGATCACCGAACTATTTACATATCCATTACTGTTTTCGCAGTCACAATAGCGTTAAAATAGTAAAGTAGTAATGGATCAGTAAATAGTTTAGTGATTATCACTCTTAAGTGTCAAAAAAAGTTAGCGAATAGGCCTACTGGTAGTTTACGAACGGATGGTGTAGCTCTTAACTGTGTCAAAGTGTGACACACACGTCTCCAATGTTTAACGTTATTTCTTTGACGATTCAAGAGTGTATGTAATGATACCTTATAATTATGAAAAAACCATATTTATACGTTTAACACTCACGTCTTCCAATCGGTCCAGTAGAACTTGTCGCCGCTGATCGCCAAGCCAAACGGATAAGTGCAGTTAGAGACAGTCTCCTTCTCGAACGTGTCAAAGTTGACACACTTGATACTGTGCAAGCCCGCGTCGGCGTAGCAGAGGCGGTCCCGCGCCCAGTCGATGGCGAGAGAGTTGGGGAGTTGCACGTCCGCCTCGTCCAGGAGCACCCCTCGCTGTGACCCGTCCATGTTGGCCCATTCGATCTTGGGGCCCGAACGGTTCCAGTCGGACCAGAAGACTTTGCTGCAAAAACGAATTGTGCATACATTTTTTACCGCCGCCGTTAGATCTCCAGGAGGGTGCATATTTGTGCTCGGTTTGGTTGGTGGTAGGACTTTCAAGTCCGCCTGGCTAGCTACCACCATCTTATCAAAATCGGTTGCTATAATAATAATGTTAACATAATTATTGTGTTCCGACAATGTGCGGCAAGATTGAGGTGACTCCACTGTGGTTGAGAGTTCCAGGTGAAGCTCGAATCCATCTTCGCCCCTTATCATCATTTACCATCAGGCGAGATGAAGGGCAAGAGCTTCCCTGTCTACATACAGAAATCACGCCTATATCCCCGAAGGGGTAGGCAGAGGTGAACTAGCACCCACGTTTGGCCAACTATGTCAAGTCCCGAATCAAGGCCAGATTTATCGGACACAAAAGTCGCAGTACATTGCTATGTGGTATAAGAAGAAAGCTGCTGCCCATTCCTCATCCCCGTCTAGCATTAAATATACCTACCTATCCTGAAGGGAAGGGTAGGCAGAGGTGAACACCCACTTTTCGTTAATGTTAGGTCACATGTAATAGGTGGCGAGCCTACTGGCATCTATCGGGCACATAACTCGCAGTATTTGTAGATATAAGAGGAACTCTGCTGCCCGTAACTCATTGCTGTCTACCCTTAGTCGCCTTGTACAACGGGACAGGAGAGATGGGGTGGTGACAATTGTATTCTGCTCTGCCGTCAAAGTATTCAAACACTTGGAAAATTATTTATTTGTCAGTTGTTTCGTCACACAGTTCTCTAAGATCAACTTACCCTCTTAGTGGATGAACTGCAATGCCTCTAGGATTGGTTATACCGTTGCCAGAGAATAAGACCTTCCTTATTTTGGTGTCGATGTTGGCAACTTCAATAGTGTACTTCTTTGAGTCCGTCCAAAAAACGTTTCTGGCCGCCCAATCGACTGCGAGTCCTTCGGGCGCTTTCACATCTGGAATTTTCCAGAAATTACTAAATGTTTACCAGATATATTATTATGACTCATAACAAAATTGACATTACTAAAAGCAGAATATTTCCACGACTGTAGAAGGTAAACTTCTAGATTGGTGCCCACGTCTGAATCGATATTGAATCGACAGACTCGAAAATAACAACTACGAAGAAATCACTTGTTATCAAAGCCTAGGAGAAAATCAAGTGCAAGGGTTAATATTCTTGAACATTATTGTAACATTACTTCTCGCCTGGGATTGGAGATTGTACCTATACATAGTTACAATCTCCGATTCCAAGATTAGGTAATAGGTACACATTAACACACACAGAAACACATCACAATTGACTAAATGTATACTAATCATATGTATCAGTACACTATTGTCTTAAATTTTGTTACTGTTACTCATGTATGAAAGAGCGATGACCTCTAGACATCAATTTCATTTTATGAACTAAAAGAGGGTTCCGGCCACTGTTGTCTAAGTACTTTTAGCAGAAATGAAACATTAATAAATAAGTCAATCAATGCTCGGTAAAAACTTACCTAAGGACAAGAATGGCTCGTAATAGGATCCGTCGTACGCGGCACGCTTTATTGCGTTCCCAACAACATCGCCCCAATAAATCCTTCCAGTCAAACAGTCCACGTCGATTCCTACAGCTATCTGGGAGATGGCACTGCTTAGCGGCATTGGGAAGTCCCGTGGACTAGTCTTGAAAGGCACCCTGTACACCGACGCCCCGTCGCTAGCCACCAAGAAGTTACCGGCTTTCCTGGGATTGAGTACGCAGTAAGAGCCGTTTCCATTATAGCCCGTGTTGCATTCGCAGACGTAACCGTCGCTCCTCTTCAAGCAGGAAGCGTGCGCATCGCAAATAAACGGACTGTTTCTGCAGGTTAGCTCCGCTGTGCAAGTGTAGCCGTCGCCCGTGAAACCTTCTCTGCAGACACATTGGTAAGTGTTTTCGTAAGGCGTGCACACCGCGTCCGGGTCACAATCGTTTGTGACGTCACAGGAGTGTCCCTGCGGCATGCACTGTAAGATTCCGTCACCTTCGTATCCCTTGTCGCACTGACAGTAACTCACTTGTTCAGTTTCGTCGTACAGACAGGAGGCGTGGTCAGCGCACACTGCTCCATTGC
The DNA here is from genome assembly GCA_963931975.1 of Cataclysta lemnata. Lineage (NCBI taxonomy): Eukaryota > Metazoa > Arthropoda > Insecta > Lepidoptera > Crambidae > Cataclysta > Cataclysta lemnata. The sequence continues at coordinate 14,907,369 of OZ008346.1, read as the reverse complement.
ATAGCTGGCCGTCACGGATGCACGCATCATTTTCGTCCTTGATGTATCCTTCGATACACTGACAAACGTATTCGCTGTTCGTGGGATCTGGCCTACATTCAGCGTTATACTCGCAATCGGAGTTATTTGTACAGCTAAAGTTGGGACGGCATTGGTAACCGTCGCCGTGATAACCCGAGTCGCAAACGCAGATGACCTCCCTTGCGGCTGTGTCTATGCAATGGGCATTTGGACCACAGGAACATATAGGGCCAGTACGTTCTATACATTCGTAAGCATCGCCTTCGTAACCCTCAGGGCAGACACAGTGTCCATATTGATTATCAGAGTAGTTGGTGATGCAAACAGCGTTCGGTGGGCAGTCTACGTCACTGCTGCATTGAACTGAAAGTAATAAAAACAATTAAAGATACCGAAATATGGCGAAAGTGAATGGAGAAATGGGAAGGGGAAGGCCTAGGTGGATCTTTCATAATCAAATTGAAGTCTATAAAAAAGGGCCAGGTCAAGAGTACCCGAAACCGACGGGCATGCATGAAGAGATTGATGAGATTGGATGAAGCGAAAGAAGTATGTAAGGATCGTAGCAAGTGGAAAGAAGTGATCTCTGCCTACCCCTGTGAGAGGAAGGCGTGACATATGTATGTATGTATGTAAATATGGAAAGGGAGAGACTACCTATAAAATAACTTGATGTATCGTAGCAATATGGAAATGGAGAAATCGTAAATAAAACAAACTTACTTGACGTATCGTTGCTTTCTGGAGTTGGTTCATGAGTCGGGTATTCTTCTAAACGACACAGCTCGTTGTTCCTTTCATCGGTGTACCTAAAGTAACCAGGCGGGCATGTACAGTTGAAGTCTTCGCAGTGTGGCAAAACTATTGTGTAGTTGTATTCTTCTTCGTTAGTAGTCGTCATTGTAACAGGCGGCGTAACCGATGTATATTCTTGGTTATTATTATTGGATGCTGTAGCATATTCATATTCATTGATTTTATTACACACATAACCAGTGCCTGTGAATCCAGGATTGCACTGACAGTAGTAAATATTTGTCACTTCAGACAACATACAAGTTGCGTACGGGTCACAGTAGTTGCATGTATGCTCTTGAGCTTTAAGACAGCTTCGACCCTCGTTCCTGTATCCAGGGTCGCAAAGACATGTTGGTTCCCTTCCGTCTTGTTCTACGCATCGGGCATTAGCGCCGCAGGTTTCACTCGTGCATCGCTCCAGAGGTCTGCAACTTACACCATTGCCGTCGAAACCGTCTCGGCATCTACATTGGAACCCTCCTTCATGGTTGTAGCAATCTGCATTGTTGTCACAGTTGTGAATACCAGCCGCGCATTCGTCCACATCAATGCAAGCCAGAGCGTTTTCAACGTAAATGTTAGTGAATCCTGTTTGGCAAACACAAGCAAACGTATTGCCTTCAACAACACACGAGCTGTGGGCCCCGCACTTATTACGACCTTCCTTGCAAGGGTCCCCTTGCCCTAGATATGAAATTTTGTTACTTGAACCATATCTTACTATGTTGTCTCTGGGTTCAAATCCTAAGTAGTTCTTAGTGACTGTAAGTGTCAACGGTGCTGTACTTTCTTCGGAGACTGGCGCGTACCTACATGCCGGATTATATGTAACAGTCTGTGATACAATTTGTTCATATTTTTGACCAGTGATCTTATTTACAAATGTTCGTGTCGATTCGGATCGAATGACTCCAGGCTCCACTAAAGTCAAATGCTCTTCAAATTCTTTAATTTCCAGCTTTGTCCCGGTCTCCAAAAATGGCACTGTGCCGCGAACGTCGGCGTCTAAAGTAATTTGATCAAAGACATCATGTCCTAGAAATTCTTGGTTCACCAAGACTCTGTCTTTGGTGATAGGGAAGTAAATATCGGCAGTGTAATTGAACAGAGCTCCTGTTAATTCGTATCCATTGTAAGCGGTGCCGGAAGGCTTAGCGAAGAGCCAACCGATGACGCCACCGAGTACATTCAATAGCTGCAAACTGCTTCCCAAATTTGGCGGAGCAAGCGATATAGCAGTGTAAGATCTGCCATCGGTAATGACCACGTAAGCTTGTATGTCAACATCGTTCAAATTGATTGTGTTAAGAACTCCATTAACTTTGCCGTGGACTCTGAGCGGTACGTCATTCTTGATGCAAGATTTGCCGTTGCCGTAGAAGCCTTCGTTACATTTGCAACAGATGCCGGCCTGGTAGTCGACGCAACGGGCCTGCACGTGGCATACGCTGAGGCCGCTCTGTGCGCACGTTTTAGACTCCTCTTCGACCTCCACTTCGCTTTGGTTGTACTGGTCTGGTGCAGCGATGTTGCCGTCGTACGAGATATTGCCCACTCGGTACACATATTTGCCTGGCTCGTGTGTGTTGGTCCACCTGTAATCAATATTTTATTTATGTATATCGTACTTATCTACATATGTATATTTTATCGTTAGTTAGTGTTTTAAAGTCGTCTGCAATAAGGTCTTTGGTAGGTACGGTAATTTCACAGTGCACACAAATGTGTGCACTGTGAAATTCCTAATAAAATTTGTATTTGTATTTGTTTGTATATACTGTTTAATTGCATGTCTTTTATTTATAGATATTAACTTATTAGATGATAACAATAACGAATACTCACGTTATTATGTTCCGGATTTGGTGACTGCCAGATCCTCTGAGTGTGAACACGCGGCCATCTTCGGCTATAAACCCAGCTTGAGCTTTGGCGTCTGGAAGGCTGCTGGGCAGGGCTTCTTTCTGGATCCACTGAATATACCGTTCAGGGTACAACAGTTCCACAAAACTCTCCGTTCCATTGCTTATGATTGCCACTTGGAAGCTATTCTTGCGGTCGTGCGGACTGGAGTGGCTGTAGGTTACATCAAACCAGGTGGTAATGAAGACGCTAGTAGGCTTGAAGTCGTAGTACTCGTGGAAATTATTCTGGACGGTCTCCTCTGCCTTGAGCAAGACGTAGGAGTCGTTCGTCTCTCTGTAGTAGACAGCCCCCGAGTCGGACGTGTCCACGTTCGTGTAGAATGCCGCTATCGACGGGTATGGCAGTGGGAACTCGGAGTTGATGAACGTTGGGATGTCGGCCCTGAACGAAAGTACTCCATAGTTATTGATCTGTTGAAGAGAGAGACATGAAATTATTTGTTGTTCCACAAATATTACTTTCTTAGTAGCTGTATCAACCTTAATGTTCCATTAATATTATTTTTGTATTAGCTGTATCTATCTATGTCCTTAATTTCTATAAAACACTTGACGAAAATAGCTCAAAAAAGAAATATAATACATTTTTGCAGCACAGCTCTATTTTATAAAAGCAAACAACACTATTGAATCCTAATTATTTACATTCTTAACTATAATAAACCCGTGCCGGAGAGACAAACAAGAAACATTGAAGACAATAGATATTATTAAGGTAGTTAGTTACAAATACTTAGACTTAAAATAAGCTGTTACAAGTCTATGCATTCTATGCAATTCAGATTTTAGACTTCTATTTTGGGTATTTTGTAAGGCGTAGTTTTAGAATTGCGATTTCCAAATTCTTAATTATATATCTTATCAGTTCGGTTAATAATATCCTAATAGGATGTAGCTATCAAATAATTAATACATAGTAACATTAGGCTAAGATAACATTTTAGCGGTAACTAGAATCTCACATAAACATGACACTTTACATAATAGTTAAGTTTATCTAAATTGATTATGTTAGTTATGTAAACTGGTTACTGATAAAATGTAGGTACCGTGAATTCTACAAAGGTCCTGACTTTTGTTTGACAGCACATGATGATATTGATAACAATGCTCCTAATACTTTGGCAAAGGGTCAGCTATGGTCAGAGCTCCAAACAAGGATGTATTGAGACAAACATTGAACATACTACTGGACAACGTTCAGAATTAATGTTTTAAAGAAATTTTAAATGATTTAGGCAGATACCAATACACTTTAACTTAACATATTATTATCGTTTCATGGTTAATGGTAAAAGGAAGCGTGTACATACCTACTTAATAACGTCTCGGCGATTACCAACCGAGTTTTATTTTAGATTATTCGCAATTTCAAAATTCTAAAACAGTTCAAAAATGTTCACTCAGATATCCAAACGTCAGTCTTTACAAATTTTTACGTGGCAAATTTTTTGTGTCAATATATGAATTTTGAGTAAATCGCTCCTTAAATACAGACGAGTTAGAATTCAAAGCCACTACAAATTATTTTATCCCAAAAGTAAGTCCTAATTTATTTATCTTATAAATACTCTCGTGTCTAAGTGTTTGTTATTGAATTCTTCCGAAACGGCTTGACAAATTATAATGATTTTTTTGTGTATATTTGGTAGGTATAAGTCTGAGAATAGGTCGTAGACAATTTTTTATATCTACTGCTAGATGATAAGGGCACAACAAGGTTTTCCGGGTCAGCTAGTAATACATAACATTTAAAGTAAAACAAGCGAAATCTTTAAACTAAAATTAATTGGGTGGTCAGTTTGTGTGTAGTACTTTTTATAATGTGTTTTGTGCAAATAAACTTTTTGAGTTGATTTGATTTGATTAGTATTGTCTTCCGATTTGCGAATCACCAAAAAACGGAAAGTATTGATATCGGCGCGGGCGCAGCGAATTTCATGCGCAGCGTTCAGTGACCGCGTTTTATCCTACGCCCACGTGCGTTTCCGTCCGTCTGCTATGTATGCACCAAACGCACTATCATCCGAACGTAATAATATGGGTTTGCAAAGATAAATTTCTTATTTTGGGCGCCACCTAAGTCTTCAAAATAGCTCAGTAAACCCAACAGTCAAGTCGGTTTGTTTTCCAACTGAATTTGGTTCAGCAGCTTAATTAATTATCTTTTGTAAATACATACAATGCAGCATGGATTGGAATGTTGTCATCTCAATCACGCTCTCAGTTAATCGATATCTCGATAAGGTCCTTTCCGACTCTCTTTTATACCACTATTCATCACTAGCACCTTTCCGATGGATATGAATTAAAAGAGAGTGGATGACATAAAGATGTTTGACAGATATGAATGGAAGAGGAAATATACCGCGCCGATCCCAGATAAACTGGGAAAAGACAGGATAGAAAAAGAAGAATGGTGGTTTCTCTTAATTACAAAGATAACAAACTTATTGTCTGGAAGAATATGTGACTGAACTGACTGAATACAAGTCAGTCCCATTTCAGTTAAGTTTAAACCGTTTTGTGAACTATGTAACATTCACCTATTTATAACGAAAATTGAGAGCGCGAAGCTGTTTCCGTTATTATGTTTAGAAAGGAATGTTGAACTATTGCGTCTGAGTCCGCTGTTAAGGCGCGTCTATTTGAAAATTGTTAAAATAATTGGAATAAATAATAGGATGTAATGTTAATAAATTAGTTATTTCAGCAAAATCGTTAGAAAAATAACGGTTATACATGAAAGTAGGTCAGAATATTGTCCTTAAATTATGGCAGATGCGGCTCTCGAACCTGCGTCTTCCGCAATCTAGGGCGACTACGGACCGGCGCCCTTTCGTAATTTTTTTCTCATTTTGTAAAGTTTTAAAGGAATGAAAACATTATCGCTGAAGACAATACCCCAAAGGAAATGTACAGCTGGGCAAAAAAGAGTTTGGATAAAATGAGGGCGCCACTTTTTATTGTTTTGTTCTTTTTTAGTCAGATAACCGATGAATTGAAGCTAATAAATTAACATACATACATAAATCACGCTTATATCCTTGAAGGGGTAAGCAGAGGTGAACTAGCACCCACGTTTCGCTAATTATGTTAGGTCCCATGTAATAGGTGGCGAGCCTATTGCCATTTATCGGGCACAAAAGTCGCAGTACTATTGCTAGGTGGTATACGAAGAACGCTGCTGCCCATTCCTCATCACTGATTTATCCCTAGTCGCCTTATACGACACCCACGGGAGAGATTTGGGATGGTGACAATTGTATTCTATTCTGCCGTCACCACACGGCGTAATAAATTAAAATACAAATAAATCGCAGTTACCGAAAAATTTGACAATTGAACTTTCAGAGTTCGACAATAAATAAGTGTTGCTATTACAAATAAAATAACAATACATCCATCTGTCACCGCAGCAAACTCTTTTTAGCCAAGCTAATGTAGGCATTACTCGCGCTGCGTAACGGCACTTCACAATCATCTTAACTTAGTTTTATTAAGGCGGCAAGTCGAGACATATTTGTTATTTAATATTTTAATTATACAAACAGGCCTAATTGCTCTGTTTAAAGAAGTAAATATTTCAAGGTCGTTAGGATGAATCAATTTGGAAGGTTACCTAAAGATATTTGTACTTGGATATTAATTTCCTTTTATCTTAACACATTTGTAAAATTGTAAGTTATTTAAGTATAGAAAGTCAATGTAATTTCCTCTACACAAGGATCTAACTAATGAAACTAAATCATAATATTGTATGAATATTGGTCTTTTTTATATTTTATTAGTTAGGTATTATTCATAATTTTGTGCGTTGTCTCTTGCAAGTGTGTGGTTTAGTTTTAGTACTGTATAAACGATATTGTTTCAACCTTTGCCCGCAAAAATTTGATAAGCAATAGAGGAAGGCTACCTAAAGTAATCGATACAATGAATATGACAAAAAGTCCCAAATTTTAAGTATGTTTGGCGGAGAGACAGGCGAATTGAAATAATCACATCACTAGCATATGAATTTTATTTGCTTATAACTGTCTGGGAAAACATTTGAAGTTTTAAAATCCTGTGTAGAAATTCGTAAGCAATGTACGTTAAGGCTGGTCATTGGATGGGTGGTATATTATAACCAAATATATATTATATATCTTGAGTTGAATAATAAGAATAAAAAATATATACATCACACACATTCAATTGAAATAAAACATTAAAATAACGGTCGATAATAAAACTGTCGTCCTATTACATGGGACTTAATTGGCGAAAGGTGGGTGTTAATAATTCACCTACCTCATAAATACCTACCACTTCGGGGATATGGGTGTGATTTATATATTTTATTTATTTATTGTCAAGGGTATTGTCATACATTGCATATTTTTTTTATAAATAATTTACATTAATAAAATTATACATGTCACAATTAAGTTTCCACAGATCTAAGAAGAGGAGCTGGATAGAGCAGTGGCATAGCGAGCTTGGCCTCCGATTGCGTAAACTAAGCAATGTTCGCTGAGGCCGGTCATTGGATGGGTGACAAAAAATTTATTATCTCGAGTTCCTCCGTGCTTCGGAAGGCACGTTAAGCCGTTGGTCCCGGTTGCATCTGCAGTCGGTAATACCCACCAACTTGCAGTGGGCCGCCAGCGTAGTGGGTTTCGGCCCTTCTTCCTTCTTCTCCCTGCCCTGTTCCCAGTCTATCTGGGGTCGGCGTAGTATGTTTTCTCTTCCATTCATATCGGTCAGACGTCATGAAGCCATCCACTCCCTTTTGATTCATATCATCTATCACACCGTAAAGGTGCTAGTGATGATTAAATGCATAGAAAAGACAACATTCCAATCCATACTGCTCAAGGTTTTGGCTTAGGTTTTACAACCGGCCGCCTGACTGACACCAACCCTCTTTGGGTAAGCTGTTGTTGGTGGTTTGCCCTCCACCATTCGGGTGCCCTAAGGTGCTTATTGGTCTACACCGGGAAATGTCCCTTAGTCGACTTTTACGACACCCATGTGATGAGTCGGGGCTGGCCTACGTTATTTGTTCGCTCTCGGGCCAGCAAAGAAGACCCAATATCCCTATATTCTTCCATCCATAGGGAAGGCCAGTGCCCCAGCAGTGGGGACGTTAAAGGGCTGGCGTAAGTTATTTGTTCGTTTCTAGGCCAGCATAGAGGGCAGGCCCAATATCTCTATAATCTTCCGTCCCTAGGGAAGGCCCGGTGCCCCAGCAGTGAGGACATTGAAGGGCTGGTGTCGATGATGATGAGATATAATGAAGAAATCACAGTCTTACTCACGAATATGGTCTCGTACAGCTCCCCGTAGAACACGACGGGCACTTGCAGTCGCACCTCCGGCGAGGCGATCTGGCTGCCCCTCGGCAGTCGCTGGTCCACCCCGTGCCCGTACGGGTAGAACTGGTCCCTGGTGAGCGCACTCACGCAGGTCAGGAGCGCGACCACTCCCGCGCACGACCACATGGCTCGACGCACACAACACTACTGCCCTGCGTGCGGCCGGTGCAGCGTTCTGCCGCGGCATTTCCTCCACTAAAGGGCCACCACAGACGTGCGATTAAGACGACTTAGGGCCGAGTTCCCCAACCGTCAATCAGGCGATTAAAAGATTACTAGCAGTTTTTGACAGTTCTTCCATACGATAAAATGTCAAAAACTGACGGTTAATTAATGATCGTCTGTTTATGTGTTGGTGAACTCCAGCCTAAATCGCAGATTGTACCTTACATACATAAATCACGCCTATAACTCCAAAGGAATTAACACCCAATTTTTGTTAGTTATTAGGTCCAATATTACAGGCGGCATAATAGGCGGCGAGCCTATTGCCATATATCGGGCACATAATTCGCAGGATATTGCTAGGTGGTATGAGAAGAATGGCGCTGCCCATTACTCATCGCTGTCTTTATCCTTAGACGCCTTGTACGACACCCACGGGCGAGATAGTTGTGGTGACAATTGTATTCTCCTCTGCCGTCACCACGCGGCATCGTAGCAATAGTCATACAAACGTTATGATAGCCCATACACCTTTCCAACAAAATCGTACAACTAAAAAGCTGTCCAACTATCGGCCGAACTTAGTTGTTCGACTTAATCGTGCAACTTAATCGTATGTCTGCGGTCGCTCTAAGCCCCGAAATAAAATAGTTAAGCTTTGTTTACAAATTTTTGCTTACGAAACTATGCGGGGCTTGGGATTTGTGTTGTCTTCTCTAATGGCTTGGGAGTGCTCTTGATACTACTCTATATCGTAGATAGATGGATGATAGCTTTTTCATTTTGAAAGGCATGCAGTCCGATGTGGTTTTAGTGGACATAAATTGTGGTCATGGTTTAATTAATTGAGCCAATAAATTTTGCGGGGTTAGTATTTGTTTGTTTAGACATTGTTTCAGCTAACACTTTAAAATTAAATGATTCTTAAAGGCTTTGGTGTGGATGCGGTGAAGCATTCCGCTTTTTAGCTACCTAATTCATGGCCGGTTTGGTCGAATGGTCAGATGCGCTGGGATGAAAAGGATATAGCAATATAGTTTTATTATGTGCTTGAGATATCGGGTGGCCAAGCGTATAGAACGTATGTTAACGTATGTCCTAAACAGACATACACAAATCACGCTGATTTATCTCTGACGGGGTATAAATTATCAATATATCTCTCAAGGCAAAGGTGAATTATTTTGTGGTGGCGAGCCTATTGCCATCTACTTGGAACGTACATCGCAGTATATTGCTTAGTGGTATAAGAGGAACGCTGCTGCCCATTACTCGTCGCTCTTTCAACTCTCAGCTGCCTTGTACGAAACCCGCGGGAGATATGGGGTGGTGACAATTGTATTCTACATACATACATACATAAATCACGCCTATATCCCCGAAGGGGTAGGCAGAGGTGAACTAGCACCCACGTTTCGCCAGTTATGTTAGGTCCCACGTAACAGGTGGCGAGCCTATTGCCATTTATCGGGCACAAAAGTCGCAGTAGCTACATAGCTAGATGGTATAAGAGGAACGCTGCTGCCCATTCCTCATCACTGATTTATCGCCTTGTACGACACCCACGGGAGAGATATGGGGTGGTGACAATTGTATTCTGCTCTGCACATAGCTGATCTGATAATGTTTATTGCATGTCATTCATTACATATTAAGTAAGATTGTAAGTGAAAGTGGGTTCCGTATAAGTTAAGGTCAGAGGCTAAATTTTATCAGCTCATTTAATACTAAAAGGCCAACAATCTAAAATAGCTTAAAATTATATCTGTTCTCAATTTATGATGTTAAGACTTATTTTTGCACAAAATTATTCGATATCTGTTAGAGTTATATGTCTTTTGTTTTTATGCGGCGAGACGACATATCATAATAACGTGATATTTCATTTCAAAATACATTGAATCAGTCCAAATCTTCTTATATTTTCTCAGGGTCTTGGAACCAGCATATGTAAGTTTGCCAAAATATAAATTCAACTTGAAGTAACTGGCATAAAAAATTAAAAAGAAAAAAAATGTCGGGACTTAGTTATCTGATATTTTTCCGAATATTTCATAAATGATTTGGTGTGTGATAAAACTTTGTAGTAATGAGTAAGTAAGTAACTATTTAACATTATTACGAATAAGTGAGATAATTAGTTATTAATGAAGGGTGTTCTTACTAACGTTATCTTAAATGACAGCGTGCGTGATCAAACAGATGCATTGTTATTTCAATATCACAGGAGTTATATCGCTTAGCATTATCTTATGGATCTACCGAAAAGGTTGTAGTTTGGCAGAAAGAGAGTGAGAGAGATTGGGAGCCAGAGACATGCAAAAAGCAATAGTCATAAATAAATCTAACGTTATGATGCCATAGAGACTAAAATTATTAAATCACCTTCAGCACCAGCCAACGGCCTTGCCTACGGATGGACAATTTTAAGGAGAATGGATCAGGTGCGAATTCTTTAGCGATTCGAGTACATTACTGATAGGACGCAACACAATTTTACTGAAACACTTTATTAGGAGCAACGGTGCATTGTTGTTTATAAAGTTCTGCAAACGCGTCTCTCTCGCGCGTACTTCTGGACACGGTCAGAGCTTGCCTTGATAGAGCGATTTCCGTACGAGTTCTTTTGCGATATCGAGTATACTGCTGTTATAAAATTACATATTTTTACAGAAATCTCTTATTGCCGAACAATACTAATGAAATGTGTCAAATTAACAGTCAGGTCTTCGTTGGAGGCCCGGCCTTGTAGAAGAGGCATACTACTACTCCTCTATCCACCCTTTGGACACACGGTTGATGCTTAGTGTCTAGACGATTTAAAGTGTAAGCAGTATGTTGTCATCAGACCATATTTTAAGGAACGAATTGTATACACATACATACATAAATCACGCCTATATCCCCGAAGGGGTAGGCAGAGGTGAGCTAGCACCCACGTTTCGCCAATAATATTAGCTCGCCACCCATGTAATAGGTGGCGAGCCTATCGCTATTTATCGGGTACGGAAATCACAGTACATTAATTGCTAGGTGGCATAAGATGAACGCTACTGCTCATTACTCATTACTGTCTTAACCCTTACTCCTCTTGTACGACGTTCGCGGGAGAGATGGGGGTGGTGACAATTGTATTCTGCTCTGTGCACCATTAACGCCATCATTAGACCATATTTTAAGAAATGAATTCTACAAAACTAATTACATAGATCGCGTGATTAAACCTCAAAGGCACCCGCTATGACGGATTGTGTACTCAGTTGTCCTTCTTAATTATATAATTGTCCCAAAATTGATAAGGGCAGAGGAACGTCACTCGGTCAATTTGTCCTATCAGCGTGGTGTGTGGCCGTGGGAAAGTACATACAGTTTGAACAAGATTTAGAAGCGCAACCTATTATCCTTTTAAGACTGATACAGTTCATCTTCCACGTTTAGAAATCATGTTGTAATTGTATCACGGGACAGTAGAAAAGTTAAAGTAAAGCGGGAAATTCACTACACGGACATGCCCGTCAGACATGTCCGCGCGGACCTCGTTTGTATAGGCTAGACTGACTTGGCGGTCCTGCACTAGGCAAACATCGCACAGAGCTAATAGAAGCGAGGGCATGTCAGTGTAGTGAATTCCCCCCTTAAATGACAAATATCTCCTGAAATCTCTTGTCCGATAGCCAGCGATCTGACCATTCGACTGAACCGGCCGTCAATAGATATTACACATCCGCCTACCCATTGTGCCGTGTGGTGACGGCATAGCAGAATGCAATTGTCACCACCCCCATCTCTCCCGTGGGTGTCGTACAGGCGACTAAGGGTAAAAAAAGCGATGAGTAATGGACAGCAGCATTCCTCTTAAACCACCTAGCAATATATTGCGATTTTATGTGCCCAATAGATGACAATAGGCTCACCGCCTATTACATGGGACCTAATTTAATTGGCGAAAAGTGGGTGTTTAATAAACCTCTGCCCACCCTTTCGGGGATATGTGCGTGATTTATGTATGTAGGATTCGAACCTGAGACCTCTTTTCCGATAGCGAGCGATCTAACCATTCGGCCAAACCGGTCGCAATAGATATTGTGTAATACACTTACCTACCCCTCCCGGGATTAATCCGCGTGAGATATGCGTGAACCACAATTTGTTTAAGCTGACAAGTGACCGTTGGTGGGACATTCAACTCTCCGGGAATGTGCATGAAGATGCGAAGATGTTTTGGCAAAGTGCCCTGATGACACGATAATACGGCTAATTCCAGAGTTTCTTGCTCCGCTGCACTATTTTAAATAGAACTGTTTATCGAATGGTCCCCAAGATTGCAGGGAAATGTGTCAAATATAATAATTGGAGACTTCTAGCTATTTCATTCCCTGGTTGGTTTGGAAAAACAAATAATATTATTACATTAATACTGGTTAATGTTGTTCAGTGGCTAAATAAACTAATAAATTAAGACACATTGATAAAAAAATTGTATAAATACATACTCCTAATAATAAATACTCCTTGGTGTTAAAAAAACTGTAAAACTTAAACTAAAACCTTGAACAGTATGGATGCAAATTGGAATGCTGTCATCTAAATCACTCGCTATTCATAGGTTGCTGGAACATGGTCCTTTCCATCGCTTTTCTATACATTCATTTATCACTAGCACCTTTCTGGGAATTTTATATTATTACTAGTGGTCGCCCGCGGCTTCGCTTGCGTTAATGTCGGTTATTATATAACCTATAACCTTCCTCGATGGATGGACTATCCAACACAAAAATTTTTCAATTTTAGTCAGTAGTTTCTGAGCTAAGCGCGTTTAACCAACCAACCAACCAAACAATCATACTCTTCAGCTTTATAATATTAATATTCCATTTTAAAAGTTATATTTATTTATATTAATAAAATCTTCTTGGTATTATTTGTATACCAATGAATTGTTAAATAAATAATTAATAACTCTCATGAAAACTGCCAGGTTGGAGAAGCGTAGCTCTTCTGTAAACAGAAAATACTTATAGTACTTATTTTCTCCAATCCTAATTTATAGTATCGAGCGCAACGACTAAAGTTCAAGTGAGGCGTCTAACAAACTATTAGTAGAAATATATCGCGAGGGGCAACCAAGTAAACCGCTTACTTCGCGGTAAATGATGAAAAATGTACTGTTCTCAGTTTTTAGCCCCTACCATTTGTTGTCGAGTGAAGTCGATTGCCTTTTGTTGAAGTGAGCAGTACCTACTTATTTATTATCAGTATTTTGATATATATTTACTAGCGAGAAGATTTTACTAGCGAGTACTAGGTAATGTAAACGACAAACAAGTCAACTTCCCAAAACTGTCAAATTTCTTCAATCGATTGTCAACCTAACCTTATTTCTAGTAGAACACAAAGTCAAGCTACTACAAAATGTCAAAATTTTGACATTTTGTAGTAGCATGACGTGCTGTTGACTGTACTTAATAAAATAAAAATCACGTCGCCACAAACTTTTAAAATTAAAATTTCAGCTTTACGTAGAGGGCGTTCAAATAAAATAGAAACATTGCCAGTTGATACTGTCAATTATTTTAAACAAAATATCACAACAGCTATATTATGTGCTGCCAGTAATCAGCATGGCTCCTGTAATTTAACTGTACCTACATAGGGCGAATAGTAAATTATCAAGATACACAGTACAGGCGATCTAACCAATGGTACTGGTTGTTGCAAAGAAATTAATGCTTTGGTGACGTGAGTGGAGTTCGGACGCAATTCGAGATCTATATCTAATGGCGGGTACTATTTAAAGGACCGTTTTCAATGTATTTCAATTAAGCACTGTGTTTTTAATTTATTTACAAACTGGCATTTCGAGTGCCAAAATAAACAGTTTCAACCGCAAATTGTTTTCGAATTATTAATACCGTGGACGGCAGGGCATAATACATATTTTTTTATTAGCATGCTAATAAATGTATCAGAGGTACTAGGTCAACACAGAGTGGACACCGTAGGATGGTCAAAGGCGTCGAGGTCGACCAAGAAAGAAGTGGAGAGACGATCTGGAGACATACTGAAAGATATGGACGGAATTGGCTAGGGATGGCTCGGGTTGGAGAGTTGCGGTGGGAGGCCTTTACCCAGCGGTGGGATCCTACAGGCTTATAAAAAAAAAATACAAATATTATTTTCCCTGCCCTTATCCTAACTATAAGTAGGGTCGGCACAACATGTCTTTTTCTTCCACTCTCCTCTATAAGACGTGAGCTCGGCATGATCTCCCCTATGCCTCAAATCATCTTTCACACAATGCATCCATCGCTTCTAAAAAAATACAAATACCTATTGTGTTTATTTTATAGTAACTTAGTTAGCTCTCTCCTTTTAGTTTGTGTTACGCAAGGCCAGTTGCCAAAACACCTCTTTACAAAGAACAGGTGAGATTTATGTATGTATAATTATTTAATGTATGCTTCTCAAAATTTTTTTTTCCATTTAGCAACCTACCAGCATCGAAGGTGTGTGCTCGATGCCTACCAGCAAATATCGTTAGAGACGACAACAATGAAAATGAAAAGAGTCTGCAGCAATAAAAGTTTGCGCGTTTCTCAGTTGCTCAATTAGCGGAGAGGCAGACACAGGCAGGGTCATTAACAATCACCGAATATTTTCGCCAGGGCCGTATCATTACTCACGGGCGATATTATTTACTGGGGACTTTTTGCTAGCAATGGGATTAATTGTGGGTAGTTTTTCGGCGCACGCGGCGTCTCCGCTGTGTCCGGCCCTGAATGATTCGCCGGTTCCGGTCGCGACAGTCTCCGTGAAGGCGCCCCCTTATTTATTACGTCTAGAAAACGTTGCGGCGCAGTTGCTATTTTGCAATAAAATGCGACAAAAATATCTAAGATATCTGTTTTAAAAATAATTTGGTTGCGGGATATTTTGGCAGTGCCTTGCACGTTGCATATTTTGCGATTATTTGTGTAGTTTTATTTGTAATGTGGACGCGTAACGGTTGGATTTCTACATTCGTTTGGCAGCAGAAAAAATAGTCAGACCGTGCTAGCCCCGACTCACCCCAGCCCAGACGTGTCGTAAAGGTCGACTCCTACGAAACTCGCGGGAAAAGTCTTACATGGGAAATGGGATCGAACACACTTGGCGAAAAGTGGGTGCTAATCCACCTCTGACTACCTCTTCAGAGATAAATAACAAGGAAAACCTATAATTAAGTCATTGATAATTCGAAACTTTTTTCAAACATTAATTGTTACCCTGTATATTTTATTACTAGGATAGATTTATTTGGCCCTATAGTAAAAGTAATCGTGGACGATAAGTACTAATGTTTATCATAGGTTTAAGTTAGCTACAACAGGTTTAATTTTTTTGGACCAGCGGTCAAAGGAAAAGTTGCATTTTCCTTTGAACATTCAATTAACTTCCTAGTTGGCTGAGTGGTATAGGCATCTGCCCGGATAGCAGTGGACGCGGGTTTGATCCCGCATCAGAGCAAAATTAATTTTGCAATAATTTTCCTTGTAATATAAATGTCAAAATATTATTACAAACAAAGAGAGACAGACCTCTTTTTCTGACCTCTTTTCTTTGTAATCAATTTATTCACGTAACATAATTGTACCAGGGTGACAGAAAACAGAGGAGCTCTTTCATCTCGCTTTTTATTCGCTCCTCTTGCGCCACGCTCGGGCGTTAAAAAGTACAGACCGCAGGGCTCGTTATGAAAGAGGCCGATAGTGATCCGTTTTACGATTCATAAACAAGTGTCGAAGCTCGCGCTCTTTGTGCCTCCGCTTCGGAGATGCAATTCCGGTATAATGACGAATAAAATAAATGCACGATTTTAATCTGGACCGCTCGTGGCGGGCCGTAAAACGTTTACGAGCGCCCACTTATCGCTTGGCTTAAGGCATGAGAGTTGCGCTGTTATGCCTGCATGCGAAAATCAAGTGACAATTTTGACACCTTCTATCTTCTAAAAATAGTGTCTTCCATGCCAGCTTGGAAGGGAAAATATAGAATACCTTAGAATGTGTCAGCCCCGTCTCATCCCAGAGATGGGGGGTCCGCCTTCTATATACGGTCCCGGCCTACCTATTTTTATATATAGTTCTTCTTGCTGCCCTGCTCCCAGTTCATCTGGGAGCAGTATGTTTCCCCTAACATTCATAGAGGTCAGACGTCATCAAGCCATCCCTTTAATTTATATCATCCATCACACCGGAAAGGTGCTGGTGATGAATGAATGTAAGTATGAAAAAGAGAGCGATGAATTCCCCCTTATTCGACTTTTACGGCACTCAAGACATGAGTCGGGGCTGCCACCTTCTACGTTATTTTTTTGCCAGCGGGCATGCCCGTCTAGGCTAGCGTTGAAGACGAATTGCACCTACCGTATTGTTTAATTTTCCCGCTATCGGCTGCAACTTGGCCTCGCGTCATCAGAGCAGTGGCGCGTCAATCGGCGGTTTTGTTGCCCAACCCTTTCCTAATGCGATTTGTGTTTTACGGCCTGCGTAATGTGGCCGCTCCAACGTGTCGGGTGCTCCTTGATGACGGACCACGCAAATTAGCCGCAGCCCTAGCAACTATTATTGCCTACGTGTAGACTAAGGCGCCACGCGCACTAGGCGACAACCACATGAGTAATAAACTCATGTGGTTGTAGCCTAAATAAACGGAACAGAGTGACAGATTTTCCACAGGCTGTGTGAGCGTAAATCAGTTTTTTCCAGTCTCGCCTAGCGGCCAGTGGACAAGCTGTCACTCTGTTCCGTTTATTTACTCATGTGCGACTACACCACCGGCAATAGGATGATGACTAATTTTGAAAAACTACACCACATTGTTTTTATGTATCTACTTAACTTAAAATAAATTATATTTTTGTAATATATTAATTTAAAAATTCCGCCAAAAAGTGATTTTTATCGAATCTCCTTATCCGAAATAATTATTATACGAGTAAGATCATTATTTCAGTGTTTCTTTGTTAGTGTCATCATACCTTATAGGCCATCAAATTAAATTAAATTAAAGGAAATTAGGGGAAGGTATAATATATTCCTTAAAGCGACTAAGCTTAAAGGCTCTGTTGTGTAAAAATATTTCCGTATACCGGCCGTATTCCGTATAATGGCTAGTAGGAAACTGAATTTCGACCTATAAGATACTTATCTGTAGAGAGCTGAAAATGAAAGAAGAAAAAAATGAATTCTCTAAATTTATCGACCGTGTCCGTTTTAGGCAGTATTCCCCTATCTTAATTTAGTGAATTAGACTACGACTCCAATCACCGTCTGTTAAGACGGCGATGAAATTACACTTCTCAATACAGTTTTTAATGAGTTTCGTCTGATATTCATAAGAAATAGAGCCAAGCATCACACAAAATTGACCAAATGTGCCTTATCTAATGTTATCTGGTATGTTGGATAGTGGATACATTGAGTATAATACACTTGAACGACGCTAAAACCGTCTCAATTCTTTAATTTAACCGGTACTATATCTATGCCCGGTGTTCCCATGATTTTGTCTCAATAATCATTAAGTTAATTAAGTCATTTGTCGTTGTTTCAGTTTGACAGACCTTATCAACGGGTACAAGGGACAGTAATTACTAATAAAGCAATGAAAATACCGAGCTCTGTTTGAGGCATACTTTGTAATGAGTAACGAAAGTATCTAATACACGCCGAGCTTTATTTAGAAATGGATGTTCCGTGGGTTTTGTTTTGTAGAGTACCATCTCTGTCCCATGTTTTTGTGCTCTCTCATGTTGAAGTCCTATTTTCGGCCGGTAATTCTAGCTAGAGTTCACTGTAATGAAGACATCATGCTCTTTTCAACATGCTTTCTCAACTTCTGAAGAATGTACAAAGATTTTGGGGTTAGAAAAAGAATTTCGAAAAATTATGATCTTGAGGCGGGAATCGAACCCGCGTCCGCTGCTATCCGGGCAGGTGCCTGACCGCTCGGCCACCCATGACACTAATTAACTTGCCGAAATTCTTCTAACCTTTACACTTCACGTTGTAAGCCAACGGGTACCCTCGCAATGTAGAAATAAATTTCATTCATTAGTACAAAGATTTTGGGGTTAGAACCCCAAAATCTTTGTACTAATTTTTCTAACATTTATATAATGTTAAAATTAAAATCGAATAGTTTTTAAGGCAAACCCAAGCTTAACCGAACGCACGGTATTTGTAAAAATATCTGCTTTGGAATGTTTGAAATTTATTTCTACATTGCGAGGGTACCCGTTGGCTTACAACGTGAAGTGTAAACGTTAGAAGAATTTCGACAAGTTAATTAGTGTCATGGGTGGCCGAGCGGTCAGGCACCTGCCCGGATAGCAGCGGACGCGGGTTCGATTCCCGCCTCAAGATCATAATTTTTCGAAATTCTTTTTCTAACCCCAAAATCTTTGTACTAATTTTTCTAACATTTATATAATGTTAAAATTAAAATCGAATAGTTCTGAAGAATGCTCGACATTCTTTTCGGCAATCTCACATCTTGTAGTTAACAAATATTATTATTAATTAAATTTTTCTTTGTGTAAAATTTGCAATATATTGTATATTGGTATAAGTGGAACACATTTTTCTGCTATTTTAGGTAGGGATGGTGCCAATTGTATTCTGCTCTGCCGTCACCACACGGCAATAAAATCAAATAATAATAATAGGCCCTAAGCTTAAACGGCAACATTATAGCGATTTCCGTTGTTTTATTTATCCAAAATATTTGGACGGGTTGTGAACCCGCCTGATAAACTGTCCGGGTCAGGCATTCAACTGACGAAAAGCACCGATATGTGCGGCAAGGTCAAAGACGTTGCTGATAAAAATATCAAAGTACGCACGCAATTTTTGATTAAGTACTCTATTCGTTTCTAGTTAGAACAATACTGCTGTGGTCACGCAAGGGTACCTACATTGGTTGTAGTAGTACAGTCAGTATCGTGAGCAGATCAACATTTTAGTTCTTTGATATAACCCAGAACGAGAAATATTTTTGAAAAAAATATGACTTTTTTTTGTAATAATTTTACAAAAATTATAAATATAATATTCAGAAATGAACAAAAAAATGTTAACGCAAAAAAAAAATTATGTCAGAAGTGGGATTCGAACCCACGCCCTCAGAGAGGACCAGAACACCCGAACCCGCTTAGCGGGCAAGTTGCCTTGAGTCTGGCGCCTTAGACCGCTCGGCCATCCTGACAATGAATGCGACGACGAAATTAGTCATTACTAGCCAAGTATTTTTACTGTTGCTACGTAGTGAATTGTCTGATAGGCGGCCCGTAGTCTATCTCGATCGCGATCCGCGATCAAAGTCAATGATCATAATAGAGATTGATACGTATATGTACGAAGTAGATTGGCGGCCCAATCTGGATCGTGATCATTGATTTTGATCGCGGATCGCGATCGAGACTGGCTTTAGGGGCCGCCTTAGAAATTGAATGTTGTTTCAAAGTGCTTGCTAAACGTTCTCACGCTATGGTAACGGGTTATTAATAATTTGTTAGAATAGTGTATTGACACGCACCGTGATCAATGAAACGCGTGCGCATCTATCTAATATCTATATGAATATATAAACTATCTGCTGTTAGAATACTTTATATTACCAATGGCCGTAGGACGCGATAATAATTATACAGGTATCTAGATCTAACAAGAGTTATACAAGAAAAATTAAAACTTCGACATATTTTCATATAATACCACTTTTCAAAATAAATTAACAATTATTTAAGAGTTTTGCGTAGTGTTCCTTATTCGTTTGCTTGTGTTAAATAAATACAAAAAGAAAAGTCAACCGTTCTTGTTTGCTAGTTTCCGCTCGCCATTCGTAGTTTCTTATGGGTAGGTACAAAACATTAATAATTGTGCAAGCTTGCGATCGTAACACCATTTTAACACTTTCCCGGAAAACTCGTTTGCGTGACGATGTTACTACGTTTGGCTTCCATTATTGTGGACACACAGCTGTAATCAGCTGTATCTGTTTTGCTCCTTTGCCTATATCCATAAAGGCGCGTTTACACGGTTCGTAAGTATTAGTTCGTTCAGTCAAGAGAACGTGCCTACAGGTGAGTAAAACTGAAATATTTTGAAATTGATTTTTAAGTTTTACTTGCTCTGAATGTCAGAAACGAAATCGAGGGTATTCTGGCAGAACAGAATAAGTGCAAGATTCAAGATAATAAAATTTAGATACATACATACTTGGAAGGATACTAGACTAGATACTACTAGAGGAGCTCGCTAGCGCAGTGGCATAGCGCGCTTGGCCTGCGATTGCGTAAACAAAGCAATATTCGCTAGGCCGGTCATGGGATGGATGACCAAAAATTTATTATCTCGAGTTCCTCCGTGCTTCGGAAGGCACGTTAAGCTGGTGGTCCCGGCTGCTTCTGCAGTCGTTAATATCCACCAACCCGCACTGGGCCAGCGTGGTGGGTTATGGCCCAATCTCTCTATATTCTTCCATCCATAGGGAAGGCCCGTGCCCCAGCAGTGGGGACATTAAAGGGTTGGTGATGACATACATACTTAGTTAATTATATGCTACTTATTTAGTTTTTTCAGCTCTTTTCATCTGGCAAGCCCATATAATTGCAGGAGCTTTATCTATGATTTTATGGCAAACTGCACGCCAAATTTTTACTAAATGTTCACCAAAGTATTTTTTATTCGCTTTTTAAGTTTTTTCGTTGGTTAGGTTAGTCTGGTGATCAAGTAAATACAACCGTTATTTAATTTTCCAGCATTATGGTAGAGTTTTTAAACAGTGATAATAGAAACTCAATATATTTAATAAGGTCTCCATCGATTTGTTGGCTCGATTTCGGCAGGGTTATCGTCGTAAATGGATCGAGAAATGTTAGTATAGGTCGTCATCGTGGTGGATATTTTTATTTTACAGACGATATCCTCAATGTTTGAAGCTCCGTCTGATTTTCTACTTGGACCCTGAATTAATTGAGTGAAACGATGGGAGTGCTTTCTGGACAATGTTAAACGCGTAATATGTACAAGGGTCTGTTTTAATACTTAGACCTTATATTGTCAACATTAAATGCGCTTTTAAATCAAAATTTTAATTTATTGTCCGTCGCATTTTGTATAATTCACAAGACTGCAATTCACAAAAAAAATCTAAAAAAGTAAAATAAAATAAAAATAAACAGTACCTAGTGGACTCTATCGAAACGCCGATGAATGGAGAGAGCGATTGGTATAATAATAATCCAATCCATACTGATCACGGTTTGGACACCATCCCTCTGATATGATGTTGTTGGTAATTTCTTTGTCCTCCACCATTCGGTGGCTCCAAAGTTAGTCCTTAAGCGAGCAGACAAAGTGGCTATCCAGAATACATCAATTTTCAACATGATTTTATGGGAAGCTCTACATTCAACAGGAGATTTTTCTACCGGCTTTTCCATACTCTACCAGTTTTAATTCCTTACTCTACCGGCATATATTTTAATTCCAACATTTTAGTGGTTAGAAAAAGAAGAATTCCCGCCTCAAGATCATAATTTTTCGAAATTCTTTTTCTAACCACTAAATCTTTGTACTAATTGTTCTAACATTTATATAATGTTAAAATTAAAATCGAATATTTTAATTCCAGTTTCGATAGACGTATATCTCCGTTTTAGTCGGTCATTGGATGGGTGACCAAATATGTATTACCTCGAGTTTCTCCGTGCTTCGGAAGGCACGTTAAACCGTTGGTCCCGGCTGCATCTGCAGTCGTTACTACTCATCAACCCGCACTGGGCCAGCATGGTGGGTTATGGCCCAATCTCCCTATATTCTGCCATCCATAGGGAAGATCCATGCCCCAGCAGTGGGGACATTAAAGGGCTGGTGATGATGATGTCCGTTTAAGGCAGTATACCCGCTCTAGGCCACCTATGACGTAGCAGCTACAGCATAATAAATATGAAGAGACGAGGCTCAAATAAACTTTCCAGAGCACATTGAGACAATACAAACTTTTCCTTTCTGAGAGACCGTGTTTTTCCTGTTTGGTTGTCACACATGCTCCTTGTTTGGTTAGGACGGCTTCATCAATCTCATGAGTTGCATTAAACATCACGAACACGAAATTAGCTGGACAATATAAAAAAAAAAATTCCATTTACCCCGTAGTATAACCTATCTGTTCGGTCGTAAAGATTTCATCAAAATATGTTCTACCATAAAAAATATTAGCTTGTTTAGTTTCTAATAAAAGATATGACGGAAAGCAATTGGCCAGTGAAGTGGAAGACGACATCGGCCTCACTGCTCCCACAAAGCCTACTTCACCTATATCAGTATTTATT
This sequence comes from Cataclysta lemnata, assembly GCA_963931975.1. Lineage (NCBI taxonomy): Eukaryota > Metazoa > Arthropoda > Insecta > Lepidoptera > Crambidae > Cataclysta > Cataclysta lemnata. Next base: position 14,884,723 of record OZ008346.1, on the reverse strand, counting down.
TAAGGTTTACTTATAGGAAATACCTTTTGAACAATCTCAGCGAATAATAAATATCTAGCTCCAGCTCTTGAAAGACATTGTGTGCATTCAAGCAATGATATTATATTTAAAAAGAGGATTCAGAGTGAAAAAAGTAGGTGCCTTATTTAGGGGGATAATAAATCAGAATAGAGTTTTTAAGTAATATAATTTGAAAAAAACCAGCTACGATAAATGAAACAATTTGATTTGTCTGCATACTTAAATTGTTATTTTAAGAATCTTAAAACTAGTAATATGTTAACTGAATTTGTCTTTGATTGAAATAATTTTGTTGGCCTAATAGGTAATATTGACTTTACTACTTGAAATCGTAATCGGTGGGTCTCTATGTATTTTATATAGTAGGAGGAGGAGGAGTAGTAGGAGTGATAATATATATACTAGATTATAATCTCCACCTTAATCTAGAAACTTTTTAAAAAAGTTAACAATTTAAAATTAATTAAAAACGGATACTTTTCAGTCAAATTGCAGAAATGAGACCGAATTATTTTATCCATTCCAATGAATAGTGATTCCAGATAGTGATATCTGTGCGTATTCGTAAGTACATGTGTCATCATTGGGAATGATAAAAAAATTGTTATTATTGAATAGGTATTGAACTTTGATACAGCCAGCCAGGAACTCTTGGGCATATCACAAAATTACAAATTATAAACGTATACTGTCGTTTTAGCTGTGTGCTGATGGCAGAGCAGAATATTATTGTCACCACCCCCATCTCTCCCGCGGGTGTCGTACAAGGTGACTGAGGGTTACGACAACAAAGAGTTTTGGGCAGCAGCGTTCCTCTTAGACCACCTAGCAATGTACTGCGGTTACCGTGCCCAATAAATGACAATAGGATTGCCACTTATTACATGGGACGTGGTGGGTGTTGCTTCACCTCTGCCTACATCTTTAGGGATACAGGCGTGTTTTACCTTTGTATGTTTTAACTCAAAATTAAGCTATGTACGCCGATATTGTGTTTTACATATCAGATATTTGGTTTTATTTGTATTTTTCTATGGTTTATAATATGCATCATGTGGCTGTACTTTATAAATACATAAATAAGGGAACAAAAGTAAGTACTCTGGCGCTCTCAGCTGTTTTTCTCCAGGGACAGTATCAGGTCATCCAACTCTACTCGTGGGATGGATTAAAATACTAAGACGCAATTAATTGAAAAGCCCCCCATAACCCATAACATCAAGTTTCATTGGCGGTCAGCCTTCTTTACGTTTGTAGCTCCTTGGAGGGACTTAATGGTAATGTCCATGGGCAAGGTAAGTGGGTTACGGGGGCTATTCTGAGCCCCTTTGGTCCATACGTAGACTGGCGGTCGGTTTTTGGAGATTCGATTCTGGTAGGAGCAAGTGAGAGTGTGATGGCATTTGTTCACCATTTTTCTCTTCTTCTTCTCCCTGCCCTGTCCCAGTCTGGTTCTAGTATGTCTCCTCTTCCATCGCAACTTCTTTGGTTTATTATTGATATTATGCACCCAGGCAGTGTGCCTCTTTAAAATTGTCACCCAAAGTACGATTAGTTCCTCCTCTGACTCAAAAAGCGACGATATTTTCTTTCGATTGTATCAACTGTTCTAGTTTGATATTTTGCTACTTTTTTCGCGTGAGTGATTGAAGTAGGTAAATTCGCGAAGCGGTTTCGCAGTTTTCGTTTCGCAGCGGTGGTGTGCTACGGGCATGTAATTCAAGATTACTATACCCCATTCACATGGGCTTGAGACAAAATGTAAACAATCTTGATATGTCTCTTTACCTAGGAAATGCTCTTAAAAACAAGAAACGAGTATTCTAAAATACATCATCAATTATAGCCAAATAAAACTGTTAGCTGCTTTGAAATAATGGTGTCACATGCCGTGTGGTGACGACAGAGTAGAATACAATTGTCACCACCCCAAATCTCTCCCGTGGGTGTCGTACAAGGCGACTAAGGATAAATCAGTGATGAGGAATGGGCAGCAGAGTTCCTCTTATACCACTTAGCAATGTCTGCGACACTTTTGTGCCCGATATATGGCAATAGGCTCGCCACATGGGACCTAACATTATTGGCGAAATGTGGGTGCTAGTTCACCTCTGCCTACCCCTTCGGGGATATAGGCGTGATTTATATATGTAATGTATGTATGTATATTATGTACACATTTTTATTTTTGTATTTTATATTAAAAGACACATGAAGATTGTTTACATTTTGTAATTAGTGAATAGAATTACTTAATATGTATAACTTATACATGAAATAATTCTAGTAGTCTTGAATATAATAGGCTCGCGGCTTATACAGTATAAGCCGCTCGTCTATTGTTTCAAAATGTCGCAGATTAAAACAAACCGGTGAAGGCAGCGCTCTTGAGGGCGTGGAGCTTGTGGGAGACACGAAGGACCCTCACGACAGAAACGACGCTGAGGGCTCTTCGACTAATAGATCAGATGTTACCATTGAAATGTAGCTCGCAGATTGAGAATGTTAGTTCGGAAACTAGGTCATCTTAAGAAATTGTATTATTTATTTAAAGAATTACGGTCGGTTTGATCGAATGATCAGATCGTTGGCCATCGGCGAAGAAGTTCTGGGTTCGAGTCCTCTGTCAGTCATTTATGGAAATCTAGACCGTGTGGAGGCAATAAAGGGTTGCCTGATTTTCAATCATCATCACCTGCCCTTTTAAAGTCCCCACTGCTGGGGCCGGCTGGGTTCCCTATGGATGGAAGAATATAGGAAGACTGGGCCATAACCTACCACGCTGGCCCAGTGCGGGTTGGTGGATATTAACGACTGCAGATGCAGCTGGGACCAACGGCTTAACGTGCCTTCCGATGCACTTAGGAACTCGAGATAATACATTTTTGGTCACCCATCCAATGACCGGCCTTAGCTAAATTGCTTAGTTTACACAATCGCAGGCCAAGCGCGCTATGCCACTGCGCTAGTGAGCTCCTGATTTTCAATTTATATTTTTATAATTAAAATAAAAATATGATCAGAGGCACGACTGCTTCAAGCGCCTGTTTTTCCACTATTAGCAAAACCACTACCAGTTGGAATTCTATCGCGCAACTTTGAGAATTAGAAATAATTCTAATTCTCAAAATTCTCAATATTGGCATTAAAAAAACTAAGTGAATTAAAAGTGTACTTGGAGAGATATTTTTTTTTTTGCTTTAAGTATTTTTCACCATCTCAATTTCTTTTACAATACTTGTTTGTTGATTTTATACTTAAAAAAGGACTCACGAATCGTCAAACAATAATTACGTTAAATATACCTAAAATGTTTCTAGAAAAAGGTTTATTTTTTAAGGAATACTTGTGACTATTATTTGTTAAGTATTTTGATTTTAGTATGATTTTCTTTTAGACTCCTGCTGTCTTGTGTTTTTATACTGTTGTATATTTCTCAATATTAGCAACTTGCCTTTGACACAAATATTCAGAAATACTTACCTCAAGTTTAATTAAAATTGAAACCAAGGGGAAACAATACAAAACTCAAATTCCGAAGCCTCCCTGAAATGCATCGCCCAACAATCCCAGAATCCCAGCGGCACGTACAAATAGTCCAACTAACCTTTTCAATCTACTACGATGTATGAAAGGTGACGGCGACATCGCTCCAGGCGAATGGAAATTAACCCGACCTCATGAGATGGCTCAAATCCTTAAGCACGCGCCGTCTCTATCGCACACCCGTTTCAAGCACACGCAAGAGCGAGACGGCCCCATTAAAATTCCCAGCAAATGGAAAATGGTAGGATTTGTAAGTAATTGAAAATACCTTTGTATTGAGTGCCGCGACCGAGGTTGATAGCGGCTGTATTTACTAGTCTTTTGTATGAATTTAATCAGATTCTCCGTTAGTGCGCTGATCGATTAATTGGAAATACCCCCGAGAGTTAGGTTCATTTCTCTGAATGCTTAGCAGTTTTGAGTTGCTTTATTTTGATCTGACACAATTTCTTTCGTCCAATCTGAGTAGAATTCTCGTTTCGATTCGGAATGAACAATTCAATTGGCGTTCGATTCGTTTGTGTGGTATTTATTTAGAGATCACGTGTTATGGTTTAAGAATTATTATGTCTATTTTGTAAGTATTTTAATTTATTATGTTTGTTTCAAATGCAAGCAATATTATAAAGAAGGTCAGAAACATATTACATGCATCATATTTTTTTTAATATATATTTCTGACCTATTTTTCTTTCGATACAATAGGTAAGTATGGTTAGGTAGTGTAGAGAAGATGTAGACAAAACAAAGATAACGTAAAATCAGTAATTGCAGACAAAAAACACCAACATTTTCGGAGTGCCATGTGTCATAATTCATGTTTTAACACATTTATTTCGTAACTTTTCGGAAGCACAATCTGTAATTGTGTATTCTGCCATTTATAAGTATGCTTTGGCCGTAGAACATTCAATGATTATAATGAAAATAACAAGAGTCTCTGTAAAATCTCTACAACAAAGTGTAATGAGTTTGTCAAAAATTTTAAGCCTAAAAGTAGCTACATCTAATAAAGGGCCTCCCTTCAAACGTGTGAGCGATCACGTGAAAGGTTCACACACGGCAATGCTCGCTTCGCACCCTTTTCGGGGAATTAAATCGCAAACTTTATAAGGTCCGGCGTTATAAAATGCAAATAGAAAAGGTACATGTCAGAGATATATCTGCCATAGCAGGGTTGTCGTGAGGCGGGGCTGGATAGGGTTACGTGCAATTTTATACCTTGATTTTAAACCTAGGTATACTGAATCGAATGAAAACAACATTTTATTATTTCGAAAGTTATTGCCCGTGGCAACTTTTCAAAAGGGACCGAGCCGACATCTTACCAATAAATTATTACAAACAAAAAAGACTCTACGTAGGAGTTTTATACTTCCGTTACATGAAATTTGTATTATAGCGAAAGAAGATAAACTAGAAAGAATATTATGGTTAGAAAAAGTACGAAAAATTATAGTCTTGATATGGGAATCCAGCCTGCGCCCTCTGCAATGCGGGCTCGATTCCCGCATCAAGCATCATCAATATAATTTTTCTACCTTCGATGTTCATAAATTAATATAGACATAAGAATTCTCAGAATAAATATTTTTTTCGACCTCATCGCCTAATTTATTTACGACTGTTGCTTATGCTCTCCGAGTGGCAACCCTGGCCACGTGCAAGGGCGCCCTAAGGGCACATTGATAATTATTACACGGTGCCGGGTTCGAGCCCCGTCTTGAGCTAAGGGCTCCGCTGGGACGGCCGCGAGGATTACGCTCGTATTAATTAATGCTGCAAGTAGCCGACGTGACTCTGATACTTATTTGTTTTGATGTTCTGATGTCTATACTTCAGCCGACTTGGGGATAGAATTTTTGTAAACAGACCACCGTTCTTTTGTACTACTATGCAACACAAATTGCAAAATATGTGAACAATATTTGTAACACCTTTTATACCATGTTTTATGCGTATAAAGATACGACTATGACTATGTGTTATAGCTTTAGTTTTACGTCAAAAGCATTTAGAGTAGAGACTAAAAGTATTTAGTTCTACTTCAAAAGTCCTGACACAAAAAGTGTCTTACAGTTCATTTCGAAGATTTACCGGCGCTATGAACTTGTAATGAAGAAAAACGTGAGCGGAGGATTTACATAAATTGTCTGTTCAAGTTGAATGAAGTATAGTTGGAGGTAGAGTATTTGAGGTTGCATTCTGACTGTGGCTCTATTTCGTGTACCTACCTATATTTTGTTCTCATTTTTAGAGGTAACTAATGTCTACTATCTTATGAATGAATACTGGAGTAGTGAGTAATAACTCCAGCAGTCATTTCACACTGAATACTTATAAATTTCAGAAAAATACAAAAAAATCCATTTTCTTTCAAATCCAGCCGAAAACTTCTACATACATCTTTTAGGACAAGACAAATTAATTTGTACCATTAACAAGTGTATACTAAAAGAGGAGATAAGAGAAAATTATTTAAATTTTAATATAAAATTTCCAGTACTCCAAGGATATTGAATGACACAACTTTCGAATTTCTTTCACGGTTGTTTCTTTCACTGTTGATTAATCAACTGTTTTCAGTTTCTTGTATGTATTTAGTTCGTAAGCCTTTGTTAAATAAATAAATCAAATCGTTAGGGAGGAAGAGCCTAAACTTTGGTTGTCTCCCAATTATATATACAGATCCCGAATCACAAACTTCACAAGACTGATAAATATTAAGGGCAATGTACAACATAAACACTACTGTCCCAGTGATTTGCATTCATCAATTCGAAACTTTAATTAAGTGAGGTTAATACTTCGCCCTTTATGACACCCTTTACACACATCTACTATAGACGAGCACAGAAACTTTATATTTAATGTTATGTTTTACGTTGCCCCATAAACTGCGGATTGCTGCCCAAATGTGACGGTCATTCGTCATCATTAAACCTTGACCAATTCCAGAATTTCCATGGAAAATGGCACTCTAGTCTAATGTGTTTACGGTGTAGTATATAGCGCGCTGTTTAGATATGTGGCCTACTGCAGAACCTACACACATTACACGACTAGTAGTAACTTTTCTTGATGTCAGGTCCAAGTCAGAAGTATAAGAAGAAAATGAATTCTGTTATATTTATATGAAGGCGTTATTTTTAATTTTGGTGAACAACTATTGTTTGATGTGCTAATGCTATGTTTATTAATTCATACATTATTTAGAGGTTTATTATTGTGCCTAAAATTATAAGTAATCTTACTGCAGTTTATTTGCCAAGCATTCTTTATTAAAAATAACTAAGCTGTGGTAAGTTGATCTCCATGTATATATAACTACTATCAATATCAATATGGAAACCATTAATCAAACAAAAGTATATAATTTATTTGCCTCTGGATTCTGGATTCTTATTTTGTAAACCTATTAAATATTATAACAAAGATTTTGGTGGTTAGAAAAAGGTTCCATTCGCCTGGAGCGATGAATTTCGAAAAATTATGGTCTTGATGCGGGAATCGAACCCGCGTCCGCTGCTATCCGGGCAGGTGCCTGACCGCTCGGCCAACCAAGACACTGTCACTGTCTGCGGACGCGGGTTCGATTCACGCATTAAGACCACAATTTTTCGAAATTCTTTTTCTAACCACCAAAATCTTTGTACAAATTTTTCTACCATTTATATAATGTTGAAATTAAAATCGAATAGTAAATATTATAACAAAGTAAGAATGCGTTTAATGTTATAAATAGCACTCTATTGAAGATAAAGTTCAGTCTTACATTATTAATTTGCTTACATGAATGAACAATTTACATCAACCATCTTAATCTATCCATGTAAATTTGTCTTAAATATTGATAATGTATTGACGTCAAACGTTTGCTACCCACGTTGTACCTTCGGGAATTTTCAATTACTGATTCAAGTAGGCGGTATAAGAGATATTTCGGAATAATTTATTAGGGCTGTTTGAAGACAGATTGAAATATGGACAGAAGAGATTAGAAAGGCCATCCCTTTGTAAGTCGTAAAAAGATAAATACTATTGTCGGGGAGATCACTCTTTTTGTTAGACATAGAAACATGGATGTAGATTTGGTTAGGCAAGACAGGACGGATGTGGAGATAGAAACGAGTCGAGTATAGGTACAGAGAGAATTATTTAAAAACCTAATCAGCCGATAGCGATGAGCAGTTTTAATTTTACAATATAAATTCTAAGACATGGAATAAGCTGGCAGATAGGGAATTCAGTAGCAGTGCTTGGGACTTGTGCCTCAAGTGTAGGTTATACGGGGTCCCTTCACAACATTCACTTTCATCTGGTTTTCACAGTTTTTTTGAAGCATGGTAAGTGGAATCAACAGTACATATTCATCCTCAAAGGGGTAGGCAGAGGTGTACAGGTACACCCACGTTTCGCCAGTTATGTAAGGTCCTATATGTAGGTGGCAAGCCTATTGGCACCTAACCTATCAGAGGAACTTTGAAAGTAGCGCCAGTGACTAAGAGACTGCGTTGTAATAGACTTGGATGGTAGTATTGTTATGCAAAGAGATAAAACTATGTTGGCTGAAAAATGTTAGGTGTGAGCGAAGGACGCAGAGGAGAGGAAGACCCAAAAACAAATAGGTGCATTGTGTAAAGGAGTTAATTATAAAGGGATAGTGAGAGTAGTGGATGAGAAATTCCCCCCACTACACGGCACGCCTGAGCCGAGGTCCACGCCTTTAGAGGCACCCTCAGACCTGTCGCTCCAAGCTTCGACTCGGCTCTCCGCGGCAGTATACCTCCCCCCGCGAGATGCTGTCCCACCATGGAGGACGCTTGCTGTGGAGAAATCCTTTAAGGGAGTGCTCGTCTGCAATGCTCGAGCACAAGGTCTTCGTCTTCCCCAAAAAAGCCGGTAGATGCTGTAAAGGCCTCTTGGCCAACACGGTCCTTCAAACAAAAAAAAGAAGATGACAAATTGGTGCAGGCTAGAGAAATGTGGACACTGTGCCGACCCTGCCTTGAGCGGGATAAGGGTATGAAGAAGAAGAAGGGCACGTAAATTCCAGGTATATATTTTGAGATGGCATAGGAGGAATAAGCAGTTTCTACGAATGCTTGTACCACGCCCCGGTTCAAGTGTGGCCGTCGTTAAGCCGGTCACCCGGCGGTATCAAACTGTTTTATTGCGCGGAGGCATGATTTAATGAAATCTTTAATATTGGAGATAAGGCGCCCCGCATCGTTCCTCGTAAATTGCCCGGGGACAATATTCCCGGAGTCTAATGCCCTCCTTGAAATAATAAGCTCTGGAACGTTCTTTATGCGAGTTCTGTGTGTTATTGTTAGATGTTGGTTTTAATTAATACTCTTCATTTCCATTTCGGATGTTCGCCGATGGATCCGGAAGTGGAGTGTTTACTGTAGATCTGTGATTGGAAGCGGTAAATCAATTTTTGATATCTACAATTCGCTTCTTAAACAGAAAAGGGCTCAACTCAAAATTGCATGTCTACAATAGTAAGCCTTGTTGACGTACATTTAGAGCACACAACGTTGTTAAGTCTCTCTTGTGTTGAATGAGCGAATTGTATTCCGTTTGCCAGCGCGACTTTTGTTTGCGATGGCGGTAAGGATGTTAATTGGCGGACCTATTTTTAATGGTGTTAATAATTTTGGCCGCGCGCCAATTAAATAATAATTTTCTGCTGTTTTACTGTTTTTTTTGCGGGTTTATTTTATTTTTTATTTATATATTTAACAATGTTTCAAGAGCATTAATAACACTCAAATAACAATAGTTGATGTTAATTAAACATTAGCCAATTTTAGAAACACATTATGATGACAAATAATATGAACTTAAAAACGGGTAGGTAGGTATGTACTTATAATGTTTTCTTATATTTGCACGAGCACTACACATTTGAAATAAAACAACTTTTACGGATAAGACTCGCGTATAATTTGGTGTTTGGCATATTAATTATTTAACCCGACGTTTCGATCACTTTACAGTGGCCGTGGACACGGGGGGACTAAAGATGACAGATGTCCTCACAATCAAGTAATAATTAGCTACCGTCATAATATTTGATATTTTAGGTGTTCTGATTTACACAAACAGAGCTTACAGTATCATTGTTTTTGGCAGTATGAGGACGGTGTTGGGATTTAATTATTCTAATAATTGGGTCCCAAGCAGGTGGTATGTTCCAACCATTATCCCTATTGAAGTTTGGATGTTTCTTGATTTCAATAGCTTCACGTATCATTCTAGGTATATATTTGTGTGTGTTTCTCTTTTGCTAGAATTTGCGGTTTGTCAAATCTTAAATAATGGTTGGGTCCGTCTAAGGCATGTTCACAAACACATTATGATGACAAAAATTCTATCGAGTACAATCTTCTGTCATACTACGATAACACAAGTAACCACAGAAAGGGTTGGCTACATGGATAAACAACCATTACACTTTTAATTATTTTTTTAATATAAAATATTTCAAAAAATATTAAAATACAGAAAATAATACATGCGTTTAAAAGTGTTTTCAGTCATATAATAATAATAATAATAATAATTTGTAATATAATTCAATTTATACTTTTACGGATAGCGGTTCTGAATCTAGCTTTGGATGAAGTGAATATAAGTGAATATAAGTGAATATACAATGTGTGAGAAAAACCTATTATAGGTTTTACTATTGTGCAATGTTGCTGTGAAACCTTTACTGTGAAACGATACTCTTAAGCTTAGCAATTAGTGCGTAAATCAAAGTATTCTGTTCCTATTTCTGTTTGGCATAGGTAGTGTGTACCTAAATCAAAATATCGCTACATTTATTTCATACGTTCCCATATGTTCATTTCCTTACGTAACATTAATTTGCTTACCATCCGAATCGGCGGTTTCACCCTTCATAAGACAATTGAGTGTAATTGTAAACTGTAGGGCAGTATTAGTATGAGTGATCGCCGCAATCGCTGGCCGTCTGCGGTCGTAAAGGCCCCTGCCGAGTCCGCCGCTGGGAATCTCAGGTCGGGCACGAGCCATAAGCGGAAAGCGGGTAGTAGTAATCGGATCTATCTATGTTCAATCTTATATACTTATAAAAAAGAATTGCTGTGCGTTTGTCTCGCTAAACTCTAGAAGGGCTGGGCCGATTTTGTTGATTTTAGTTTTAAAATGTCTTGGGCCAGGCGAGGAAGGAAATGTGAGAAAATATGGAAAAACTGCGAGCAAAAACTAAAAACAACAATTTCATTTAAACATATAAATATCTCCTGTGAAACATTTGACGTAACCATGGCAACCAATTTAGGCATAATAACGTATGCCGGGTCAGCTTGTAGTTTCTAAATTTAGAATCTCCGGAAAAACACGTCGTTTTCTTTTTCCATACCTACCACTGGCTGCAGGGTAATTACGTAACTCTATTATTAACTATTCTGGATTGAAGGTGCTTTGTGATTTTATGTATTTTTACGATTTAACAGTTTCAGTTGCTAACAGAGTGCGATGTGAGAAACTGTCACATCGTAAATAGATTATCGCAAAAGCAAGTTCTTTAGAAAAGAGATGGACCATGTCAAGAGACCATTGAACGGAGAGGGCGATGGGGATGACAACGTTCCAATCCATACTGCTCAAGGTTTTAGATAAGGTTTTACAGCTGGCTACCTGCCTGACACCAACCGTCTTTGGATATGCCGTTGTTGGTGGTTTGCCCCCACAATTCGGCTGCCCCAAGGTGCATTTTGGTCTACACCGAGCAATCTCCTGCTGGCACATGCTACGTTATTTTTTCGCTCCTTGTCCAGGGTGGAATGACCGCAATAGCATGAATTTCATTAAATACCAATCGAGAACTGTTGACAACAGTACGTAATAAACCTGCTGATGACTCCGATAACATTCACACCTGGCATATTAACGCTTCTGACTTGCACCACAGTCAGATTTGCATGTTGTACCTATAATGGCGTCCCTTACCCTCTCAGGTTGAACTCCGGCCAAATGTCGCGGTACCTGGATTTAAGCAAGAACCGCCGTAAGCTGACCCCCCTGACCAACAAGAAATCCGATTATCCCTACTATCTTCTTCCCTATTTTCGGAATCTCGAGATCAGTCAAGGATGGTTAGTGGTGCGTAAATCATAATGTAGGGCGGACTGCTGATGTGAATCGAAGCGCATTTTAGTGTGTATAAAAGTTATCTTGTTTTATGCTGATTCGGATACTCGATGGTTTTTTGTTTGGTAAGCATGGGGTACAATATAGCAAGGAGTTGAAAAATGTGTTTTATTTATTATTATTTTTATCGATATTTCATTTTGTCTAGGCTCACATTAGACTCTAGAAGCTAATTAACGGAGAGAGTGATTGGCATAACAACAATCCCATTCATACTGCTCAAGGTCTTGGCTTAGGTTTTACAGCCGGCCGCCTGCCTGAAACCATCTTATATTTTTATATTAGGGGTTTAAGTATCAAATTGCCGTTTTGTATGGAGAATTTAGCGAAAATTCATTTTTCCATGCATACATATATGCGATTTTTTAAGGAACCATAAATCTAAATTTTGTATAATTTTGTGGGTAGATTAAGACAACATTAAGCTATAGGATACCTAGGATACCTAGAGATTTTTTTTATAACGGAGAGGGACTGGTGTCCGTGTCCGTGGATCTAAGTGGTACTTAGGACGAGCTGTTTTTGAAGATTTATTGGTAGTGAAAAAAAAAATTTTGTAAATGACTTATATTTATAAGTCCTTGAAATGAGGTTTAAAATAAAAAAAATAATAATGGGCATAACTATTGTTTTGAAGGAATTATACACTACTACTAAATAATGAGGGAACATCGGCAATTTCATACTTTAACCCCTATTAGTAACAAATGCATAGATAAAAAAAACCGGCCTTTAGTCAACTCTTAGGAAACTCCTGGGAGTGGCAGTTTCGACATTATTCAACGCTACCAGCTACCGGTCAGCATGGAAGTATCATACTCATAGAGGACAATAATACTACATCATACTGCACTGACTCCAAATAATTTGGGAAGAGGTTAAAGAAAGAGGAAGAAAATTTTCATTTAAAAACGTGGTAACTACTGCGGTGTCTAGAAATTTGCATAGGTACATATTATAAACATAAATCACGCCTATATAAATCATCACCGAAGATAGGTAGGCAGAGGTGAAATAACACCCACTTTTCGCTAATTAAGGTAAGTCGCATGGTCAATAGGTGGCGAGCCTATTGCCATGTATCGGGCACGTCGCAGTATATTGCTAGATGGTGTAAGAGGGATGTTGCTGCCGATTACTCATTGCGATATGAGCGGGAGAAATGGGGGTGGTGACAATTGTATGCTACTCTGCCGTCAATACACGGCACCACATCGTTAATGATGCAAGAATGTAGATAGATTGGGGTATAATACACCACGCTGGATCGGTGCAGCCGGACCAACGGCTTATCGTGCTTTATTATCTAGTCGCCTTGTACGACACCCGCGGGCGAGATGGGGGCGGTGACAATTGAGCGAACAACAGAAATTTAAAAATTACCGCTCCCAATCACAATGGTGGCCACCTGAAAAGGGACGCCGTGACTCGCATCGATCCTGGCGCGACGATCTATATTTAACATTCGCTCGGCGACGCTCGAAATAGCTACATCCATTGCGGGATATTTGTGCCCCGCCACTTAATGGACTATACACATTTCGGGCAGCTGGAGTTAACAAAAAGTCTGGCTGGACAATTTGTCAGTGCCAACCGGCACACGACAAACAAACGCACGTCGATATTTCACCTTTAATATTCTTTAATGGCGTCAGTTTTTAATAGACGCGCGTCCAAATGCCTAGTGCCGTGTGGTGACGGCAGAGCAGAATACAATTGTCATCTCCCCCATATCTCCCGTGGGTGTCGTACAAGGCGACTAACAGTTATAACAGCAATGAGCAATAGGCAGCAGCGTTCCTCTTAGACCACCTAGCAATGTACTGCGATTTCTGGGCCCAATAAATGGCAATAGGCTCGCCACCTGGGACCCAATCTAATTGGCGAAACGTGGATGTTAATTCTGCTTACCCCTTCGGGCATATAGGCGTGATTTATGTAGAGTCCTGTCCCGTAGCAAGTGTCCTAAAATGTAAACGAACATGACGTCTTGACAGTTTTAGTGTTGGGGACATTATAAAAATTCCTATTGGTGAATATACTATTTTTTTGTAGACGTGAATCGATTTCATAAATAGGTTGAGTTTTTGATTGACTAATATAAAAAATAAAAAATTAGTATTATCTTTATTATCTTATAATTGTCTGTTTAAGTGTTGGTGAATTCCAGCCTACTTCACCAAGGACTTTTAAAAATGTTTGATTTAAACTTTATTTATTTTTTTGGTTTTAGGGTGCTTTCGCGGTACGAATATGAATACGGATCTTTAAAAAGTTCGTGCTTGAGGCGCAGCCCGGCTAGCATGACCACCGAAACACGATATTATATAGCCATTTATCGCGTTGAACAGTCCAAAATCATTGGATTTTAGCACTTGAATTGCTATATCATATCGTGTTATGGTGGTCATGCTAGCCGGGCAGCTCCCCAGACGCTATCAATATCGGAATATCACTTGCAATTGACAGTGCTAAGAAAACACCCGCTCACGGAATAGCGTCGCTGACGCAGGGGCATCCGTCCCAACGTCAATTAAAACTCTCCAACAGCCCTATCTACGTGCCCGTGTATTGAAATTATTCCTGGAACACTGCTCTAGTTTGCCAGGAGCTTCGATCAATAATAACAGTACCTATAGATAATCTAGGAGCCCGATAGCGGAGTGGGTTAACCTAAGTATTTATTCTTAAAAATTCAATTTTTTCAATATATTTTTATAATCGTCTTTTTTATTCTGTTCTTCAAATTTCGTAAACGCCATTGGCGATATTAGATCATGGACTTATAATAGTATTAGATACTGACGTGACGAAACTCGCATAGTCCGCATAGTAGATCTTGGTCTTTCAGTTACATTGCTTACTAATTACAGTGTGACGCCGCTAACAGAAACGTAGTGGCTCTAGTACATTCGCGCGTAAACTCAAAATAAGTTTTAAAGGCATTTATTGCTGTGCCCGTGTGGTGACTGCAGTGTAGAATACACCCATCTCTCCCGTGGGTGTCGTACAAGGCGACTAAGGGTAAAAAAAGAAAGCTGTTTATAGGCATTTATCGGTATTATTATAACAAAAAAAACTTTACGTCATTCATTAAACCGCTCCTGTAATTTACAGCACATGCACGCACCCACACCCACGCCACTGCCACGTCTAGCGCACGTAGCACGGGACGTGGACACATCTCCTTCGAGGGAAAGAAAATCTTTTCCTCTCGATTTAACTCCCACTAATTCCCGAGACAACATACTGTCAAGTGGTAGAGAGAGACTTGTCCACGTCCCCGTGCTAGACCCGCCGGCGCACGTAGCGCAGCGATGTATTAGAATGTATCTGGACCGGTTCCGAGTGGTATAGGCATCTGCCCGGATCGCAGAGGACACGGCTTCGATTCCCGCATCAAGACTATAATTTTTATAACTTTTTCTAACCACAATATTCTTTGAAACAGTTTCCAAAAAAGGTGCAATAAAAAGCCCTTTCAAAACAACAACAAAAGAAATGCTTTACGTCATTCATTACACCACTGTTGTAATTTATAACACGTGTACGCATCCGCACCCACGCCACTGCCACGTATATTTTGTTTTCATTTGCTTTCTTACATAGTACTAAAATCAGACGACTGTGATTTTTGAATAAATCAGTATAACCAAGCTGTCATATTATAATTTTCTCCCCAGAAACTTTTGTTCATGAATGTACAAATATTTCAAATAATACAATACATTTCACCTTTTTTTTCAAGCGGGATGACATCATTGATGATGATGATTGACTAAAGAAAAATAATAAAAATATTCATGTGGACAATCCCGCGGGATAAGTTTTGAGCGGGATCAGTTGACCAAGGCCTCGTCGGCGCACGTAGCGCAGCCACGCAACGATGTGTGAGAATGTGTCTGGACCGGTGCCGATTGCACGTCGTCGCCGATTGGACTCATGCCCGTCACGTGAGCGCCGGCCGTACGTGACTGTACGCACCTAACTAACAGTAGTGCATTCAGTCTCCTGTTGATATTTACATCATCATTAGTTTGTCCTTTTCCCAGGTCATCTGCCCGGCTTACATGACCACGAAACCACGATAATTATGCTACAGTTAGTCTTATACTTCCTTAAATATTGATCAGTTGTCTGTCACATAATACGGGTGGTGACGGCAGTATAGAATACAATTATCACCGCCCCAAATCTCTCCTGCGAGTGTCATAAAAGGCGACTAAGCCTAAAACAGTGAAGAGGAATGGGCAGCAGCGTACCTCTTGAACCATCTAGCAATATACTGCGATTTACGTGCCCGATACATGGCAATAGGCTCGCCACCTATTACATGGGCTGGGCCCTAACCTAATTGGCAAAACGTGGTTGCTGATTCACCTCTGCCTACCCCTTCGGGGATTTATGTATGCATAGGGGGTATTTTTTATGAGGTTCAGGCTGTTTTTTATACCCCTAGGTCATAAGGGCAAAACCACGTTTTCCGGGTTAGCTAGTAATATATAATAATTACAGGGCTGGTGATGAAATGTTACTCAGTATCCGAGTGTCAGTAATCGCAGAAAGAACACACTGACTCATTGAGCTCACCAGGAAAACATAAAAGACCAGCGTGACAGGCGAAACAAATACAAAAGGAATCATCAAAACATGATTAAAGATAGTGCTATTTAATATTGCCCAGGAGATATATGAGACGCAATAAATCTAATACAGTCGACTCCGAGATTAATAGATGTCAGCCGGAATGACTGATGCTCCTGGGATACCTTCGCGGGATGCAGTGCTCTCGCCGTTTCAATTTAAGCCTTATCACACTCGCTATAGGAGTTACTACCATGTCGGGCTTTGCATGAAGAAGAAGAAAAGTTAGGATTTGGCGAAATAAAGAGTTCTATTAATACTAGAGAAATAAAAAAAAACTTTGAAAAGTTATAGACTTGATGTATATTTATCTGCCGTGATTGCGGAGGACGCGCGTTCGATTCCCGCATGAAACATTTATTAACCTATATTCTTTGCAACAATTTTTTAACATTAATAATGTTCAAATTAAAATAAAAAGTGGTTTTATTAATATTGACAGTGATGTGACAGCAGAGGAGATTACATAGATACCACGAAGGATTTACATGGCGAAAGCGAATGGAGAAATGGGAAGGGGACGGCCTAGGCGGATCTTTCATAATAAAATTGAAAGTCTATTCAAAAAGGGCCAGGTCAAGAGTACCCGAAACCGACGGGCATGTATGAAGAGATTGATGAGATTGGATGAAGCAAAAGACGTATTTAAGGATCGTAGCACGTGGAAAGAAGTGATCTCTGCCTACCCCTGTGGGAGAAAGGCATGACATATGTATGGATGTACGAGTATGTATGTACGACACTCTTGTGTAGTATACAGGACGACTGTAATATTTTAAATAATGAGTACAGTAGCGTTCATCGTTCATTAAAGTTCCAATTGAAGTACAATAGGCTCGCCCCCTATTACATGAGATCTGAAACCTGTATGTAAACATAATATTTTTTGGTAACGAAATAAACATAATTTTTTCTTTCATGTATACATGTACGCAATAAAGCGCACCGCTTTTGTAGCCGAAACAATTCAAATTCGAAACAAAAGAGAATAATTTTGATTCGAAACACTAACGATTCTTCTCCGTGCCACAGTGGCCATTAAAGGTAAGCACGGGAGTTCGGCTAACAAATCTAATTTGCGCGTCCATCGGCACGTCCGCGTTTTTGACAGAGCGCATTTGAAGCACCATCGGCCGTCAACGAAGTTTGAGCGCACATAATGGACACACTCGCGGTGCAGAGTCGCAACTGGTATTTAGGGTTTTTTCTTACACAATATACCTAAATAAAACAGACGTAAGTATTCTATTGTCCGGTATAGTTAAAGTTCGATACCGCAACCATCAGCCGCAAACGAAGTTTGAGCGCACATAATGGACACACCCGCGGTACGATGTCGTAACTGTTATTCATTCATTTAAAAACCGGCCGACTCGCGCACGTATGGTTCCATATCATTGCCTATAAAAATAAACTTTTCGATAAAAACAAAAATACGTTGGTTAGTATGTACGGAACCGCTTATATTGTTTTCCCAAAAAATCTTAACACCGCCTCTTACCTAACAAGTTTAGTGCATTAAGCTGCTTAACGCCATCTTGTAGCAAATTTGTTCAATCATATCTGTTGTATGGGAGAGCCCCTGTTGTATAATTTACACTCGCGTTTTGCCAGCCAGATTACTTCAAGTCCCATGTGATAGGGGGAGACTATATGCAAACTTACTTTCCCTTATATTTCTTTTGTTGGTCGATATTTTATAGGGCGAGAACGCTTTTACATGACAAAATTAAGTACATACTTCTTCTCCCTGCCCTATTCCCAGTCTATCTGGGGTCGGCGCAGTATGTTTCCTCTCCATTCATATCGGTCAGACGTCATCAAGCCATCCACTCCCTTTTGATTCATATCATCCCAATCACACCGGAAAGGTGCTCGTGATGAATGAATATATAGAAAACAGACGAAACGGACCATGTCAACAGACCGATGAACACAGAGAGTAATTGGAATGACAACATTCAAATCCATACCACTCAAGGTTTTGGCTTAGGTTTTACAGCCAGGCGCCTGTCTGACACTAACCCTCTTTGGGTATGCTGTTGTTGGTGGTTTGCCCTCCACCATTCGGATGCGCCAAGGTGCTTATTGGTCTACACCGGGCAATCTCCCTTAGTCGAATTTTACGACACCCATGGGATGAGTCGGGGCTGGCCTATTCTACACAAAAATACGTAAATACGTGCGAAATTTAATGTTTATCGATCCAACATGTGAAAAACGTTCTGGCGTCCAGCCTAATAGGCAATCTGGCTTTAGATAATTACCGCGGCGCGACCATTGTACCGCGCCCATTAATATTACCCGGAGTTATATGTTATATCTCGCTGCGACTAAGACAGCAGTTACTACGGGGTGTGCGGTAGCGAAAATTAAATAAAAATATTAGATAGGTACCTTAGACAGATAGGTACCTTAGATAGATAGGTACCTCGAGGAGCTCGCTGGCGCAGTGGCACACCGCCCTTGGCCTGCGATTGCGTAGATTAAGCAATGTTTGCTAAGGCCGGTCATTGGATGGGTGACCCAAAAATTTATTATCTCGAGTTCCTACGTGCTTCGGAAGGCACGTTTGGCCGTTGGTCCCGGCTGCATCTGCAGTCGTTAATACCCACCAACCCCAGCGTGGTGGGTTATGGCCCAATCTCCCTATATTCTTCCATCTATAGGGTAGGCCCGTGCCCCAGCAGTGGGGACATTAAAGGGCTGGTGATGATGGTGATGATTAGATACCTAAGTTAACCAATAACCATTTGAAATTTTGGAATTTAGTTAGGGTCCATACCAGGCGTACCTTACACTCAAGGGAACAGATGGGAACTTCACTTCCTATATGTCCCCTCAATATTCCAAAAGATTACAGAACAAAATATGTTTGTGAAATGATACACACAATGATACATGGTACACGGAACAAGATGTTTTTTTAAAAAGAATATGTAGATGTAAACAAAGAAGTTTTTAAAAGTTTTTTGGTTAAGTATCAGTGAACCTTATATGATAGAAGACCAGCACTCAACACATTGGGCCATAGCTTACCATAACAGACCTACTTAGCATTGGTGCTAAATTATCAATCGGACATGCAGCTAACAGACGAATGTAATAGAACTCAAAGATCTTACCAAAGTCCTTAATCTTTGAATCGCAGAGCGCAGGCAGTTACGAAGTTATATACAAAAAGCACTATTATAATTTAGAATTATATCACAGTCTTATTTAATTCACGAACCGACAGATCTATTTTTCCACACACGTCAAGACACTTATTGTCACTCTTGTCTATGTATATGTTTACTTTTTGCTAAAGAGTTTCTATATCTGTTAACTTCAACACTTTCCCTAAACATTTACATAGTACACAGTCCTAGCGCCTGGCGTAGAACTGCATATGACAGACGAGGTAGCGGTTTGGTGAGGATGTCTGCTACTTGATCCTTTGTTCCGATCCTTACAACGTTGCAGATACCCTCAGTCACCAATTCTCTTACGTAGAAATGTCTGAGCCGGATATGCTTCGTTCTCTTGTGAAACTCGGGGTTGTGAGCAAGACGAACAGCAGCTTCATTGTCCACATGCAGAACCGGTATGTCCACAAATGTAGTCAATGCTTGGTATATTCTAGTAAGCCACATTGGTTCTCTGCCCGCTTCACTGGCTGCTACAATTTCGGCTTCTGTAGTGGAGATAGCGACCGATGTTTGTCGCTGGCTGATCCATGAGACTGTGCCTCCAGAGTAGCGACAAATCACTCCCGTCGTAGAGCGTCCAGTTTCTGGATCACCTCCGTGGTCGGCGTCGCTAAATCCTTCTAGAATTCCAGGTTTGAGACCAGCTTTATAAGAGATCCCATGCGAAACGGTACCTTTGATGTAGCGCAAGATACGTTTTACTTTGAGCCAATATGTCTTTGCAGGTTTCTCCAACTTTCTTGAGACAACTCCGATGGCATTAGCACAGTCAGGCCGAGTACCAACCATTAAGTATGCCAAAGCACCGACAGCTTCTCTATATGGGAAGCAGGAATCTTCCGTTTCTTCTTTCCCTTCTCGAAGAGTCTCTCTCTCAATCGGTGTAGAAACGGGATTGAAGTCACTCATTTGAAAGCGGTCTAATACCTTTTTCGCGTATGCCTCTTGGTTGATGAAGATGGAGCCATCCTTTCCTCGATGGATTTGAAGACCAAGATAATATGTGGCTGGTTTCGTAGTTATGCGTAGTCTCTTCTTCAAATCTTCTAAGAAGGCGTTAGCAGTGTCTTCATCAGTGGCAGCTACTAATCCGTCATCGACGTACAACGTGATCAGTAGTTTCTTTCCGTTTACTTCTTTTGAATACAGGCAACAATCAGCTTCGGACTGTCTGAAGTTCATATCCAATAGGATCTCTTGAAAGCAAGAGTTCCAGCACCTTGGTGCTTGTTTAAGTCCGTACAAGCTGCGGTTAAGCTTGAAAACGGTAGTCGAAGACGTTTCTTCCGTAAGGTTGTACCCTTCTGGCGGTTGAACGTAAATTTCTTCCTCGAGCTTTCCGTTCAGAAAGGCTGTGCAGACGTCAAATTGGACCAGGTGCAAGTTTTCCTGCGCACTAACACTGAGTAGTGCTCGTACAGTAGCCAGGCGTGCCACAGGACTGAATGTCTGATCATAGTCTACTCCTTTCCTTTGTCTGTACCCTTTTACGACAAGTCGAGCCTTGTATTTGTCTATTGTGCCATCTGGATTTCGTTTGATCCGTAAAACCCATTTGCAGGGAAGTGCTTTTCTTCCCTTTGGCAGTGCACACGGCGTCCAAACGTTCAGGTCTTCGAAAGATTTCAATTCGCTATCCATTGCCCTTTGCCATTCTTCGCGATCGTCCCTTTTCATAGCGTCAGCAAAATTATTTGGGAATGATTCCGTGATAAAGACGTAATCTCTAAGTCTTTCAGGACGTCGAATCATTGAGCGATCTCTAAGATTGTAGCCGGTTGGCGGTGGTTCAGCGTCATAAAATTCTTCTGGAACTGTCGTTTCGTCTTCATGGTCATGGTCTTCGTGGAGGACTTGATCCGATTCTTCTCCCTCGAGAACATGATCATGATCGTTGGAGATTGGTTCTGGTGTATCTCCCTCGTGAACGTGAGTTTGCTCTGGAGCTGTAATTTCTTTCGTGTTTGGCGTAATGGAAATCGGGTGTTCTCTTGTCTCAACTCCTGTTTTAGAAATTTCACTATTACAGGTCGGAAGAGGTTTCTCATCGAAGATTACATCACGAGAGCGGACGAGCGTCGAGTGCTTTCCGTCTGTGACCCAGATACGGTAGCAATCTTCATCGTACCCGATAAGTCGACCTTTTATCGCCTTTTTGTCGAGTTTTCTACGCTTCTGCTTTGGGATATGGACGTATGCTGTTGAGCCTATTATTCGAAGATGTTTAATAATAGGTTTCTTTCCATACCAAAGTTCATACGGAGATTTTTTATTTGAACTTGTGGGACCTGTTCTGTTCAGAATGTATGCCGCGGTATTAATGAGCTCCGCCCAAAGCACTTGTGGTAATGGCTCATGAGCATACATCATCGATCTGCCTGTCTCAACAAGGGTTCTGTTCTCCCTTTCGCTTACTCCGTTTTGTTCTGGTGTATACGGGGTGACGAGACGCTGTACTATTCCATAAGTGTCTAAACTAAAACACTTTTTATGGACGCATTATCAAATTCGCCGCCGTTGTCACTCAAAAGGCATTTTATGGTGTGTCCGACTGTTTTAGTTTGAGCGATCATCAAAACTAACTTGTCTTTGACCTCGGACTTCCTGCGTAAAAAGTACACCATACGGTAGCCAGTAAAGTCGTCTTTAAACAAAACGTAGTATCGACAGTTTGAGAAGCTAGGAGAAAACGGTCCACAGACGTCGGTGTGTACAATTTCTCCGGGCGCGGTAGCTCGGGTTCTTATACCGAATTTAAATCGATGCGCCTTTCCAAAGATGCAGCCTTCGCAGGTGTCTCTATCCATCGGCAGGTTTAGACCTAGTTCCCGTTGGATCGTTGCTTTCACGTGTCTTTTATTTTGGTGAGCGAGTCTCTCATGGTACAGTTGCATCGTTGCTGTAGTTGCAAAGACTTCGGGTGGTGCTTCTGGCAGTACGGCTTTTACTTCCAGTCGATAAAGGCCACCTTGTTTTTGTCTTTTCCCTATTAAGCTTACTTTCCCGTTGACAATGACGTTGCATTCAGTTGTCCTGGATGAAAAGATGCTATTCGGGAGTCGGTCGTGAAGTGCGAGTACAGAGAAAAGGTTCTTGCTTATGGCCGGAACGTACCAAACGTCTTGCAGGCCGATGTCGATTTGTTTCCCGTTAACATATCCTCTGAGATGTACTGTTCCTTTGCCTTTGGCACGGACTTCATTACCAGCGGCCGTTGTAACAGTGTAGTTCTCATTGAAGTGTTCGAACGTTTGGAAAATGTCAGCTCTGTTGGTGACGTGGCTTGTTGCGCCATTATCGACGTACCAGTTCTCGTTGTCCCGTGAAACTGTGAAAATTTCGTTGTCTTCTAAAGACATGAGTAAAAGGTTAGCGGTTTTCGAAGTAGAAGGCGTTGTTGTCTGGGTCGGATTTTGGCTCTTAGGAGGTCTACCGTCACGGATCCATTTTTGACAGTTGCGTACTCTGTGGCCAATACCTAGGCAGTAGTTGCATTTAAGTTTTTTGTCCTTCTTCTTCTCCGTATTCGAAACCAGGGCTTCTGATTGATGCGAGGTCGCGTTGTTACCTTGCAGTGCCCTTTCAAATGCGCAGAGATGACTGGTTAGGTTTTCTATGGTACGGTTGGATTTGGGCAGGAGGAGCCAACTACTTCTGAAACTGAAGTATGAATCGTCAAGCGTGTCCAGTATTTTACAAACCAGTAGCAGTTCGGGTAGCTCTTGATTACTGTCCTTCTTGAGTTCTTGATTCAGTTCAGTCCATATGTTCTTTAATTTTGACATGTGGGTGGCTATGTCATCTGCTTGATCCTTCTTAAAGCTAAAGAAACTCATACATAGGTTGTAGGTTTTGTCCTCATTTGTTCCGTCGAACAGCCTGTGGAGCTCTAACCAGACATCACGTGCTTTAGTGAACCGCATAACTTTTCGAAGTATGTCTTCTTGCATATTGGTGGTTAGTATAAGAATAGCGCTGGCATCAGCTTTATCAAACCGATCTTTTTGTTGTTGATAAGCTGCCGAATCAGCATCGCCGCTTCCGGTAGGTGGACGAGTGGGTTCCTGGAACGATCCTTCGACTACTTCTAGGGCCGACGGTACGGTGCGTAGTAAGCATAAGGCTTTGTACTTCCATGTGTCCCAGTTTTTTCCATCTAGGAGGCCGATCTGAAGCTTTCCTGTGATACCTTTTATTTTCGTAGTGCGGGCCCGTAACCTAATAGAACTCAAAGATCTTACCAAAGTCCTTAATCTTTGAATCGCAGAGCGCAGGCAGTTACGAAGTTATATACAAAAAGCACTATTATAATTTAGAATTATATCACAGTCTTATTTAATTCACGAACCGACAGATCTATTTTTCCACACACGTCAAGACACTTATTGTCACTCTTGTCTATGTATATGTTTACTTTTTGCTAAAGAGTTTCTATATCTGTTAACTTCAACAGAATGTGCTATACAGAGCTCGAGATTCAGCAAAATTTTTAACTATAACAAAGACCTTTCTAATAAAAAGTTATGTAAATGTTAAGTTACTTGAATGTGTTCACATATTCAAGTAAAACCATAAAAAAAGTATTTTGACACGGCCAACCTTTTCAATGAAGTTTTGGACTTACTCGACGGGCGAAGAGGAAAGTTGTGATGAGTCCGCGGTTAGCATTATAGCCCACTTATCCGTTGAGTTGCCTAGGAAGAAAATTAATAAAATTTAATCAAATACTTCGATACGATAGCGGACTGCGACGTTCGCCCATAAAAGTTTATATTAAAACTGAAAACTAGTCGTTGCTTCCATTAAATAGACGATGCGATTTTACGGCGCAACTTGGCACTTGTTTATCAGTTGGATCAGTAATTAAAGGTTACCTGAACTTTAATGATGTTGCGGCGGGCCGAGACGAGGCTGGACTTTGAGAAAATCACCAAGTTTCCTCTTTTACTGCGACGTGGGCAGTTTTTTTAAAAATAGGAGGTTCGTGAGAAAAATTGGGGACGGCCTTTGACGGTGGCTGGCTGAAACTGAAACGATTTACTTAGAAATTTTCACAAACACACTCACACAGTTTAAAAAGTTAGTCAAACTGGCATAATCATTATATTACTATAACTACTTTATTTGTCTTGCAGTAGTACCTATTTTTGTGTTTAATGTTTGATTACATTAATTAGTTTCATATCGTGTTTGCCTTCAATTCGAAAAGTGGTACATCAATTTCTTGGCCGACCGTACGAGGAATTATAATTGTTTTCTGCTCTGTTCACACCACAAAGTGTATGATTGTATATTAAGCATTTAAGCCGCACACTGAAAACATTTAAGCACACAGCAGAAAGCGACACACTGAAAATTCTTTAATATTTCAACCACACGACAGAACAGAATACCTACAATTGGAATAGAATAAAATCTTCGATGGAATATTCGGGAAATTCGTTGAGATAATGACATAATTATATCCCTACTACATACATACATACATACATAAATCACGCCTATAACCCCGAAGGGGTAGGCAGAGGTGAACTAGCACCCACGTTTCGCCAGTTATGTTAAGTCCCATGTAATAGGTACTCCCTACTAGAAATCTATAAATGCAATTCAATTTGAAGTATCCAAATAAATGCTACCGAACCTATGTTCGTGCGCCCCAAATGGCGAGTCAGCACTACCAGATGTCCCGTCTCAAAGAAAACTTTTATTTAAATAAAGTAGTTTTATTCGTAGCGCCCTCGTAGCGGAGTCTGTGGATTATCATCGTAGTCGTCTGCAGGCTACGTAAGTTTTCCTGCTACGAAAGACCTGCTACGTAGTAAATCATCGTTTTAATATTCGCTGTGTTTGGGTTCACGTTTTAAAAATGGTACAGGAAGCGCGATCCGTTGGGAACTTCTCAGTTGGCCCGGGAGCGAAAAAAAAATAGAATGTGCCAGCACCGACTTACCACGTGAGTGTCATTCGATATTTAACGATTAGTAAAATTTTTTAACAATTAGTTGAGTTAACTATGCATCAAAAATCCGGCCCTAAGGGCGATTGCCCGGTGCAGACCAATAGGCACTTTAGAAAGAATGAAATAAAGAAAACATGTATTGGCCTCACAGATAACACAAGAGACATAAAAATTAAAAATATATATAAAAATATATATTTTTAAAATTATAATAATTATTGTTATTAATATTATAATAATAATTATAATTAAAAATATATATAAAAATATATATTTTTAATTTTTATGTCTCTTGTGTTTGTGTTGTGTAAAAAAACCACAAAGGGTTACATAGTGCAAGGCCAAAAGGCCCCAGTCTCGGCATATGCTATTGTGTCAATGTATCCATTGACACAGCAGCAGCTTAGGTTAGCGAAGCCTAGCGGAAGGCAAACCTTGAACAACAGTATACCCAGAAAGGTTTGGTGTCAGGCAGGTGGCCGACTGTAAAACTTTAGCCTTGAGCAGTATGGATTGGAATGTGGTCATCCTAATCGCTCTATCCGTTTATCGGTCTTTCGACATGGTCCTTTCAACGACACAATTAAATATGACATTTCTTATTTAAAAAAGTTAAAACTAATCGTTATTTTGACTTACGTTACGGTTCTTCTATCGAATGCTAACAACGTAACGACATTATTTCTTTATAATTCAATTACATACTCGGACAGACACCGTATCAGTAAATACCTACACCCAAACAATAGCTCTTTAGAATGCAGACACGGTGCGAACCTGGGAGCAGTAGTTGGAAAACGGCCAATTGACGGCTCGAGCCCGACTGACTTCACCCTACTCAAAGTAAGGTTTATCTTTATCAGCGGACCCGAAACGGAACTTATGTGCCCTTTACATGACAGAGAAAGCGTTGGAGACTTCATCGTGTGCATTAGACCGTACAGTGTAGGGGCAGTAGTAACAATTTTTGAAATGAAAAAGACACGGTCGCCCTGTAGTGACGTCAGAGAAGAATACAATAGGGATGATGACCAAAGCATCACTGAAATAATAATATGTCTGTTAAATAATTTACTGCCGGACTCAGAGACGTCAAATAACGATAATGAGTACTTAATGTCAAAAAATGACAATTCAAAACTTGTCGCTATTCTTGCCGGGTCTATGGTCTATATTTAATTGAAATTTTTTGACATTAGGTTATCATTAAAGTTATTTAACGGCTCCGAGTGCGGCAGTATAATAGCCTTTCTGCCGCACTCAGAGACGTCAAATAACGTTAATGAGTACTTAACGTCAAAAAATGGCAATTCAAAACTAGTCGCTATTCTTGCCGGGTCTATAGTCTAGATTTGAAAGAAATATTTTGACATTAAATACTCATTAAAGTTAATTGACGTCTTTGAGTGCGGCAGTTAGTTTTTTACTATTTAAAAAGGTACCCCAAACTGATGGGGGACGCATGAGGAGTGTAATGAGAATGGATGAAGCGAAAGAAGTGTGTAAAGATCGTAGTAAGTGGAAAGAAGTGATTTCCTTTCTCCCACAGGGGTTGTTGAATTGTGTATGTGTGGTAAGAATGGATGGAAGAATATAGGGAGAATGGACCACAAAACCTTCCGGAGCCCAGTCCTCCGTTCTCGTAATCGAGATAATACATTTTTGATCACCCATCCAATGACTGGCCTTAGCGAACATTTCTCGGTTTCAGCAAATGCGGGTTATTTCACTGCGCTATCCAGCTTCTCAAGCAAGTAATACAAGCATAAAAAAATTTCAGTGACTGAAATTATCTATCTACCCACCAAAAAAAAATCCAACTCATGACATTAAATACCCTAAAACCACTCCGTCGAACATCGCAATACTGACAGACATACAGACCCAAAAAACTTGAGTGTTATTTGATTCCTTTATCCTTCTCTAGCCGGATGAATTCCTCCGGCTCCATTAAAGTGTCAGTCAGGAAGCGGCATAGTGGCCGCAGACAAAGATATTACACCCCCTTTTTATTTCGTGAAACTTTAACAAGGTGATGGGCACTTTGAGCCCGTAGTAATACACTCGTTATTTATTTATCGTGAAGAGCGCGGGGGTTATATCGTGATGTTCTTTTTCTTTTATGTTTTTATGTGGCTTTTTATAACCGTTGCTTCGTTAATATCGAAAAATAAGTAACAGAAAAAACGCACCCCCGGAATACTACCCATGCTAACATAGTCCTACACTACGGTGATATTGAAAAATCGAAAACATTTTGTAGTTTGGAATTTACGCTAGTAAAAATATTAAAAAATGTATAGTTGTATAAGTGGGTTGCAAATCTTTTTATTTTTGGCGATGTTGTATATAAAAAAATCATAGTGATTAGTTAGCATCATGCGCTTATGCATGCACGCTCGCATCAACGCACGTGGATGTGCAATCTGATAAGAAAGCGCGAAAGCTGTTTTGTCTACTTCTAGAAGTATCTTTATTTTCGGTTGATCCGAAGAATACTGTATTTTAGCTAATAGACACATACACACACACACACACACACACATAAATCACGCCTATATCCCCGAAGGGGTAGACAGAGGTGAACTAGCACCCACGTTTCGCCAATTATGTTAGGTCCCATGTAATAGGTGGCGAGCCTATTTCCATTTATCGGGCTCAAAAGTCGCAGTATATTGCTAGGTTGATAAGTGGTGGTATAAGAGGAACGCTGCTGCCCATTTCTCATCACTGATTTGTCTTATATATATTTTAGTTAATAGCCATTTCTTTATTCAACATCAATATGAATTCTATGTACTAATATTTTTTATACACTGTTTTAAGGCCCCTCGGACAAATGACGTTGTAAAGAGAGCTGGCAGTTGTCAATTGTATTCTTTCGATTCGGTTCTCTGTTTCCATCCGACGCCATTTGTTTTACTATGTAAATTGACACCAAGTGTACAGTAGGATTGAATGAAGCGTATAAAGTACTGGAATCGGTTACAGACATAGATACTGATCCTATTGCGTGTTTTCTTTTAGGATGTATGCATGCATGGTTGCGTGCGTTCGTGTGAGCATATGCATGCGTGCATGCAAACATACGCGCGTGGCAGAGCTCATGCGCGTCTCTTATTATAATGCCTAATATGCTTTCTAAGTAATCTTCGACAATTTTCGTCACTGGCAATATTATGGTCTTCTTTTTCTGCCTATACTTATCCATTCTTATATGGGGCCACGTCATTAGACCAAAATATTTTCGGTACCTACCTAGGATTTCGCTGAATTTTGATTGTCATTTCTTTTCTAACGTCCGGGCATTTGAATAATTTTATATTCCAGAAAATTACTTCTCTCAATTCTCTTTCTCTTTAAAACAACCTAAACTGCCTTAGAATCGAATAAACACTTTGACACCAAAGTGAGAAATGAAAACACGGAAGAGTATCGTGAGAATTCGTGTATGATTCACAAAGCAATATCACCGACTAGGATCTATTAGGCATTTCCGAATAACAAGCAATGGAAACTGGAATACGTAATAGAGGCGCATGTCAAACGTTCATACCTCTGCACCAGCGCTCGACATTAGGTAATGCATATTGACACTTGCCTCTGTACACTGCTGTTGGGTTGGAGACGAGATTGCTTTGTAGCGAGTTCTGTATCGGTTTTCTAAGATGACAAATTCACTGCTTCAAGTAATAGGGAAATGTAGAACTAATTGAGAAGTTACGTGCTGACAATTTTTTTATACAAGGTGTTTCGTACATGGGGTATCAAGCTGGCACCCATCCTTGCTAACTAAAGCAATTTTTTTACATATTTTTTTTTAATATTTTATTTGTATGACTAAATTAGCATGGGTAGGTGCCGGCTTGATACCCCATGTACTAAAAACCTTGTTTACGAGAAGACTCGATTTAGATAGGGAAGCTCTTAAACTTCTACCCTGATGGTAAGTGACGATATAGGGCTGAAGATGGAATCGAGCTTCTACTGGAATCCTCAACCACAGAGGGGCTAAGAAAAATAGTCTGAATGCAATGAAATAATAACATTATTAGAATGGCAACATATTTTGATGAGACGGCGGGAGCTAGCCAGGCAAACTCTAAAAAGCCATCAACCAAACCGAATACAAAATTCTGCTCCTCTGGGGATCTGGGGAACCCGGTACCTCGCGATCTAATTTCCGTGGGCGAACCACTAGTCCACGGAGGAGGTTAAAAGAAAGTTGAGATATATCAATAAAGGGTCAATTCACAGAATAGATACAGAAATTCATTTGCCGCGACTAGTCAAAACAGAGCGTCTCCCTAAAATGGAAATAGTTGGAAAAATACCACCGGTCTCCATCTATACCAGGGGTGCTCAAACTTGAACAGCTGGCGATCTACCTCAATATTGTTAGAATACGATCGATCGACTCTGAGAGGCCGCAAGCATGTGCGATGTAGGATTGTCGTCTTAGTAGGGTGCATGTGTAATATAGATATTATTTAAAGTGTGTGGGTATGCGGTAAAGTCGCCGCATACTCAGCGAAAAAGGGAAGATCTTCCTCCGAGCCAGGTGTGCACTCGGGGACCGCGGTCCGACTGTACTTCGTCGGATCTTGTATATATTCTGAGTTCCTCCAGAAACTTTGTAATCGTGATTCAGGACTTGCTATTCTCATTCTGCCTTAACACCACAGTCATTAAGGTCTACAGTTGATTTGACTCCATTGTTATCGTGAGCTGTCGTACTTTTTGCTGATCAACCATTTCTCGGTTACTCGACACTTTGTTTACGTAGCGCTCTGACGTAGCCGCTACAAAGTGTATTAGTTCATTAGATAACTATTACATTATGTGGGAAATTTATTATATATATATATTACTGTTACCTCAAAAACTTAATTGTAAATATAATTATTAATTTGTCTGTATTGCGATACCCTGACAGGGTCATGTTTATGGGATATTATCTTATGTAACATCTGTTATACCAACATGTGGCAATAAATGATATGACTATGACAATGACTATTATTTTTACCGCATAATATGCATTTTTTAGCCACGGTAAGTCTAGGTCTGCTCTATAATATAATTAAATACTGTTCTTACTTCGCTCTTAATAGTTTTTATTAATTATCTGTTATTTTTGATGTTTATTTGAACATTAAGTATAAATGTTAAATTAAAAAAAATATATGGTTACTCTATATTCGGGCAGATGTCTATACCACTCTGCCAACCAAGACGTTTAGGCATCGCCCGTATCAAGTCTATAATTTTTCGAACTTTTTCTAACTGCAAGTTTTATATCCAATTTTTTCTCGCGATCTCCCATTTGAGCACCTCTGATCTATACTTTCGTCACGTGAAGGCCGGTGTCGAATTCCGGCCGTTACGCGTCCAAGTGGCTATTTTTAAGATGGTTTACGAGGCTCGTTTAGTTTATGTGCCCTTAAGTTGAGGGGAGAGCCCGGATTCGGTTACAGGAGTAGGTTTGATGTCCGCGTAAATATAGATTTCGTTAAGGGATATTTTATTGGTGCGTTTCATGGGTTTATATAAGTGTAATTACGTACAGTGAGTAGATGATACAATCGACAGTTTTGAATCGGAGTCATAAAAATACCTCAAATTCTAGAATACTAAAAATGATCAGTGAAGTGCATACATACGTGTTCGTAAATCACGTCTATATCCCCGAAGGGGCAGGCAGAGGCGCCTAAACACCCACTTCTCGTCAATTAAGTAAGATCCCATGTGATAAGTGGCGAGCCTATTGCCATCTATCGGTCATGGAAATCGCAGTACATTGATAGGATGCATAAGGGGAACGCTGCTGCCCATTACTTCTTGCTGTCTCAACCATTAGCCGCTGTGTATGACACCCACCAGAAAACACCATGGCGACCATTTTGTCAAATGTTAGTAGTCCAAAATTGAAATGTTTCGACAGAAACTTTGTACTGTTTGCCACTTGGCTATAGCCGCAAATCTCCCCTATAAATTGGTGGGATGGATAAGTCTCTTAATACAGGGAACTTATGAGCTGACTCGTGTTTTTGTATGTTAATCGAGTGTTATAATACGGTTTGTGAAAATGTTAATGCATCGAGTGAGGTCGGAGGAAGGTCCGCGAGCGACGCCCGAGATAGACGAGATCGGCTGATAGGGTCGCCGTCGTCGGGGACTCGCCTGGGACCATTATTCGTGAATATATTGGGACTTTTTGATTTCACAAAGAATTTCTCCTCCCTGCCCTGTTCCCAGTCTATCTGGGGTCGGCGCAATATGTTTTCTCTTCCATTCATATCGGTCAGATGTCATCAAGCCATCCACTTTCTTTTGATTCATATCATCCATCACACCGTAAATGGTGGATCACACTGCTAATGATGAATAAATGTATAAACAAGAGACGGTAACGGACAGACCATGTCGAGAGTTTGGCTTAGGTTTTACAGCCGGCCGCCAGCATGACACCAAACCCTCTTTGGGTATGCTGTTGTTGGTGGTTTGCCCTCCACCATTCGGGTGCGCCAAGGTGCTTATTGGTCTATACCGGGCAATCTCCCGTGGTCGAATTTTTCCCGTAGTTGACACCCATGGAATGAGTCTGGACTGGCACATTCTACGCTCTACGTGTCTCCAAAAATGAGGTGTTCGCTTCTAGATTAGCGGCCCGATGCGACGTTGTGTCGCAGACATTTTTGACGACGTCGCATCGAGCCGCGATACAGTGTCGCATCTTACCATGGAAAACGCGAAGAAAAACCGAACGCATGGTCACCGTCTCCGGAGGCAAACGGTCCGCTTTTCTTTCCCAATTGACGCGGGCCCGCGCCCATTTTAAAAAAGATATGGGCCCACTCGGGGCCCAAAACGCCTCAGTTTCTCTCCAGCTGTTATCCGGACGGTGCTTGTATTTATTGAAACGGCCCTTCCTGTTTAAAAAGCGTCACACCCTTTTTTTCCGGCACAAAACTAAGGTGGTTTTAGATTTGGACTTTCATACAAAGGTATACAATTTGTGGCAACATTTAAATACTTACATACATGAATCACGCCTATATCAGGCAGAGGTGAATTAACATCCACGATTTATGTATTTATGTAATATGTATTTTTATTTACAACATAAAACGTCTGATATGTTTTTTACATTTTTATTCTGATAATAATTTTATTACGTATTCTTAATGATTTAGGAAATTAATGGAATACGTTACACAGTTAGAGACCGGCAGGCAATCATTCATTTAATTTTAATAGGCTTAGTTGATTTTGAATGACTGATGAGATACATTAGAGGACCACTATAATTATGACAATCAAGCAGATCATAAAATGGCTAATTTGTAGACAGATCTGACTGCAACGTGGGATCTTCAGAGTGCTAATAAGAAATAAAAATATTTTTGAGCCGTATCGTTTTTACATTTAATAATCGATCGATAAGTTGTATAATACTACTCGTAAAATAAAGTTACCTGTTCAAAATTATTATTTGATTTAAATTTAAAGATCGGTCAGGAAAATCTCGAAAAAGTACTCCCCGCAACAGGACAATAATTTTTCGTTTTGTTTCTGAATTTTTTCTCTTTTTTCTTTGTAAGTAAATTCAGTCAATGCAAGCAAGCGACAATAGCTACGCGAGGTTCCAGTCAATCAGGCTCTTTATTAGATCGTGTAGTCTACAGAGCACCCGAGACGTCCACGGCAACTCTGGGATAATAGAGTTGCCCAGATGATTTGTCGGATCGATCCAATATTCGGAAATTGGATTTGTAGATCGGCCGATAACGCCTGCAGGGTAGGGGGATAAGCCAAGCACGGGCCGCTATCGTATTTGCCTGGAGATATCGATTTTTTTTGGCTTTTGTCACGCTCTGTACGCACCCGGCATCTTTTACGTTCTTGAGCGACCCGAATGCACACGCCTTGGGAACACCTGAAACACTACAGCGTGCTTTACTTTAAGGGCCTGTTTCACAATCGACAAGTAAGTTCTGAGTAGCTTACTTGGTAGTTCAATTAACATATATTTGATATTACAACTGTCAAAATTAAATGATCTGCCAAGTAAGCTACGCAGAACTTACCCGTCGATTGTGAAACAGGCCCGCCTTAAATCTTGGAAAAATTATTTTCAGAGGAGCTCGCTAGCGCAGTGGCATAGCGCGCTCGGCCTGCGATTGCGTAAACTAAGCAATGTCGCTAAGGCCGGTCATTGGATGGGTGACCAAAAATTTATTATCTCTAGCTCCTCCGTAAAGCCGCTGGTCCCGCCTGCATCTGCAGTCGTTAATACCCACCAACCCGCACTGGGCCAGTGTGGTAGATTATGGCCATATAAGCACAAAAGGAACTCGAGATAATACATTTTTGGTCACCCATCCAATGACCGGCCTTAGCGAACATGGCTTAGTTTACGCAATCGCAGGCCAAGCGCGCTTTGCCACTGCGCTAGCGAGCTCCTCATGTAGGTATGTAGTATGTATGTAGAGTAGCTCCATTTAATATTTTGCCTTTATTGCGAGATACGCATGTGAACTGTCACACGTTATTTGGTCGCGTTATCTAAAGTGTCCCTCGTAGGATCGTATCGCCATCGCCGCGGGCAAGGAGCGCCAGTGAGCCCATGGGGCAGTCCACGGTATACTAGCATAGAGCAGATAAACCGAACAGAGTGAAAGCTTCCTAAGACCGCGGTCGCACTAACCCTGATATTATGCAACTGGCTGTGCGTCATAAACCGGTTTTTTCCAGTCTCGCCGCGCCGCGTGCGGGACAGTGGCCAGTGGTAACTCACACATGCCCCGCGTGCTTGTAGTAGTGCAATTCGCGCTATTCGCGCGGTTGTATGAAGGTTCTTATTCTCTGTTCCGTTTATTTACTCATGTGATACTAGTGACAGCCCCTCATACAAACGCTAAAAATTATTGCACCATCGAAACTACTATGTGGTTTCACGGCTGTTTTCGTAGAATGTCGCAACTCGTTTCTGTTCTACTGATTGAGTTAAAAAATGTTTTGCTGTCATTTAAGTAGCTAAGTTAAATGTGTTATTGCAAAGTCGCCATGTAAGACATGTTACGGCCGCTCTCAGACGCGTCAAATAACTTTAGTGAGTACCTAATGTCGAAAAATTTTAATTATATCTAGACCATAGACCCGACAAGAATAGGGACTAGTTTTTAATTGTCATTTTTTGACATTAAGGACTCATTATCTTTATTTGACGTCTCTGAGTGCGGCAGTTAGTAAGACTTTGGACTAGACGGCTGGCTTGGTCGAATGGTTAGATTTTATTTTTTTATTTACTTATTTGGTTCACAAATCGAATGCAAGGTACGGTCAACGGCACTTCAGACTACCAATAACTGTTAAATGTTTACCGATTCACTGATTGTCAACCTTAATTGTTTGTAATAACGCTCAAAGTCAATTAAGAAAATTTATTGTGGTCGGCATAAAATAATGTGGCGGTTTGTATATAAAATAATAATAATAAATATTTTGATTATAATTGGAACATTATATAAATGTTAGAAATAGTAAGTACAAAGTGGAGCCGGGTGGTATAGGCATCTGCCCGATTGCAGAGGACGCGGGTTCGCTTCCCGCATCAAGACTAAAATTTTTCGAACACTTTCTTACCACAATTTTCTTTGTACTAGAAAGCTTTAAGAAACAACTAAAAACCATCGCTGGCTATTGGCCAAGATGTCCCAGGTTCAAATCCTGGTAGCATTAACAAATAAACTAATTTGAATTTTAATTGTTGTTATGAAGTCCTCCAGTCAATACCATTGGGGACCTCCACTCCGTTCTGAATTCACGGAATCTCGGCGCTCCACTTGCTCCCCGATTCCCGTGGAAAACAAGGAACTATTAAAATAATAGGGGGCAGTTTGAGTTCGGGGCACGCGCCAAAGTAATTTTAAAAGGAATCGGGATCCACAGGGGAGCGCCCTAAGTATATTACGATAGATTTCACTTCGGCAACAGATGGCCTATTGTATTGTTTGTTGTTCGGTCCGTTCGTTGGTTCCCGATCGTCGTTCGGTCCCGCTTCGACTCGGCTTCGGTATATTATTATTGTTAATCTCGTTTCGACTCTTGTATTTGAAATATTATTTTAATATAATTGGAAATAAAGAAAACAAAGGTCAGAAATTTTTCGATTTTTTTTTATTTAATAGGGAAATGTCCTCTCCATCCGGGCAGATGTCTATACTCATACATACATACATAAATCACGCCTATATCCCCGAAGGGGCAGGCAGAGCCGAACCAGCACCCACGTTTCGCCAATAATTGTCAGGTCCCATGTAAGGTGGTGGGCCTATTGGGCCTTATCGGGCACAAAAGTCGCAGTATATTGCTAGGTGGTATAAGAGGAACGCTGCTGCCCATTCCTCATCACTGATTTATCCTTAGTCGCCTTGTACGACACCCACGGGAGAGACTTGTGGTGGTGACAATTGTATTCTACTCTGCCGTCACCACACGGCAATCTACATTATTTAAATGTTTAAACAAATATATTATTTACGTCCTGGTTGGCCGAGTAGTATAGGATGGATTGCGGAGGACGCGGGTTCGATTCCCGCATCAAGACAATGATTTATCGAAATTTTTCTG
The DNA here is from genome assembly GCA_963931975.1 of Cataclysta lemnata. Classification (NCBI taxonomy): domain Eukaryota; kingdom Metazoa; phylum Arthropoda; class Insecta; order Lepidoptera; family Crambidae; genus Cataclysta; species Cataclysta lemnata. The sequence continues at coordinate 14,848,540 of OZ008346.1, read as the reverse complement.
ACATCTTTTTCTTTGAAACTTCATCTTCCTGCCCTTATCCCAATCTAAGCGGTTCACCCTTCTCCCACGCTCTTTTTCTTTAAAACAATTTGTTGAAATTGAAATATTTCTTCAATTCGCATTCATCACAAAGGCGGATCCACAGCAAAATTTTGGTTGGTGGAGTCAGCACTCTTTATCTAGACACGCGGACATTCCCTCCAATAAAAAATAATAAAACATTAACTGCAATGGACATTACTTTTAATGTCCAAAAAGAGAAAACGCATAGTTAACTCCTTGGGGTAGTATAAGTTGAGTTTTGTTTCTCTTTAATTACACCCTAGCGGCGTCGGGGGGAAGTTAAAAAGTTAATTAGCTTTAATTTTAATTGTGGGGCGGGCCGCGATGGCTGATAACTGGTCGGAAGCGTTTTGTCTTAAGTGTTTTGAACTTTATATAATTAGTCAGAGCTTTGTCGAGTACAGTGGAAAAGGTTTCAACAGATTTTGACAGTAGATGCCAGGTTGCCAGCCTACCTGGTGAAAAGGGGATGGGGGATAAGAGGAATATGAATACGATGCCATAACCAAAAAGCTAAGACAAGGCACCTATACCCAAGGGTTGGTGTCAAGCAGGCAGCTGGTTGTATTGTAGCAAATAAGGGGAGGTGTGATGTAGCGGCTACGACAGAGCGCTACGTAAACAGCTGAGTATGCGGCGACTTTACCGCATACCCACATTGGTGACCACCGACATTGGACAGCAGCAGCCTTCGCAATTTCAAGGTATCTATCACCCCAGATATGAAGAGGTAAACGCCATCAAGGTCCACGATCAGCAGTAAAAGCGACTTGGTCCTGCGGCAGCTAGCGGATGGATGGCACACACTGGCAGCCCACGGTCGGAGACGAAAATTTGGGGTCACACTCCGGCATGTGGCAGTTCTGCATATGGTGCCTACCGCTGATGAAGAATACACGCTCGTCGAGGCTTGGCGACTGGAGCGTCACGAATTTCAAATAAGGGGAGGTGTGATGTAGCGGCTACGCCAGAGCGCTACGTAAACAAAGTGTCGAGTAACCGAGAAATGGTTGATCAGCAAAAAGTACGACAGCTCACGATAACAATGGAGCCAAACCAACTGTAGACCTAATGACTGTTGTGATAAGGCAGAACGAGAATAGCAAGTCCTGAATCACGACTATAAAGTTTCTGGAGGAACTCAGAATATATACAAGATCCGACGAAGTACAGTCGGACCGCGGTCCCCGAGTGCACACCTGGCTCGGAGGAAGATCTTCCCTTTTTCGCTGAGTATGCGGCGACATTACCGCATACCCACAGTATAATCAAAGCCAAAACAGTATGGACTCTCTCCGTTCATCGGTCTTTCGCACATACGGTCCATTCCATATTTTTTCTATACATTCATTCACCACCAGCACCTTTCCGGTAGTTGGCGATAGAAATTAAAAGGAAATGGATGGCTTTATGACGTCTAACCAATATGAAAGGAAGACGAAACCGCATACCTACTCAGAGATGGTTGGTATCAGGCAGGCAGTATGGATGGGAATGTTATCATGCCGATCGCTCTCTCCGTTCATCAGCCCATCGATATGGCGCTTTCCATCACGTTTTATACATTCATTCATCTCAAGCACATTTCCCGTGTGATGGAAATGTGGAATTGGAAATTAGATAACTTGATAACGACTGTCTACCTTTGCCGCGTGGTGACGGCAGAGTAAAATACAATTGTCACCACCCCAAATCTCTCCCGTGGGTGTCGTACAAGGCGACTGAGGATAAATCAGTGATGAGGAATGGGCAGCAGCGTTCCTCTTATACCTAGCACCTAGCAAAGTACTGCGACTTTTGTGCCCGATAAATGGCAATAGGCTCGCCAGCTATTACATGGGACCTAGCATAATTGGCGAAGCGTGGGTGCTAGTTCACCTCTGTCTACCCCTATATATATAGGCGTGAATTGTGTATATGTATTAACCTGGGAACATAGCATAATGAGATAATGATGATTCGTTTTGCCTTCTTTACCCATCTTGCCGTAGTGCACTCATAAACGTGTTGGTGACAGTACCGCAAAAAAAGTTCCAAAACAAGACTAGAACATACCTGAACCTCTTGCTCCCCTTTCTGTAGAATTCTTTTAATATTTTCCTTCTATTTAGGTTAATATTTAATTAATATGCAAAGCTTCGTTGAAGTGAATTAACATACTTTTAGCTTCCGTAAATACTGGGGATTTCTTTGTTTATTTGTGTTTTTTTTTTCGCAATTAAAACTTTTCTGCCGGTATTCAAATTTTTAACAAAGAGACGTCGTTAATTTTTATTGAAGTTAAAAATGGTCTTTATTATAATAACGGTATTACGTAAAATTTTTTATTATTAAGAGATAAGATGTTAGGTAGGTATATTATACCTATATTAGATGGAAAAATTAATACAGATTATTTTTTCACGTTTAAATTATTTCAATATGTATAGGGGAAAGGTGGGTAACATGGATACAGTAGCGAAAAATCAATGCGGCAAAATTATAAATATAATTCCCTCAGCCATAGCAAAATAAACATTAACATATATAATTTAATGAAATGTAGGAGCAATTTTGGTCCCGGCTACATTTGCAGTCGTTAATACCTACCTATCAATCCGCACTATGTCAGCTTGGTGGCTAATGGCCCATTCTCCCTAAATTCCTCCATCCATAGGCAAGGCTTGTGCCCCAGCAGAGGCCGTCAGACAACCACAAAATGGCAAAATTTTTGGCAGATTTTGTGCTCTATTATTACCAAATTAAGGTTGACAATCGATTCAAGAAATTTGAAAGTTTTTGGTAGTCTGAAGTGCCTACCCCTTAGGGATATAGGCGTGATTTATGTATGTATGTATGTATGAAGTGCCGTTGAGTGATTTAGCGGCTAGTTTAATATTCCCTAATAAATGATCGGTTTACTTAGTTTACAAGTATATGCTTTAGATTCAAGGGTGGTTGAAAGAGCTGTGAATGTCATGCGTGGTAGAAAGGTAATTTTCGATAAATATTGAATATATGCGTAGGCGTACACGTGTCGAAACGTGGGTGTTATAATGTAAATGTAAGGTGAACTGCAAAAGTGAGTTATAATTACGCAGAGCAGAATACAAAATAGAAATTAGGCGTAAATCAAGCTGTATAATATAATACAGCATGATTTATTTTCTAGAGGAGGTAAGCAGAGGTGTAGGTATTAACAATATTGCATTATATAGATGTTATTAAACAAACAACAAAAAAAAAATGTCATAAAAATTTAAAAAAAATACAGTACAGATTCGGGAAACGAACCTGCGTCCCCTTGTCGTCGGGACAATAATTTTTAGAATGTTTTCTGCCTTTATTCTTCTGCCTGCCTTATTCTCAGGCTGTCTGGGGTCAGCGCAGTATGTTTCCTCATCCATTCATTTCGGTCAGACGTCATCAAGCCATTCCACTCCCTTTTGATTCATATCAGCCCCATCATACCGGAAAGGTGCTCGTGATGAATGAATATATAGAAAACAGACGAAACGGACCATGTCAACAGACCGATGAACACAGAGAGTAATTGGAATGATAACATTCAAATCCATACCACTCAAGGTTTTGGCTTAGGTTTACCACCAACACTTTCGTCTTCTCGTGTCTGATAAATCACAAGAGAACGTTTAGTTCTATACCCCATTCACTTCGGCTTGAGACAAAAGGTATGGTGATGTGTCTTTTAATATAAAATACAAAAATAAATATGTGCAACACCAATATTTCAAAGCAGCTAACAGTTTTATTTGTCTAGGTATTTGATGATGTATTTTAGAATAAGTACACGTTTCTTGTTTTTAAAAGCATTTTGTAGATAACGAGACAAGGCATATCAAGATTGTTTACATTTTGTCTCAAGCCCAAGTGAATATAGTGTGGCTAGAACAAAAGCGGGCGCACGCAGGTAAGTTACACAAGTGGCATTACGATGTAGCTAAATCTCCGGCGGTAATAAAAGCAATTTGAATTTCAATGCGGACGCGGCGGAGGCGCAGGCGGTGCAAGCGATATATTATAAGGCGCGCGTTTTTTAGAAAAGAGTGAAGTGGCATCTACACAATGTGATTGTGAAGGTTTTATTCTTCTGAATATTGAGTAGGTACGGAAACAGTTTGCGTTCGTCTTCCCCTTCGCGGCGGGCAAGGCACGGGCGGAAGCGGTGAACCTTTTTATTAAAGCCCGACCAAACGACTGGTGTAACGTTAGGACGGCAATACGAGCGTTACATGTAGCCGTCCTAACGCAGTGTTACATTACACGTTACACTCGTCTGGATCCGGCTTAAACTACAAATTGCAAGCTGACAGTTTCGCCCTCTTCTTTTTTATTATGATTTAATATTTAATGTTTAAGCATTAAATAAATATCAGAAAGCAAAATAATAAGAAATTTTTTTTTTGTCCTGATGTGGGAATCGAACCCGAATCCTGCCCGGATTTTTCTGACTTTATTCTCTTGGTAACCTAACTTATTATTACTTGCTGCGATCATCAAACTCTGTGGCCCCATGAATGTAAATAAATACATGATACATACTGCGGGGGAGATTCGGGATGGTAACAATTTGTATTCTGCTCTGCCATCACCACACGGCTTAACATATGGAAATTAATCTATATTTCTTTTTCTTCTTCTTCCTGTCCAGTTTATTCTATTGTAGTTTTGGGCTGTGCGTTGATACGTCAGTCAGACAATTTTTTTGGTTGTTCTCTGTATTATACCATGACACTTTTTGGTCGCGAATTCGGAGTTGCTCCCATGGTGAAATTTGTTCAGTTTGATGGTCTGAACGAATTCCAAAAATTTTTGCAGTGACCAAAACGTCTCCTGGTATAATACAGAGAAGATAATAGTAATCCTAGATCCTCTGAGGGCCTAGCCAAGTAAGTGGCTTATCTATTCGAACGCATAGAAAACAAAAGTATGAAGCTGATGTGTACTTATTGTTTTGTCTGTAACACGTCAGTTTCATACAGTATTCTATGCGTTCGAGAGTTCACCACTTTTAGGCCCCCTGTATCCCGAAAACGCTTGCGCGTGTCGCTCGCGCCACACCCCACAAGGGAGGCACCAGATGCCGCATGGGTGACAATAAATTTTATCGCCTCTCTGTGCGTACTCCGCACTACAAAACCGTAAGCTCGGATTTGATACATAAACGAAACGATATATTTTATCTAAACGCTTACTGTACATTGCGTTTGCATGGCGCAGGGTCTTGGTACGCGCTGTAGTCAACCGCACAGTTCTTTAGTAGGTACGGCATACGAGTGGAACTGATTCCGCTCGTATGACTTCTATTGCTGCTTTCCTTATAGCTGGATTTATTGTGATATGAGTTATGTGTACCATAATAGTATGCTACCTCGTACCTGGATGTAAAATGGTTTGTCGTTTAATATGGTCACTCAGAATGTGTTAAGCAATATCAACTGCTGTTTGATTTTAGCAAGTTTCTATATTTTGTATATTAGTTAAAAAAAATATTATATAAATAAAGAAAATTGTGATTAGAAAAAGGTCGAAAAATTAAAGTCGCGATGAGGGAATCGAACCCGCGTCCTCGGCAATCCGGGCAGATCTTTTTTAACCCCGATTTTCTTTATAGGCAATCCGGTTTATTCAAATTAAGAATAGTGGTTATGTATCGAACGTCTGACGTGCTTTATCCGTCTGCAATAAGAAAACTGGAGATTTCTAGTCATTTATTCTATTCCATTCAGTGGTGTATCCCACAAAATGGTAATAATGTGCACACGATCTTATTCAAGCCAACTTTCGAACTTTCGTGCGAGTTCTTTAAATGTTCAACGGACTTTTAGATAAGCAAATCTTATTACAAATCAATACTAAAAGCTTTGCAAGTTTGTACCCAAGCTCAGACATGTGCGTATAGAAAGTTAGATACTATGCGAAAGTGATTTTGGATTCAATGGTGTTTGTATTTTGGTAGTAGTGCATTTTACTACCACCATTTATTTATTTATCTATTGTGTATAAAATCCAAAGCTCTTAACACCATTTTATATAATATATAATCAAATCTTATAGCTATAAGACGCAAACGTAATGCAATACACAAAAATAAATACAGATTATATTTATGATGTAAAGTTTTAAAAATAAACAAGAGATCAAATAGTCATTGATGGTAAGAGGTAAGAGAAGCAATCGCACAGTGATTCCACTATCTCTTTAAGCTTCAACAGGAGAGTGTGAACAAAATTTCGTTGTCGACGTAGAAAATCTTGCAAAACAAGCTGAACAGCCGAAGGCTTGCAAAATATTCATAAGCGCCCATACGTCTACATCGGCAATCTCAGCCTCCTCAGTAGCATCATTAACCGCTCATAAATTTAAACAAACACATCCTGCTAGAGCTATTCGGGCTGATTTACAGCCGGCTTTATCTGCCAGCTTAATGTGTGAGCGTCGCACAAGCGCCTGCCTAAATTTTATGAGCGATCTTCTAAAATTTTTATTGAAGACAATAAGGTGGTAGCCATAAAAGTGGATGATGAGCTCCGGCGGAATAACGCACTCTCCGGTTATCGACCGTAAAATTTGAGTCGTAAAGGTGGTTCTGCGTTGTGCTCGGCACCTGTGCTGTGATATCCGCAGTGGCAGTTCGCGGTTGCACCTGACTCTTTTTTCTGCGTCAGGCGTCAGGACTGTTTATTTTCGTATGGCGAGCAATGTCGGATTAACGTAGCGACATTTTGAAATTTAGGCACAGTTATTTATAGTTATTTAAAATTAAATTCAATGTATACCTTTAAGTGCACCACCCTATACATACAATAAATAATTCATTTAAATTTGAATAGACATTATCATACGAAGAATTACAGACGAAGGCAAAACTGAGCACTTAACTCATTAATGGTCTCCTACATAAAAAAAAATTTTAGTAATGAATCTTTTTAACATCATCTACCCACCAAATTACTTTCTATTTAAAGACATTAATGAGATTGAATAAAGCGAAAGAAGTATGGATCGTAGCAAGTCGAAAGAAGTGATCTCTGCCTTCCCCTGTGGGAGAAAGGCGTGATATATCTTGATATAAAGAGGCGGCTAACTTAATATTAGGCAATTTCAAAGATATTTATTTATTCTAATTCACGTTGCATGTCTCTAAATAGTGTTTAAAGCAAAAAATAAAAATTTACCCATTGATTTTTGTTCGATAGTCCTTTTTCCTTTTGTCAATGGAATGTAGCTCCTACTTTCTACATTCTTTATCAGGACGCCAATCAAATGAAGCGCGAAACGTCTTATTTGTTGTAAAATTGTCTCTTGCTACACTAGTTTTACATTTATGTATGCGTATTGATTCATATACGCGTCAAAACGGAAAACCTCCCCCATTTCCTATACCAATGCACTCAGATCGCTTCCCAATTATCGGCTACACAGCTAACTAACCGAGTTATTGTTTCAAATACTTGTTAATTTCATCCAACTGGCTACGCAAGGCAATAAAGCACGCTAACTAGTTAGTAATAAGTACATTGTCGGCCCGATATTTACATGGCGCCGGCCGGTGATAACTCAGCGGCGATCGATGCGGCCCGCGTGACTAATGGACCGAATATGTCCCGGCAAATCTGCACAGAGACCAGGGTGCCTACTATAATTCAACGAAAATGGAAACTACATACATTCTTACATAAATCACACCTATATCCCCGAAGGGCCAGGCAGAGGTGGACTAGCACCCACGCTTCGCCAATTATGTTAGGTCCCATGTAACAGGTGGCGAGCCTATTGCCATTTATCGGGCACAAAAGTCGCAGTACTTTACTAGATAGTATAAGAAGAACGCTGCTGCATTCCCCATCACTGATTTATCCTTAGTCGCCTTGTACGACACCCACGGGAGAGATTTGGGGTGACAATTGTATTCTACTCTGCACTCACCACACGACTTAAAACTACGACACAAAATGGAAACTACGGCCGATATTTCGCGCGTTTTCTACTATAATTCTTTATCGGACCGAAACTTCGTTCGGAGCAACACTTGAAACCAACAAAAACTTTGTAGAACTACTTGAAAATTAGAAATATTTTAGTTGGTTGACAACCGCCAACAAATATTGGAACAATACGGTTCATTATATTGATTAAGGTAACGCGTACAATCGTAGCATTACAGTACTCTTAAAATTATTCGTTTGAGAATCCGAACATGTATTAGAGTAATAGGGTCAGTTCCAAAGTTTCGTTTTATTCTCGTTCGATTGACAAGTTTCGTTCGGAGAATTATAGTAGGCGCCCTGGCTGGGCTGCTGTGGACTGATTTGGACAATCTAGGCTACTGCCAGACTAACGGATTGTGACCGTTCTAAAAATTATTAGGTACATGTCGACACGTGTATTTTTTATAAATCAAATCAATAATATGGATATGTGGATATGGTGGGTTATGGCCCATTCTCTCCCATGGGGAAGGGCTGTGCCCCAGCAGTGTTGTCGTTAAAAAAGCTAGTGATGATAAACTTAAAAAAAAAGTCTTGAGTTTTCATATAAAATGCAAAGAAAATTAATCCCACAACCTATTAGTATTTAATTTTACTAAATTAAACAGTAATTACGACTAAAATATACCGGGGCAAAGCCAGAAATCGAATATGGCTGTTCTGCAGAATGTTCTCGAAGCGGTACCTACCTCTACATATTGTGATGTTGACTCTTTTGTAAGCAGAGATCGCATCCGATTCATGGCTAATGGCGTGATTACGTCCATAAAGTGTGTTTAATGCTGGCAAAGTGCAGATTGTGAAAAATATCAGATAAGCCGATGCGATGGTTGGTACCTAAGCGTCAGGGTTGTATTTTGCTGAGTTGAAACACACTACGTGTACCTATTCATTTTTATCTTATAATTTGTATCCTTGTGTTTATATTTTTATGTTTCTCAAATTAGGGGAAGGTGGCCTAAAACGGACGCCTATAGCAGCTACTCATATGTATAATATTAATTTTACCGTCATTATTATAGACAGCTTGTTTGGGAGGATATGTGAAAATTGAAATCCTTATCATGATCATTCGAACAACCGGCTGGTCCAAAGGTGAGAATGCTGGCCAAGAGGTCCCGGGCCCGAATCCCCGGGGTCATTAAAGTGCGATGCATTGTGCGTTGTATTATTACTGTAATACCTAGGTACTATTTTAATCCTGAAATATAAAGGTATTAAGTTTCCATGAAGGTTGTTTTTAAACAAAACACAAGATTTCTCATAATCACGGTGTCTCAGACGCGATGTTATCCTGTTTTCGTGCCAATCTCGCCCGAATCTCGCCCCTGCGAAGTCACAGGTGAGGCCTTCAGACGCCCCGCTAATTCCGACTGATCCCTTGATCCGAATAAATTGTCGACAAGAATCGCCGCCTACGAATCCTGCCGATTGTGGAGAAGTTTGCAAAAGAAACGATTCGGATGGCTTATCGAGTCACGCCGGATCGAGTGATCGAATAAGAATAATACGCCTAACGCTATTGCGCGGCAATGCAAACGTGCTGCGTTTTATTGCTACAGTATTTGTGTAGGCGTTACAATGTTGAGTCATCTTAAATGGTGAGCGAGCTGCTTTATGATATTACAGATTACTGTTTGTGCTTCTGAAGAATTATAGCGTAGGTATATCTTTAAGTTCCTTTTTAAGCTGGTATAGGGTTAAAGCTTTACTGCTCATTCGTATTTATTGAGATTGGTTTTGATTCCGCAACCATATTGCGTACAGTCAACTTATACAAAGATGTCATTTTGCTGAATTCTGGAAATTTTTATCTTTCAAGAAAAATTCTCCTATAATGTACGATAAGAGAGACGGGTAGCACTCCCCTTGACAATAATGTAACACATAAATGGGTTAAGGCACAATTAACCAAACATGTTTAACCTTCTGGTTAGCCGATGTAGGTACAACAGTTCAAGGTTTTTTTAATTATTCATTAGTGTTGGGTTACATACTTATGTAATGGTAAAGAGTCATCCAAATTCTTGTATGATATAATTCTTGTAACTGTATTGTTAATTATTGGTTGATGGTGGTGGTTGAAATGCCATTGTTAAAATCACTTTACCAATTCTTTCTTAATGTTTATATAAATATTATTTGTTGCTTTTACAGTAGATAGCGTACACGCCGCGTTCTCAAATCCTGAGAAATCTGTAAGCTCTGCGTGCCTTTCGACAGGATTTGGTGATTGGTGCAAGATATCGTTTTATAGCGGTTTTGTAAACAAAAATAAAAATAACTGTAAATTTGGTTTAATCATAATAAATAAGGTACAAAACAAAACATACACTCCTGGCGCATGTATCAAGACCGTTCAAGAAATAAAATTTAAGTACGCCACCACAGATATCTCTACCATATAATTGATTGTCACCACAACTATCTCTCCTGGGGCTGTTACATGACGTTAAAAGAACAGCAGTTCTTCTAAAGCACCCTCTAGTCCTATTACCATGGCCAGTAGAAGGCAACAGGCTCGCCCCCCATGCATAGACCTAACATAGTTGTTAAAATGGGGGTAAGCTTAAACTGATGAGGAGGATGATATTTTGCCTAGACAAGTGGCCAATCTATTAGCGAATTCAATACAAATGTCAATTTATGACGACTACTCTTTCGCGACACGACAGTCGTCATTTTTTTTTTGGTAAAGCCATTTTCGCTGTAACACATACATACATAAATCACGCCTATATCCCCGAAGGGGTAGGCAGAGGTGAACTAGCTCCCACGCTTCGCCAATTATGTTAGGTCCCATGGTGACGAGCCCATTGCCATTTATCGGGATTAAAATTCGCAGTACATTGCTAGGTGGTATAAGAGGAACGCTGCTGGCCATTCCTCATCACTGATTATCCTTAGTCGCCTCGTACGACACCCACGGGAGAGATTTGGGGAGGTGACAATCGGGATGATGTCACTAACAAAGAATCACTGATATAATGATTTATAATAATAATTTAGGATAATAACATAATCAGCCGTGTGGTGACGGCAGAGTAGAATATAATTGTCACCACCCCAAATCTCTCCCGTGGGTGTTGTACAAGACGACTAAGGATAAATCAGTGATGAGGAATGGGCAGCAGCGTTCCTCTTATACCATCTAGCTATGTACCTACTGCGACTTTTGTGCCCGATAAATGGCAATAGGCTCGCCACCTATTACATGGGACCTAACATTACTGGCGAAACGTGGGTGCTAGTTCGCCTCTGCCTACCCCTTCGGGGATATAGGCGTGATTTATGTATGTATGTATTTAGGATAAGGAGATTCGTTAATAGTCACTTTACACTCAGATTATACTTGTTTTTTAATATTTATTTTATAAAAATAAAAGTACAAAACTTAGCAATCCGTCATAATTGCGTTTATGACGGATTTACAAAAATATAATTTGTTTTGGGCAAAATAGGCACGTAAGAAAAACATGGTGTAGTTTTTCAAAACTAGTCATCATGCCTATTGTATTCTACTCTGCCGTCGCCACACGGCATAGCCTCAGTTTTATACATTTTATTAGCCAGAATAGATTAGCCACTGGCTGTGGATGTATTTTCAGTGTGTACATGCACCATCACATCATCAGCACTTTCAGTTACTACAGCGTAGTGTCAGAATCGCCTAAGATTTTCTGGAATTTCGATTCGTGGGGAGAAAAAACCGACGTCCGTTATTTTTATTTCAAACAGCAGCCCTTTTTAGTGCATTATCTTGTTACTTACGCCGCACGCGACTGCGTAATGCAGATTGATACCGTCCAACTTTAAAGAGGCAAACTCGATTTGGAAGCGTCGTGACCTCGACTTGGGGTAGAAACTATACATCAGCTTTTCTCATGTTTCAGAGAGTGGCAAACTGAGACGATTGAGTGTTGTACAAATGTTGGCGGAAATATTTTCGACAAAATATAATTATTCAGAAATTGGTTGCCGCAAGTAGTGAGATCTTGGAAACTCCGAAAAAGATATTTGACATTGACCAAAATTGACTTCAATTTACTTCACGCTGTTTCCTAGTCAGCCCTAGATCAATTCAGATCACGCGCTTGTCGTTGCAATGAAAGTTTCCCAATGGAGGTTTAAATCAAAAATCTTATACTCCCTGAGTCACTGTCTCAATCTGAATTTACATTCCCCATTATAGTGAGGAGCTCAATAGCGCAGTGGCGTGATTTGTATATGTATGTAATAATGCTGTTAACAATATTATGGCCACAGATTTTGATAAGGTGGTCGTGGCCCAGTTCGGATTGGTGGGTACCGTGCCTTCCAAGCAAGCAGGAACTCGAGCTAAGAATATTTTTGGTCATTCATCCAATGACCAGCCTTGGCGAATATTAGTTTAAAACGCAATCGCAGGCCGAGCGTGCTAAGGGCTTGTACACAAATTGTACTGCGAATTGTTCCGATGCGAATTCGCAACGCAGAAAACTACAACGGAATTACTATATTGGTACGAAGAGATTTGCTACAGCAAGGCGGCGAAACAAAGTAGAATGAAATTGAAGGAATGCGCGATGTGAATTACATAATTCCTGCAATTTGGCGTGGCAGCTCGTAGATTTTTACGATGCGACGTCGCATCGCAGGTTTGTGTACAAGCCCTTAGCACGCTCGGCATGCGATTGCGTTTTAAACTAATATTCGCCAAGGCTGGTCATTGGATGAATGACCAAAAATATTCTTAGCTCGAGTTCCTGCTTACGGAAGGCACGTTAAGCCGTTGGTCCCGGCTGCATCTGCAGTCGTTATTACCCTCCAATCCGAACTGGGCCACGACCACCTTATCAAAATCTGTGGCCATAATAATATTGTTAAGAGCATTATAGTGTTTCGAAAATTTGTGATGTGGTTGAGGGTTCCAGGTGAAGCTCGCATCTATCCTCGGTCCTTATCGTCACTTACCATCAGGTGAGATGAAGGCCAAGAGCTTCCCTGTCTATCATTAAAACAAAAACCTTTCCCTGAGTGATATTTTTAATTATAAGGTAAGTTTTATTCCGGTTAAAATATTACTCCTAGACAGTTTTAGTGGTATCGCCTAACTAAATACGGTTGTAGCATCCAACTCCCCCGGCGACGGTTAAAAGTAACAATGTCAAAACAAATGTATTTTCCTTTGGTGAACCATTATCATTTCCACAATTTTCTGTGCGTGTCACGTACACTGTCTCATACATAACACCATAAAGACAAAACTTAACGGCCTGCATGCGTAAAACTGTCCTATTGTTTCGTAAATAAAGGTCGTATTTCTCTGTGGGCGCGCAGATATCGGTTCGATTCGGCATTACGTCTTCGCATCACGTCTCAGGTTCGACTCCCAGCTGGACCCTGTGTTATTTTTATCCGTATTTTGCTCTTATTGTGGCGTTATGTGACGGTGTCGGCGTTATTAAATGTCCGGGGTGCACGTTTGGGGCTGCTATATGACTGTGGCTTATTAAGTTAATCGTGTTATCTGTAACGGTATCTGGAGAATTATTGTGCTTAATAAAGTTAGCTCTGTTCAGTATTCCGTCCGACAGTTCAGTGCCTGGGACTCGATCTTATTTATTATTGCTTACATACGTAAATTGCTTACATTTGCTTACATCTTCGTTTCGTCAATTATGTTAGGTCCCATGTAGTGACGTGCATAGCGTCGTCAAACCAAAATCTGCAATGTGCTCTTTTTTAAAATTGCAACATTTTGACCTTAGCGGGTAGAGTAGTTCACTGCTCTATCTATCGTATGAAAAAACTGCTATGTCCTTATGAGCAATATTAATTGTCGGACCAAAATCTTTGTACAAATTTTTCTAACATTTATATAATGTTAAAATTAAAATCGAATAGAAAATATGCTATTGTACAGCGGCTAGAATATTGTCAATTTTTTTTGTGAATATCTCAAATTTGATCTAAGATTTGGGTGGTTAGAAAAAGTTCGAAAAATTATGATCTTGATGCGGGAATCAAACCCGCGTCCACTGTTTTTACACACACACACACACACACTCAAATGTGAACTTTTTACACATAGCAGATTATGGTTTTGACAACGATGAAAGGCTCAACATGTATAGCAATAGTGCCATTTATTGGGCACATGAATTGCCTCATAAATTAAGCCGGTTCCCACATCTTAGTGTTTTACAAGGCGACTAAAGGCTCGAGTTCACCAAAACGTAAAAGAAGTGATTAAAAATACGGTCAGTTTTTGACAGTTCTTCTATACGATAAAATGTCATAAACCTTCTTCTTGCTGCCCTTATCCCGCTTTAGACGGGGTCATCACAACATGTTTTCTTCTTCCGATAAAATGTCAAAAACCGATTAAATATAAATCACCTGTGAGTTGGTGCACCCTACCCTAACAGTTAAGACAGCGATTAGTAATGTGTAAATTAACTCTTATACCACCTAGCAGTATACAGCGGCAATAGGCAATAGGCTCCTATAATAGGTGGCGAGCCTATTGCCATATATCGGGCAAAAAAATCGCAGTATATTGCTAGGTGATATGATAGGTATGCTGCTGCCCATTACTCATCGCTGTCTTTACCCTTAGTCGCCTTGTACGACACCCACGGGAGAGATGGGGTTGGTGACAATTTTATTTTGCTCTGCCGTCGCCATACGGCCGAACTGTGTTAATGTGAATTAATAATTCAAAAAATATTGTGTAACATTTTTATTTGACTATAGGTCAATCAATCTTTTTATTTACAATCTATACTACAATTCCAGATAGGTATTTTATTTTGCGAAGTGTGATTGTAGTAGTGACGTGTAGCGATTAGCACGCTTGCATGTATTGCGGTCGATACTGCGCCTAGGGAGCGCTACACGCACTAAGATAAAGTTATATGTCTTACAAGATTCATAACCAAACGGACTTCGTGCTGCTGCCCATTACTCATCGTCTTTACCCTTAGTCGCCTTGTACGACACCCACGAGAGAGATGGGGGTGGTGTCAATTATATTCTGCTCTGACGTCACTACAAGGCCGCAAAATATAAATAGTAAATAATTATGATTTTTAATGCGAGGGTTTCCCGTTTCAGTCAACACACTTTGGGCTGCCTACCCCTATATTACTAGCAATTTACTTCAAGATACTCTACCAGAGTAGGCTCAATATGAAAATGCCAATCGTTATCTATTTGTTTGCTGTAGGTATCTTAAAAAATGAATATTGCAAATCATGATTTTACCCTTACAACTAAAAACAACAGTAAATAACCCACGAAAGAAATTAAAGACGGTATCCCTTAAGAAACGGGGAACAACTTAAACGTTTACAGCTGAAACCATGAATAAATAAGGAGGCTCGCTTCCTACCGCATTTGGGGTTGAATCGTAGAACCTTTTGGGACACATACTTTTTCCCTTCTTGTAAAGTATAGAAAGTTTTCGCCGTTAGGAAAGGGGGCCTATTATCTTTCATTTCTCTTGTAATTTAAAATTCTCCGTACGCCCCTTCAAAATCAAGCTATCAAATACGACGTTTACTCTCTTTCGTGGGGTGACAACTTTTTTTCCCGAAAATCTCCCAATAATTTGTTAAAGTGGCAGCTGCTTAGCCCATAACGCTTATCGAGTGCTAAAAAAGATTTCCTTTTTTGTTTCCTCGCCGTGCGCAGCCGATAATTTGTAATGGGAAGGTTTTGTGTGCTTTGTTTGGGTTAAGAACTAGGTATAGTTGCGAATAACATCCATCAGTTAATAACAGAATGTTTTACATAAACTGATTTAACAAGATGGTAAGTGATTAAATTGTTAGGGTACAATACAATTAAATTATTTACTACTCATTATTACTAACAATTTAATTACTGTAGTTAACATAGAAATAAAGTTAGGTACAAGTAGATTTAGCGATTTAAATTTTAAGGCTGTATTTTATCACACTATAAAAATGTTAGAAAAATTAGTACAAAGATGTTGCCTTACAACGTGAAGTGTAAAGGTGAGAAGAATTTGGACGCGGGTTCGATTCCCGCATCAAGACCATAATTTTTCGAAATTCTTAACCACCAAATTCTTTAAGGCTGTAGTCAATCAAAGATCAATAATAATTTAGTATTACGTAAAAGTGCGCATTATACATTGCACATGGGTCTTTATTACTTAATTTCATGGCATCACAGGATTTGATGTCAATTAGGTATAAATCTGGAATACTTATGTTTTTATTTAATACTGAAATTAAAAATTTATAAACACTAATAATCTTTAAGACTGACCGTATATGACTAGGATTTTATTATGAAGTTGTTTCTTAAATATAGATAGATAGATTACGATGGAAGTGATATTTATGTAATTAAGGGTTCTCGTCAAAGAAAACAAATTCAATTGAAATCGAACAATTTATTGTGAACTAATACAAACGCATAGTAAAATTTTGGATATATATTTTAATAGTATTAATCGTATTATAACAGAACATTGATAATATAAAGCGATAACCAAGTTCACCAACATTTCATAAAGCCACAATGATTGCAATCGAATGTAAGTTATGTACAAACGGACTGGCCGATTTCGAAATAGTGAACGTTTTATAGTTACATACAATATCAAAATATTAAAGCTGTGTAACATGTGGCCAACGAGACAACAGTCTTACTCCTATAAACGAGTTAGTCAATAATAAACATTACGTATTATCTCATAGCAATCTCTTTCAGAATTGAAAATAAAAGGGCATTATTCGTAGAAAACATTTAGTCAAGTGTTCGGAAAGAGATTGAAACGATTCACTATAACTTTTAAGTCACTGAGGTTAGTGCAATTTCGATAGTATTAATAGAAAATATAGCAATAGATTCATCGATATGGCGACAGTGAAGGGAAGACAGAGGAAGACTCTTCATCTTGCATTTGGGGTTATTCTAATGTTAAGGCTTAAGTAGCATTAATGTTGATACATTTTTACAAAATTAAAAGGTTTCAATCTTCATTTGACAGTATAAAAGTACAAAATGAGCAAGAGTTACAGATTCAACAGAATTTCAAGGATTCGTTGCAACACTTTATTTATTTACACCGTAATATTCACCTAATTTCACTAAGTAACACTAGTTTAGAGCACAGAAACTAGAAGCTTTCTTTTAGGTTTAGAAAAATACAGTGGTAACCTCATTGGATAAGTGCCAAAAGCTATTATAAATACGAGTATATCTAGAGTACAAAAACAGTCTCCAGATTAAATTCGGTAACGTAGCTTAATGATACGTAAACATTACATAGAGTTTTTCAATACTATCCAAAACGTATGCAACGTGCTTTTAAAAGTCGCTTATTTCGGGATCTGTGTCGGCGTATTTGCAGGTAAAAGGGTTTCTGAGCCAGGAGCAGAAAGAACGGTCACTATGTTGTTTATACTTGGCAGTAGTATGCTTTTTAGCATGTGCTCTAGCCACCGCTGCTCGTCTTGTAGGATACGAGTCCAGAGAGGAAGCATCTGAATCTCTGGGAACCGAATCGTAACCAGACTCTGCTCGCCGAGACGTCGCTGCTGGACTGTGTTTGCCTGTTCGTGGTGTTGATTCATGTCCACTGTCGTACCCATCAGGCTTAGAACCGGCTACTACTCTTGCTATACCTCTATCACTTTTGTCATGCTTTTCTAGACGCGGTTCTATCGTCACTACAGGTGGTGTCACTTCTAGGTGTAAATTAGATTTCAAATCACGAAAAGTGCTTGCTGCAGGCGCCCCGTTGCCAGGTATCCTTTTTTCTTCTCGTAAATTGGGATCAGATGCACCATCTGGATGTCTCAGAGACGCAATTCGAGCATCAGTTGTGTCATTTCCCCGGTATCTCTCGAATGGTCCGTAGCAATCGTTGTGCGTAACATCCAAATCTTGATATGCACTACAATCTCCTACTGCACTTCCTGGTCTAGACATGGATCTTCTACAACTATCACATATTTTATCACTGGGTCTATACGCGGGTTCACTGTAAACTGAACCGTCTCCGTGATATTCTTCAGTATCCCTGACGTTGGATAGTGATAAGGACTGAAACTGTGGTGCAATCGTTCTAGTTACAGGTGAATCATTATTATCTAGCATTCTAGAGCCATATAGTTCCGCTAAACCTATAATTTCATCAAGCCTTGACCTAGATGATTGTAAGCTTTGATGAGGGTTTAGGTCACCAATGTGCTCACAACTAAAATTTTCTACATAGTATCCCATCGTTTGTCTAAGGAACGCTTCGTTTCTTATTTGGCGTTCCACTTCACTATATAAAGAAAGTGTATCTGTAAAAGTTGAAGCTACTGTTAAATTTTCTTGGCTAAGAATTCGAAGAGGATGATCGTCTAAGTCCTCCTGATCTACTTCAGGCAAAGGATTTTCAGAGAATCCCATACAAAATGCAATGTCTTCTTCAGTAACTTGGAGACAAGAATCTTGCATGGGAACTGGTTCTAAAGGTTCTTCAACTTCAATAATTTCTAAAATTTCATCATCATCATCAACTAGGCCTTTACTCATTCCATGAACGTCAATATCTCTACTTCGATTCGAGACTAGTTCGTCTTCCATTCTTAATCTTTCCTTATATTTACTGTCCAAACTCTCCATTGATACTTCTCTACTACTTAAGCTACTGGGTTGCATGATTGGCAAAGCTGGTGGTATTTCCGCTGATTCTTCACTATCGTCATCTTCATCTGGTTCTGTTTTATTGGTAGTCTTATTATTGCCAGCCATCCCAGGTCTCTTAGTCGTATTGGGGTCACTGAACGGTGGTCCGAAGTTTTCTTCCTCTATTGCCATTCCTTTAGAGCCAGCTTTGAGCCCGGTTCTTATTGTAGATTCTTCAACATGTATGCGTCTTACTCCATCTCGAACAATGGGCTCGGAGGGTAACCGGAGAGCATCAGACTCCTCAGTCACTCTTTGTGTAGGGTCTTTATGAGTTTTATGACTCGGTGAATTGTGTCTAGATTTATGAATTTGACATGTTTGATTTTCAACCCATTTTCGTATCATGTTTTTCTTGTGATTATCCATATATCCATAGCCGAGACTCTCATTTCCTTGTGCACTGAGAATTCCAATTTGTAGTGGTATTGTCGGTGGTTGGGCAGTTGTGGACTCAAACTGCATTGTATGCTTAGGTTCTTGCATTGGCCCATCAATCCAAGTTTCACGTTTTTTGTTTTGAGTTTCTTTAATTATGTGTCGCGCTTCCACCAACTTTGATTTTGATATTCTCGGCCCGTCGATCCACTGCTCGTCGCTTGTACTCTTGCCATCTTCCGAGAATTGTTTCGGACAAACTTTCTTTATAGGAGTTGATTTTGAAGTAGCAGAATGAACAGGCGAAGCTTTCGGAGTAAGGGAATTATTAGGTATTGGCGTCTTTAAAGGTGATGCCTTTGGGGATGAATGTAATTTGTGAATAGGACTCTTTTCTTCGACAACTTTTGATAACGAAGATTTATGGGTTGCTGCGGAACCCCTCAAAGCTTTGCTTAGAACGCATCTATTATCACCTGAATTAATATGCGGTATGTAAACAGGCGGATGTTCTCCATCAGTAGCATCGTCTAGTGGGCCGACGTATATGACAGTGTCAGCTGATAAATCACTGCTAGAAGGGTCCGGTTCACTACTACTTGGCTTGGAAGCGTCCTCGCCTGAACTTCCACCAGATCCAGCGTTATTGTTCGAAGAATATTTTACTTTTCTCCGTCTGAGTCTATGTATTCGTGAAGCTAGCTGTAAAGTGGTCAAAGTGTCGGAATAATTTTGGATATTGGGCGACACGTGAACAATCATAGCAGTGTGACACGTAAGCGATCCTAGACATTCTTTTAAAACATGTGTAAGGTTGTGATCTCTGTATGGTAAGTGCCTTTGGCCATTGAAAATAGCTAGTAGAATATTCCCTAAGCCGGATAACGGGATTCCTCCATTAGTTTTCCCCCGTTCAGAGTTTCCGAGGTCGATAAGATGTAGTCTGCTGCGGCCTCCAGCAACTGCAAATAAAAGAATACGTGTTAGTTAATTTGTCTAACAATAATTTTGACGCAAGTAATGTTAATGGTGAGTTGACATTATAACGATGATTTGGCATTATTATTTACGAAAACCTGCTGGTCTGTACTTTAGATAGTCCTTATAAAGTAAATTCTCACTAACAAGAACAATGTTAATGATCTATAATCTTGGAAAAACTCGGTTTAAAACTTATCAGAAGCGCATTAAAACGGTCGAACTATTTAAAAGTTTACACAAGAATTGCGCAGTTTATCAAGTTTGCGCCTTTAAAAGTTTTCATGTTATTCATTTTCTACAAGTAAGATAAAGTGAAAGCACTCTGATCTTCTATATTTTATTTCTAAAGTATTGTTGATAAAAGTGATATAAGTGTAAAAGCAACCTAACTATAGGGAAGACCTGTGCTCCAGAGGGCTTTAAAAGGTTACAAGGACGTAAATACTAGATACGAAAACTCTTAGCATTCCAAGTATTCACCGTGCGGGTGCTGGGTCCATAGCGTGGCAGAGAGGGGAGTCAGTGGCAGCGCCTGGGACTTGTGACCCAAGTATAGGTTTACGGGGCCACTTCACAACATGTTAACCCCGATTTCTCTCTCTGCCCAGCCACAATTCGTAAGATTCTGTAAGAGTCGCCTTTGATAAATGTTCCAGTGTAGAACTTACGTAAGTTCTAGACAAGCCAAGGTTTACAGAAGAAACTTGTTCGTATATATGTATTTAATTAATTCCCTCACCTGCTCCTTTCCCCCCGACACTGTACTGATATACATGAAGAGTGTACAGTAAATGGCTGTCTTTGCCCTCTTCTTTAGCCCCTCGGGTAGACAGTGCTGCGTCCAGGTAGAATGCCGCTTTCTCGGCGCTGTGAACTCGAAGCTCCGCCTGGTTCTGCAGATGTGTGCCGAAGAGGGGGTCGTCGCGGAGATATACTCCCGGGGATTGCTCGGAGTCTGTCGAGAAACGATTGCTGTTATTAAAAGTCCTCCTTCTGGACTCGGCAATACTACACTCGGCATATAACAGTATCCAAAGTAAAAGCTATGATATGAATCAAAAGGGAGTGGACGGTTTGATGTCGTTTGACCGATATGAATGAAAGAGGAAGCATACTGCGCCGACCCCAGATAGACTGGGAACAGGGCAGGGAGAAGAATTGAAAACATACATACATAAATCAAGACTATCGGTAGAGGTGAATTAACCCACGTCTCGCCAACTATGTCTAGTCCTATGTATAGGGGGCGGGCCTATTGGCATCTAATAAATCGCAGTATATTGTTAGGGATAATGGTCAGCATTACACATCGCTGTCTATTGACCCGTGACCTTGTACGACAACCGCGGGAGAGATTGGGAGTGGTGATAATTGTATCTCCTCAGTTCAGAGTATAATTGAAGACATGTTTGATATTGCCGCGTGATGACGGCAGAGTAGAATACAAATTGTCACCACCCCAAATCTCTCCCGTGGGTGTCGTACAAGGCGACTAAGGATAAATCAGTGATGTGGAATGGGTAGTAGCGTTCCTCTTATACCACCTAGCAATAGTACTGCGACTTTTGTGCCCAATAAATGGCAATAGGCTCGCCACCTATTACATGGGATCTAACATAATTGGGGATATAGGCGTGATTTATGTATGTATGTATGTATGTTTCATATTTCCAACTCACCGTTCTGGTACGGCGCCAACAAGTCCCTGATCTGGTTGGTGTTGGTGCAGAGCTCCACGGCAGACACCCTGACGGAGAACCGGGTGCCGCACTTGTGCCGTTGCTCGGCGATGCCGCGGAACAGCCACGAGATGGCACAGGGGATCGCGCCCAGGGTGGAAGCGGCGTCGGGCTGGCCCAGCATTGTGTACGATTTCCCTGGGGACAATAGTCTAGTCAGTAACTCAATCATTATCACCGGCCCTTTAAATGTATCGTCCTAATAAAACGCGCGATCATCGTAGGTTCGCGCGTATTTTACTCGTACGCACGCGCGATCAAACCTATTGAACTCGAATATGTATTGTGTCCTAACTGACAATCGCATGACGCGGCCGCGTCTCAAATGTTTGTACGAGTACACGCGATGGTCGCGTCGGTTATTCGCGCAATCACGTTCTATTAGGACGATGCCTAAACTTTCTGCCCTTTTCTCAGGTAATCTGGGATCGGTGCAGTTTGTTACCTTTTGCACTGTTAATCTGAAAATATTGTCTTGATACTTATTGGTCTCCCTTGAGCTAAAGTATTCCCAGAAAACCATTATGATCATTGCCCTATCTTGATTTCAATTCTTTTGGAGTCGACGCTATGTATCTTTCTCAATGGTACGAACCATCTTGTACAGGTACTCCTTTAGAAGCCGTTTTACAATTTACTTGTGTATTCACGTCTCTATCGATCTTTTTTTATTTTTGAATTTTACTTCTCGACGTCTATATCCATATTCATTATCATTATCGTCGCTATATCATATTGTTTCATGAATAAGCAAAACATCAAAAGATTTTTCAAAAGCAATGCATAGGTACACTAATTATTGATTATCCATTTTTGTGACTAATTTGGTATCATTATTTTTATTTATCCTACTTACACTACAAAATATACCCTTTAAAGTAGTGTAACGGAAACTAAATTAAATACAAACTTTCCAGGTGTTTTATTATGCAGCCACTTTTCAACTTCGCATTAAGGATCTGGTAATAATTAAAGCATGGATCTTACTTATTCAGGCTGTTAATTCAACGAAGCTGCGTTGGGTTTTGCCACCACTGATTTGATAGCGATGTGCAAGCGAAAATTTTAATTAAAAACTTTTACATCAAATTCTTTATGGTTATCATATACTATCATAAATATTAAGCTTTTTCTTATATTGACCAGACCAGCTTAAAAAATTGGTAAAATTATCTTTTAACTAATATACTCGTAATATTGTTACGGTCGGAAAGAAATTCGAAAGTTTAGTCAAAAGAGATATTAATAATGCTAAAAAACTTGTCTCTTAATAAATGCTAGTGTGTGAATAAAATTATAAGCAGTAGACTAGGAGGCTACTGCTTTTAAAGTTATAAACACATACGATAGCTTGTCATCATGCCTTAATAACTGAGTGACAGATAAAAACAATATCAGATAATCTATTAAATAATTTGTACCCAATTGTGAACTGTAGGTATATTTATAATATTTTTTGATACGTCCGGATCACAAAACTTATTATTTTTTATTATTTATTTACTTATTATTTATTAATTTTCCACGAGCTATTATATATAATATATTATATTTATAATATTTTTGGATATGTCTGGATCACAAGACTTATAAATGTAGCTCTAAGCTTGGGCTTAGTGAGTCCTGGCCGCGTTACCTTCAAGTTTCATCTGCGAGACTTTCATTCAATTTGCATTTTAAGTAATAAACTCATAATCCTTAACTCATAAGCTCGTAAGTTTAAGCGGAAACTGGTGAAAACTAAGCTACTGCTGAGATATAATTGATGTTAAAGACGATAATAAAAAGACAGAGAAGTGGCTCAGCGCGCTCGGGTTGCGATTGCTAAACTAAGCAATGTATGCTGAGGTCGGGCATTGGAAGGGTGACCAACAATAATAGACATTGGAAGGGTACCAAGACTCGAGCTTCTCAGGCCTTCGGGAGGCACGTTAAGCCGATCGATCTGCTTATCCGATTTATCTGCAGTTAATAATACCCACCAATCCGCATTGGGCCTCCATGGCCCATTCTCATGATGATAATAAAAATGAACAGCATTGCATTTACGTGACGTATTTACAAATATGCCGTGTGTAAAGTAGAAGTAGGAACTAGAAGTAATAATGATAGTAAATTGTTTACTATCTGCACCTGACGATTCTGATCCTTTTACATCCTAACATACCTACATGAACATACACAATTATTTAAGAGTTACATTTATATGAATACAGAATTGTTATGCTTAAGATGGTGGACTGTATGCTTCCCAAAAAAAAATTTTTGTAAACCACGGTTGTCAACCAAAAAGCGCACCGAAGAATAGACATAAACAAACCAAAAACCAATAGTCGGGACCTCTCAAGTCCGCACTCCAGACAGCACTATAAATACCGCCCAAGTTCCCGTTCGCCACCTCTCGGGGGCGAATTTGCATTGGAATGGAAAGAGTGGGAGCACTTAATTGAAAGTTTGATAAATAGGAAGGAACCTGGCAGTCTGCAAACACCGAGCTCTGAACTCGGCATTTTCATTAAGGCCCCGTTGAGAAGTACGCCGCGAGTGAGACGCGTTTCGTTATGCATTACTCTTCATGATGGACCTTAGTGAAATTGTGCAGAGTCCTGCCAGTAATGAACTCAAAGTCGACCCTGTCCAGAACTACGTGCGAGTGAGACGCGTTTCGTTATGCATTGCTCTTTATGATGGACCTTAGTGATATTGTGCAGCGTCCTGTCTGTAATGATCACAAAATCGCCAAAAAATATATGCGCTTCAATCGCTCCATCTGAACAGGCACTAAGAGCCTGTCCAGAACTACGTACGAGTGAGCCGCGTTCCGTTATGCATGTCCTTTACGATGGAACTTGGTAAAAGTGTGTAGCGTCCTGCCAGTAATGAACACGAAATCGCCAAAAAAATACGCCCGTAAATCTTTCCATCTAAAGTTGAACAGGCTCTTAGGCATGGAAACAAACTTTGACTGTTAATGACGTGTCGCCCGTTTTAAAAGTCGCCGTGTGGTTACCGTAAGCGTATTTTGCGAGTAATCAGTTATGTTACATAAGCGAGAGCATATTTAATTGTAATTCATTTACATTTTTTGGTAATTGATATTCTTCTAGAAGCAGAAGCAGCAGTGAGAAGATGATTGATGATGATTCCAAAATTTTCTAAAGAATCATTTAAAAACGCAGCAGGTAACATTTAATATATAAAAATCTCGTGTCACAGTGTTTGTTATTGAACTCCTCCGAACTGCTTGACCGATTTTTATGATTTTTTTTGTGTATCTTTGGCAGGTGTGAGAAAATTTAGGTTTTTATACCCCTACGTGATAAGGGCAAAACAACGGTTGTCGAATCAGCTATTAATATAAAAACAACACAAAAGGACTTCCTGTGGTAGGTACTAAAATATAATAGTTACCTAGTCCAGCGTGTCCGAAGCAGAAGAGACAGCCGTCTGTGCCATTTATGACGGCGTGGATGACATCCGTCAAGGCGCTGGAGCATATCTCGGTCTGGAACAAACACACATATTACATACAAATTTTAATTTAGAACTTTGAAAAGCTCTTTCCGACACAGTAAGGCCAGCTGGGGAACAGGCAGAATTACATATTTACATAAATCACGCTTATATCTCCGAAGGGGTAGGCAGAGGTGAATTAAACACCTACTTTTCGCCAATTAAGTTAGGTCCCATGTAATAGGTGGCGAGCCTATTGCCATCTATCGGGCACATAAATCGCAGTATATTGCTAGGTGGTATAAGATCAGTGTTGCTGCCCCTATTTATGTTCCGCTTAGTCTAACCAACTGTTGGCTTTACTCTAGTAAAACACACGTACAAAGTAGTATTAGACACAAAGGAAATTAGTTTTCACAGTGAAACTTTTTGGAAATATGGCATGAATTGGCTCGGGGCCAGTTGTACAGATTTTTAGCTCTTGAATAAAACCGAACTTTGTGTCTCTTGGCATTTGGAGAAAACTTTGACTATCCTATCCAGTACCTACGCAGAACGCCATCTAGCGAAGCATGGCGACGATATCGTCTGATCGGGTTGGAATTTTACATAAGAAACCCTATCTCTAACAAAAAAAAAAAGGAAAAAAACAAAATATAAGCTATTGCTATTCAGAGCACAAGAAACATTTTCACGAAACACTTAAAGTAGTCTTGTCTGGACCTCAAACACGTACCTACTACCTACCTACAGCGATGAGAATAATTTAGTTAAATCCAGCACTTACAGGTGTTTAGGACGCAAAGCCGCCGCTGTTTTCTTTCGGAGGCTCAGATAATTAAACGGACTTAGGCGGGGCGCCGAGATTACACTGCCTACGGTAACCAAAAATGTACTCTTCAACAGGATAAGCAAAACATTTTTTGAATTTCAAGATTTTTATTTGATATTTTAATAAATAAATACCTAGTTATATTGATTCCACTAGTGAGCTCATGATGAGTGCTTTCACCTTCTTATTTAACACCATAACTTATATTCACAAATACATTGTATAGGCAGCATTTGCAGTCGAAATCTCACCAATCCAAACTGGGCCAGTGTGGTTGGTTGTGGACTAATCTCCCTATATTCTTCCATCTATAGGGAAGGCCAATGCTCAAGCAGTGGGGAAATAAAAGTGTTTGTGATAATGAAATATAGGGTAGGAAATACCATAATAACCTCACTGCAAATAATAATAAGGAATCGACAAACACACAAAAATTTTGATGTCACTTTCGCACCCATCTACCATCACCCATAGGCACTGGGTAATAATGAAATCATTGTAGTCAAAGAATGAATATTGCAAAACATATTCAGTAGATATACGAGCTAAGTATTCTGTACTTGTATCATATAATTGAGCTGCGGTACAATTCCAGAAGTTCCTGGAAAATTACAAACTGCGGTCACCACAAACGAGGGTTCGTTTACTTAGCACGGAAATACTGAAATTGTTTTGAGTGAAAATTTTAATGACCTCTCGAATCGCTAATTGAAAATGCTTAGTGCCGAGCCAGGGGAGGGCCTACTTAATCAATTTCATTATCACCTTTCATAATATTTTAATTGGTCACAATTATTTCATTTATTCGATAGCCCAGTTCATTACGGTTACGAATAATTAGAATAGAATATAATATTAAATTATGCTGCATTTTTGTATTTCAATTAAATGGATCCACAGAGGAGCCAGCCCCTCTGTGGTTGCAATTTATGTGTATGCAATTTATTCAATGCTATGACGGAAGACCATAATTAAGTAAGCCATTGAAAAACTGCAAAGAATATGTCGGTATTATGAGAATGGAGGCGGATAGAGCATCAAGTAGGTGTACACAAAATATCCTTAGACATTGTTGTTGAGTGTATTTATTGCATTATGGAATGAATGGGCGTGATTTATGAATGTATGTTGGTATACATGGAACAATTAGATACTAGATTCCCGTTTGCGTACAAAATAAATACAATGGACACGCACTCTCTGCATGGCATTATGCAGAGGAGTGATCCATGCAATAACTCTTTGGGCGACGTCGCGTCGGCCAGTAGGCTGGCGGCTTAGCGGGATTACAGGTTTGGCTAGCCGCTCCATCATGGCCCACAACTGTGGACTAAACATGTGAAATCGAATGCACTGATTTGGCGATTACTTTTGTGCTTATTGAGTGAGCACATGAAAACCGCTAGGAGCTCGCTAGCGCAGTGGCACAGCGCGCTTGGCCTGCGATTGCGTAAACTAATCAATTTCGCTAAGGCCGGTCATTGGATGGGTGACCAAAAATTTATCATCACGAGTTCCTCCGTGCTTCGGAAGGCACGTTTAGCCGTTGGTCCCGGTTGCATCTGCAGTCGTCAATACCCACCAACCCGCACTGGGCCAGCGTGGTGGGTTATAGTCCAATCTCCCTATATTCTTCCATCCATAGGTAAGACCCGTGCCCCAGCAGTGGGGACATTCACACACACAAACGGCTGGTGATGATGATGGCGATGACGTGAAAACCGCTCCCGTGGTCTAGTTGTTGACCGGAATACAGACCCCGAGGTCCCAGGTTCGATCCCCACGGGAGTACATATTTGTACTCGTTTTTTTGGTGGTAGGACTTTTTTCAAGACCGCCTGGCTAGCTACCACCATTTTATCAAAATTTGTCGCCATGATAATAATGTTAACACCATTTTGTATTCCAACAATTTGTGATAAGATAGCCAGCCCCTCTGTGGTTCCAGGTGAAGCTCGATTCTATCTATAGTTCTTATCATCACTTACATCGGGTGAGATGAAGGCCAAGAGCTTCCCTGTCTAGGATAAAAAAAATGCATCTGGGATTTAGTCGAGAAGCGAAATACCCAATGACAGTATTTTAAAGCTAAATAGCAGTGGCTATTCAATGCCAAAATGTAGCAATGTTAACTGTACAACCCTGATAGACGGTCGTTAATCTCTATAAGCCTATCCAGTGTATCAGGCCTGTCTGTACTGTGTGTGTACATAACGTACGTAGAACTTCAATTGGTACAGTCAACAATTTGTCAAGCCTCCACAAAATGTAAAATTTTCACAATTGACTTTGTGCTTTACTGCAAACAAGTTATAAGAAAGAAATTTGACAGTTTTGGGTAGTTTGAAGTGCCATTGACTGTATGTACATACTAGCAAAATGCGTGAACTGTCTGCCATAGGATTTATATAGACAGTCTCTTTTGAGCACATTACTTAGATAATTGATTAAATTTGATTATTATTACGACATTTATTATGTTACGCCAGGTAAAGTTTGCATGAAGCAATTCATAGTGTCCTTTATAATTACTATAAAAACAAAATACATGCTTGTTCAATGTATTGTGAATCTGAAATAAAATTTCTAAAATATAAAATCTGCACTAGGAGCAGGTAAATAGATTCTGATAAGCAATTACACTCGAAGGGAGAGTCCTCCCCTCAGAGGAATTTCAAACTAGCATAGACAGTGTCCAAATCGTTATTCAAGCGATGTTTCCACTTCACTTATCTTGAGATTGTCTCGTGATATCTCTATACAATGAGAGATATTTCGGTCCAACAGGCAGGCATGTAAACGTACACAATCATACCTTATCCAAAGGCATAACAATACTGTAGTATCCGTGAATGTTTTTGTAAGCATTGATTAAATTTTCGTATAATTATGTGATGAGGAGGGATGAATGTTACGTAATTACAGATATGTTATGTATTGAAATGGATGGACTACACCTGCCATGTCTCCCCGTGACCACGACCGGTGTAAACTGAATTTTATTGTTGTTTTTACTATTTTCCTCGCAAATTTTCCATAAAGTTCTCACCTTTTGTGCCTTGCCTGGCCTAAGACAATTATTTCAAAACTAAATCGGCAAAACAAACAACAAACGCACAGTAATTCATGTTTATATAAATAGAGGATATGTAGTGTTCGTGAAAATATAGGAGAACATTCCAGATAGAGCTTAAATTGCTACATCAGATCCCTGGGTATTGAATAAATCGGGAGGAAAATTAACAAAACATGTGCTCGTATCCGCTCCACCGTATCAATAAATGATAATTAACTGGTATCCGCATCCGCGGAAATTAGAATTGCCCATTGGCCGGCCATGTACTGCCCTCGGCTGACTACAGATGGGATTACAGTATATTGTTGACGTGAGAGGATATACTGGCAAAGCACAGTGCTCTCGGCACGATATTAAATATCGCTATTTCCTATTTCGCATTATTTTAATATTCTGTTTCCCATGAGCTATACCTACTTACAGCAAATTTTGCTGTAAGTATAGCTCATGGGAAACGTCTATAACTTAGGGCCGGTTTTTTGATGCACTGTTAACTCAACCAATTGTTAAAAATTCATTCTGATTTCAGTCTGATATAAAACCATTTGTAACAATGGTTTTATATCAGACAGATGTTTAATCATTAGTAACATTAGTAACTATAATTGTTACTAATAGTTAAATATCAGCCTGATATTCAACGATTACTAATAATTGTTTACAATTGGTTGAGTTACCTATATAGCTATGCATCAAAAACGGGCCCTAAGGGCAGGTTTTTTGATCCATAGTTAACTCAAGAGGAACGCTGCTGCCTTGTTATGCTCAAATGTCTAAATATTCTTAAGCTAACACGTTTGCGTTGATGACAGAGGTATTCATAGTCAAGACAGTTCATAATCAAGTACAAAAACAAATATGACGAAACGGCACAATTACCACCAATATAATCGACAGTCAAATTAAGCGTGGGTGCTAGTTCACCTCTGCCTACCCCTTCGGGGATATAGGCGTGAATTATGTATGTATGTATGTAAATTGAGCCGAATCAAACGTCGGGATTCCGGTAATGCAATTGCAATTACAATACGTGCAAATTAAACCCGAGAACGGTAATGAACGGCTTATAGCGCACTAGATAAAGAGGATTACAGAATATTAATAGCAATGCTCGCATCCGGACTTTGGGCATAGCTCATCATCATCATCATCATCATCATCGCCAGCCTTTTAATGTCTCGACTGCTGGGACACAAGCCTTCAGGCGTGATTGGGAAGAATATAGGGAGCTTGGGCCATAACCGGGCCCAGTATTAACGACTGCAGATGTATTTGGGACCAACGGCTTAACATGCCTTCCGAAGCACGCAAGGACCCGAGATACAAAATTTTTGGTCACCCATCCAATGGCACTAAATACAGATTTGGCACAAAACATTGGTTTTTGACGATTATTATTATTTGTAAACTGTATCATTTATTTGTCCTGTGTCCCTGTTACTTTTAAATACTTTGTTACGAACTTTCCACAAAAGAGTCGCTTTTAGTTTGCTCAAACGTTCCCTTGTTAGTCATGAGGAATTTCGATCGGCGCGATTTTCAGAACTTTCCACAATTTACGCGAAAAAATGCGGTACACGGAGGAAGTTGGCGATATCCATACAGTGCGCCGTTTAACAATTTAAAACGTGACCCCTACTACGGATCTTCACTGATTTCCTAATTTGTTTCAGTTATTTTAATCTAAAGATAAATTCTTATAAGTAGGTATGTCTTCGAAGGTGCTTGGATACAACTGCTCTTTTTAATTTTTAAATTAATTTAAGAGCCCTATTACATTTTGACTGTATTTTTTGCGTAAAATGTCCAATTTTGGCGTTCTTGATCTCAGAAACAAAAACACATTGACAATTTTGACTCAGTCAATAGTGATATTGGCATATTTCGTAGCGGCCTCGGTTTTTGTAAATTTTGCTCAACTTTTTAATTAAACACAAATTTGTAGAGAAAGAATTTTATAAAATGCGCGAAGGCCCTTTTTTGAGCTCCTGGATAGAATTACTGTTCAAATGAAATTAAAAAAAATCGTCAAATAGTTCGTAGCGGCCTCAGAATTTTGAAACATCATTGACTTAATATAGAAAAAAAAAATCTTATTCTAAAAAAAAACATCGAAAATAGCTTTAAGTTAACTGTAAAGTAAAAAGTAAGTCGGGGAAAAAGTACCTACCCTAACCAATCAGCAAATTGTCAAAGAAGAGTTTATGTGTATAGGAGAGGTTAGAAATTATGATTAATAAAATACTAAATTGATATGGTGATCTGTTTTAAACTATTTATCCCCGAAGGGTAAACACCCAATTTGTTAAGGAAGTTACGCTATTGCCATTAACGGGCACGTACATGGTAGTTTATTGCTAGGTGGTATAAAAGGAATGAATGAATATAAAAGGAATACAGTGTGAGAGGAATGGGCAACACCCATTCCTCTCACACTGTATGAACCCTTAGTCCCCTTGAACGACCCCCGGCTACACGGCACTGTTTTAAAGACTTACAAAAAACTATAAAAAAAACAGATTTATAGCTATATAAATGCCGGCTAATAAGTCAGTTTACCAGCTGATAGCGTAATGCAATATTCAAATGGCCCAAATACTGACACAAATGAGTATAAATTGATAGACGTTTCTTGACACTAAACCCTTTCAAACAGTATTTAAATTATTTACAGCTATCGCTACTATTTTTGGAAGCATTTCGCTTTACGTAGTAGGAACGAGTGCGCTTGCTCGCGGCAGGCATTTTCGGTGCATGAATTTCGAAGTGGATTCTTTAGTTTGTAATTTTATCATATTTTGCCGGAGGATCTGTGAAGGAAATATTGCGAGTTGCTTTTTAGCCGACATTTCAAATGTTTTCACTGAACGGGGCGTTGAGTTCTTTCATTCCTAAATATCTGTTTGAAGTTTCAACTGTTGACGGCTTCTTCAAACAATTTGGTCAGATTTTACAGAACTGATTGTCGAATTCTTCCAATCTCTTTGTTTATTTTTATATTTATTTAGTCGCTAATAATTTGCACAATAATATTTTATAGGATATAACATTGTTCGATACGAAATGCATAATGGATTCAGACACTTAAGAGTAATTCCCAAAAATCTCGCTATGTAGAGCAATTCCACATTGCTGTGAACGATTAAATATGTTTTTCATCCCACCATCCCGGAAAAAGCGTTTTTGCTCTTCGATATCTGAGTGCAAAAGCCGTTTTTATCCTCTAGAGGATAAAGTTAATTTGAATTTAGAACATTGTGTGCAATGAGTGTGTGAATTCAAAACATTATACCTATTTATTTCTACCTCCATGGTGCCGAAATTATCACGCAACCTATTTTAATTTGTTAAAAACTCAGACTCGGAACCTTCTTGGTGTACTTTTTTTGTAATATGCTTTGCGCGCGCCATTTTCTTTTCACGTCATAAATTTGTTAAAATCTAGGAGTTCCGTGACGGTCAATCAGCTTGGCGTCAATGTTGCTTTAAACATTTTGATCGTCTACAACGCTTGCTTGATGCTTGAGTCAAGCATTTAAAAGCTTTTTAGGTCTGTTTACGCTAGCAACGGAACAAAAACATACAGAAAATCAACGTGCTTGACTCCAGCTGATTGACCGTCACGGAACTCCATTAAGGACGGTAATTTTTATTAGGTACTTATAGGTGTGTCTGGATGAATGTTGCGGGTGGATGGGTGGGTGTTGGAGGTGTGTCTGGGCGAATGGGTGTTTTGTGGGTGTGTCTGAATAGATGGGTATTTTGTGGGTGTGTCTGGGTGAATGGGTGTTTTGTGGGTATGTCTGAATGGATGGGTGAGTAATGTGGGTGTGACTGGGTGGATGTTGTGGGTGTCTGTATGGATGTTGTGGGTGTTTCTGGGTGAACGGGTGTTTTGTGGGTGTTTCTAGGTAAATGAGTGTTTTGTGGGTGTTTCTGGGTGATTAGGTGTTTTGTGGGTGTTTCTGGGTGAATGGGTGTTTTGTGGGTGTTTCTGGGTGAATGGGTGTTTTGTGGGTGTTTTTGGGTGAATGGGTGTCTTTTGGGTGTGTCCGAGTGGATGGGTGTGTATTGCGGGTGTGAATGTTGTCGGTGTTTCTGGGTGGATGGGTGGGTGTTGTGGATGTTCTGGGCGTTTCTGGGTGGGTGTTGTGGAAGTTTCTGGGTGAAAACAGAAACTGTTGTGATTGTATTTTTTTTGTATTTTTCAATTTCCTCGTTGAGGGGGATGAAAAGTTACGTGTTGCACTTGAGTGCAAAGATTTTTCACCTTGTGCTCTTTCGATTCCCTCGCTATCGCTCAGGATTCTAATTTTTAGAATCCTTTTTAGAATATTTTTTTTAGAATCCTTCGCTAGCTCGATCATCAAATTTGAGCACGCGGTTAAAAAACTACTTTGCACTCACGCACAACAAATAACTATTGCTGGTCCAGTAAGTTTGAAGAATAGGTATGGATTGCAATGTCATACCGT
This sequence comes from Cataclysta lemnata, assembly GCA_963931975.1. Taxonomy (NCBI): domain Eukaryota; kingdom Metazoa; phylum Arthropoda; class Insecta; order Lepidoptera; family Crambidae; genus Cataclysta; species Cataclysta lemnata. Next base: position 14,814,854 of record OZ008346.1, on the reverse strand, counting down.
TCACTTTCTTCATTCATAGGCCTCTCAACTTATACTTTTCATACATCAATAGCACCTTTCATTGATGACTTGATGATGCCTGATGAATGTAAGAAAAAACAGATAAACTGGGAACTATTTGCTGGTGCAAATATAAGGGAAAACCAGTATCTTTGTGCAGTATTCCTTACCTGTGAGTCGTTCTAAGAGAATATGGCGAGAATATTCAGTGACAGCCTCCTTAGACACACACTGGAACGTGAGGAACTGGCTCTCAGGGAATCTTAGCAAATATGGCTGGACAGAGAGAAAAGTCGGGGCGGCAATGGTGAGTGTTGACATGTTGTGAAGGGATCCCGTAAACCTCACAAGTCCCAAGCGCTGCCCATATAATAAGGTAAACTAGAGACGCTATGCCAAACAAAAATATTCTCCCAACTCAAATCTACCTACGGTGGCGGGGTGTGCGAGGCGAATGGGCGAGCGTGGCGTGGAATCAGTAATATGCTGCAGCTCTAAACAAACAAAATTAGCGCTAAACACAATTAGCAGTCGATAATCGTCTAACCAAAGTATTAAAACATGCAGCGCTGATCGCTGAGAGAATACAGTTTTCTCGCGTACAAAACATCGTAAGCGCCGCCGATTTCATGGCGCTTACGCGTTTCTTTCCACGCAGTCTAACAAAAATATCCATAAAGATTAGATTATGCATCGCAAATGTGGAATTTTGCTATTATTTTAATATTTGATGTTTTAATGAATATTTTGTTACAATTAACGATGATAAATCACACCACTATCTTTTTGTTTTGTTTTTGATTGATTGTTGTATGTTTTTAACACGCAAGAAGGCATTTTTAGATCGATCTGTAGCCACAATTTTGGCAAGCAGTCGCTTCGAGCGTTGGGGAATGACTAAATGAGTTGTTGCTCCGGAGCATCAACGCACGGACTAAAATTCTTGTTTGCGGTGTCGCTTCTTTACGCTAGTATTAGTAGTTCAATGGCGCTGCCACTGACTTTACTGGCACCCCGCGCGGTGAATCCATGGGATGCTAAGAGTTATTGTCTCACCTGTGAGTCGTCCTGAGAGAATATGGCGTCGAACGCGAACATCTTCGGCGCGGCCACCCCCACCCGTCGGTCTTCAGGCGCAGGCGCAGCCGAGGCAGTGTTCTCGCACAGGCTCACTTGCTTCTTGCGCTTGTCCAAGGAGAACGTCTGCGTGCCGCTCGTGAAGGGGCCTTCTCCCGGTGCGCCTACCCTGAGCATCACTTTGACCTGGAACAAGAGAATTTAGAATGTCAATTGTTATAATGTGACTTAATATAATGTGATTAAAGTCACATTATAACAATAGATTATCACTGAATAGAATTTGAATTTGAATGTCACTTAATTAAGTAACGCCTATATCCTCGAAGGCGTAGGTAGAGGTGATTTAACACCCACTTTTCGCCACTTAAGCTAGGTCCCATGTAATAGGTGGGGAGCCTATTGCCATTTATCGGGCACGGAAATCGCAGTACATTGCTAGGTGGCATAAGAGGAACGCTTCTACCCATTACTCATTGCTGTCTTAACCCTTAGTCGCCTTGTATGACACCCGCGGGAGAAATGTGGATGGTGACAGTTGTATTCTGCTCTGCGTTTTGGCGGCAAGAGAATTTAGAATTGTTATCATTGATGTAGGTGTGAAATACGAGCCATTTTCAAGAGATGATTTTACCTAACCATTCAAGAACTATTTTACCCACAGAAGAATGATTATTGATATATGAGATGACCTCTTGAATTAACGCGTCTATTAACAAATTCGAGCGGCCGTTCTTCGAGAACTGAACTCGATACGCCCAGAACAGATATTGAAATTAATCGAACGATTTTGATCTCAGTTTGAGACTGTATTAGTATTAAAACTAAGAACCTGATGAACCATTTCTCGGTTCCTCGGTACTTTGGCTGTATAGAGCGCTATGGCGGACCCGTTACAACGGCTTACGATCAACAGACGTATTGCCGATTGTACTGCTCTGACTATCCGACTGCAATAACCGGCTTACTACCGTCGTCGGTCCATTAACAAATCACGTAGGAGTTATTCAATCCAAATCTGGTGGTCTAATTACAATTGTTTAGGATTCAATTCAGGTCCGGACGCTGAAATCAATACAAATCTACAAACGTTGGCTGACAAACTGATAGACTGATTGAATAACGAACTAGAATCAGTTGTGGAAGATACCATAATACAATTATTATTGGTTGCCGTGTGGTGACGGCAGAGTAGAATGCAATTGTCACCAACCCAAATCTCTCCCGTGGGTGTCGTACAAGGCGACTAAGGAAAAATCAATGATGAGGAATGGGCAACAGCGTTCCTCTTGTACTACCTAGCAATAGCAATGTACTGCAACTTTTGTGCCCGATAAATGGCAATAGGCTCGCCACATATTACATGGGACCTAACACAATTGGCGAAATGTGGGTGCTAGTTCACCTCTGCCTACCCCTTCGGGGATATAGGCGTGATTTATGTATGTATGTATTATTATTGGTAAGTAGGTACCCTCAATTCGACATTGGCCCTTTTTCATGTCGGTAAACAATTGTAGTGCTCCTCTCTTCGAGCTAACTTTTAAATTCTATATAGTGACTTTGTTTTGTGTGAATATTGTTCTTTTCTCTTTGAGTTCCCTTAACGCGAACTTAAGACGAACTTTAGGAAGAACTCATTGGAAGAACGAGCCGTAAAATTTTATTGGTAATGGTTGGTCTCGGAACCATTATTCAGCTTGTAAGTTGACCTCAGAAGTAAATTACTAAGGGCTGTCGATGGTGAAGTGTAAAGCTACTGAAAAGATTAAGATTAAAAAATATTTCCGGTGTGATGGATGATATGCCGTGTGGATGATGGATGCCGTGTGGTGACGGCAGAGTACAATACAATTGTTACCACCCCAAATCTCTCCCGTGGGTGTCGTACAAGGCGACTAAGGATAAATCAATGATGAAGAATGGGCAGCAGCGTTCCTCTTATACCACCTAGCAATAGCAATGTACTGCGACTTTTGTGCCCGATAAATGGCAATAGGCTCGCCACCTTATTACATGGGACCCAACATAACATAACAACCAATATAAATAATTATAAATATTTTTTTTTTTTTTACACTCACACCTATCATCTAGCCCAAAGTAAGTAGCCTAAGCACTTGTGTTATGGATACTAGATGACGGACATATTTTTAATATAATTATGTATATAAATGTTGAAAATATACTACATAAACATATACACAACCATGACTCGGGAACAAACATTTGTGGTCATCACAAAGTTTGCCCCTACCAGGATTCGAACCCGGGACCTCTTGGCCAATACCCAGCAATCTGAAGCATTCGACCAAGGCGGCCGTCGACCACCAAGATATGAATTAACTTACGTCAAGAATGCCTGTTTATATCCAAAGGGAGAGGTGCATTTACTTTCACTATGACCGTACCATACCAATCGGATATTAGGAAAAACGATAAATATAGGATCAAAAGTATAATCAAAGATCTATTAATAAAAATCGATGAAACTTTGCAGGATTTTATGATTGTCTTTCTTTGAGGAGCCCGATTGCGTATTGGTTTAACGTGCACGGCCTGCGATTGCGTAAACCAACCAATATTCGCTGGCCGGTTATTGTACTGGGTACGGGTGACCTAAAAACATCTCGAGTTCCTCCGAGCTTATGAAGGCAGGCTGATACCGGCTGCGTCTGCAGTCGTTAATAATCACCAATCCAGCCATCGTAGTGGGTAATGTCCCATTCTCCCTATTTTCTTCCATCCTCAGGGAAGACCTGTGCCCCAGCAGTGGAAATATTAAAGGGCTGGTGAAGCATGGTGTGTGCCTTTATACCATTGCTATAAAAAAATTGCCATCGTTGAATTTCATGGTCGACAATAAGCTAATCTTTCAATGGCACAGCATCACATCCCATCACTACTGTTTAGACTGAAACACTTAGATAGTCATACGATGTACGCGTCGGTAATTATTCAGGACTAATTAATTGCTCGTATCGCTATTTGCGCGTCTCAAATTTTACTGTAATTAATAGTGAATGCACGAACGCGCTTCAGCTATTTACGCAGAACTGTCTCGTATCAGGTTTCATCACATTAGGCATTTAGGTCTGCGTTAGTGAATGGCTCTTCAACATCACCACCGCCCTTTAATGTCCCCACTGCTGGCCTTCCCCATGGATGTAAGAATATAAGGATCAATGAGCCATAACCCACCACGCAGGCCCAGTGCCGTTTGGTAGGTCTTTACGTCTCTGCAGATCATTCTTCGTCATTGCATGGGTGATAAAAAAAATATTATCTTGAGTTCCTCCATGCTTCAGAAGGCACGTTAAGCCGTTGTTTGGGTCCGGATGCTTCTGCAGTCGTTAATACCTACCAACCCGCACTGGGCCAGCGTGGTGGGTTATGGCCCAATCTCCCTATAGGTATTCTTCAATCCATAGGGAAGGCCCGTGCCCCAGCAGTGAGGATATTAAAAGGGCTAGTGATAAATAGATTGGCTTCTTGTCTAGAGGGACAGAGTTGGTAGCGCTTATCCTTCCTTGGACACACAGGTTTTGGATGTCTAGAGTCTTGACGATTCATAAGTGTATTACTGTAATCATACCGGATATGACTGTCGACTTTGACTTAATGGAGTAAAAACATCGATTTAGAGCATTCGAACAAGAGAAACTACACACATAAACACTGTCGCATTACCGGGGATCCCGAGTGTGCGTCCCGTCGCGTCGCTTCCAAAATAACGCGGCTCGTTCCAAACACTTTATAAATCTCCATTTAACGAACCGTGGCGGAGCAGCTTTGAAGTGAAGCCACGCAGCTCACAAACATGCTAACAATACATTACCCCTTTGACTTCCCTGGGAACACCACCTAATGGTTTCCTTAATGTTTTCAAGGGATGTTTTGCAAAGTAAAATGTGCAACGTTATATTGGCAGTATCAAAAGCTCTTGTGGTGTTAGCCGTGTGGTGACGGCAGAGTAGAATACAATTGTCACCATCCCAAATCTCTCCTGTGGGTGTCGTACAAGGCGACTAAGGATAAATCAGTGATGAGGAATGGGCAGCAGCGTTCCTCTTATACTACCGTCCTGACAATGTACTGCGACTTTTGTGCCCGATAAATGGCAATAGGCTCGCCACCTATTACATGGGACTTAACATAATTGGCGAAACGCGGGTGAGATTTCACCTCTGCCTACCCCTTCGGGGATATGGGCGTGATTTATGTATGTATGTATGTTGTGGTGTGGGAGGGGAAAAAGAACGTAGATGTGCCAACTGCTACTCCCCAGGGGTGTCTTAAAAGTCTACTGAGCGAGGTACGTATACTTAAGAGAAACCAATTAATTTGGAAGCTCAATGCGTCGCGTTAAAAATTGGCTCATAGGGCCACAGAATGGTGGTCCGAATGGTGGAGGGCGTACCACCAACAACAATTCAAAGAATATTAGGGTCAGGCAAGAGGACAGCTATAAAAGCTAAGCCAAAATCTTGACCAGTATGAACCGAACTACATACATACATACATACATAAATCACGCACATATCCCCGAAGGGGTAGGCAGAGGTGAACTAGCACCCGCGTTTCGCCAATTATGTTAAGTCCCATGTAATAGGTGGCGAGCCTATTGCCATTTATCGGGCACAAAAGTCGCAGTACATTGCCAGGACGGTGGTATAAGAGGAACGCTGCTGCCCATTCCTCATCACTGATTTATCCTTAGCGAACCTTGGTTGGAGATGATTGAAAAGACATCATTCTGATAGTCCAAAGTTCCGCTCAAGATTTTGGCTTATGTTTCACAGTCGGCCGCCTGCTCGACACCAACCCTATTTGGGTATGTTGTTGTCGGGGATTTGACCTACACCTTTCGACTGCTCCACCGCTTGTTGCGATTGGGAGTAGGTGATATCAACAACATAAAAGTAAAAGCTTTTGTTGTTAAGCTTACGTTGTAACCGTTATAATCAATCCAGATCCTTGCGTAAATGTAATAGCGAACGAAGCTCTGGATTAGTTAAGTTAATTAGTAATGGCATAATCAGTGTGCATTGGCGCAAGTTTAGCTATCCGGCAGTATTGTGGGCGGACGTGCCTCGTGTCGTTAATTACCAACTGCGAAATTCCATTACACAATTAGCTGATTAGATATCTTAGTTATATGTGAAATGTTCGGTGCGTGTGTGAATTATTCATGCATCTCACATGATTTGACGCTGTCAGGCGTCTGAGTGATAAGTTCTGTTCTTTCTATTCTACATACATAAATCGCACCTAATATCACGGAAAAGACGGAAGAGATACCCACGTTTCGCCAACTATTTTCAGTCCCATGTATCATCATATTACATCTGTAACCAAAGTCATGTAAAGCAAGCAAAATCGCTTTCAATACCTAAGAACTTTTTCTAAATCTTTCATCCTCCTATTAATTGCTTGTAAAGCATCTCTTAGCTAAGCTCCAGAGATAACACAATCAGTAAAATCGTCAGCCAATAGATACAGCCAGTTTGTACTGCAGAATTCGGAATGTCTCAAGTAATAAACGGGAATCGTAGACGGGAAATGGGTTCGACTCTTCTGAAAGGGACTTCTCAACGGAATTTATATTGGTCTGTTCTGATTTTAAAACGTTCTCTGCCGTTCATAATCTAGGCTCGTACAAGCAAAAAATATACACGAGTAAACACAAAGTGCATCTTCATACATACATACATAAATCACGTCTATATCCCCGAAGGGGCACTTCTATAAAGGTCCTCAATTAATACAGTATACTAATATTTTGTTAATCAACAGTCTTTTAATTTCCTCACTGCTGCACAGGCCTTTCCGATGGATCAATAGTCGTGATGATTGATTTATGTATGTATTAAAAACATATTAGATAGGTAGGTACCTACTAAGAAATCAATATTACAATGAAGCTGCTGAGCGGTACAAAATTCTCAGTAATGCGGGGCATTCGAATGACAATAATTCATATTGCTGATCCGAAATTTCATTAACAAGTTTGACACCGCGATATCGTATTTCGGCAACAGGCGGACGGACGGCTAAAGCGGCTGTCAAAAAAGCTTTTAAAATTCAATTAGGCCTTGGATTTGGAGTCAATGGAGCGATTGATTCGCATTCGGATCCAGCGGGTAAGGGCGGCTGCATATGGGGTACTTAAGACATCTTTGAGGGTATTCATTGAAAATAAAAATGAAACATCATAATTACATTTAACCTAATTCAATAGTTTTCTTCTCCCTGCCCTTACCCCTTAAGTGGGATCGTCACAACATTAATGTATTCTTCTTCCATTCTCTTCTATCAGACGTGAGCTCAGCACGAACTCACTTCTTCCTCATATTATTATCATCTTTTACCTAATCCATCCATCGCTTCTTCAGACATTCTACATTCACTTAACATAATCTTTAGTGACGTTACGATCACTGTTCACAGCCCGTACCATGCTAATCAAATCAATTGTAGTTTATTTTGATAATGTATTAAAAGATAAGAAATATCAAAATGATTTTTTTGAATTTTGATTCTTTGGATCCCATTTGCTATTTCCGTTGAATGAAACGTATATGTAGTGCCGTGGGTGACGATAGTGCAGAATACAATTGTTACCACCCCTCATCTCTCATGCGGGCAATTGTAATTTAGCACATCGATTATATAATTTGATGTGCTGAATTAAAATTTATTAAGTAGTAGAAAATTGTTGTTCTCATTTTCCTATAGCAAGTGTGGACACGGCCTTACGTCTAAGCTAAGCCGTAGCTGAGCGACGGGCCGCGCGGCGCTCGACTGATACGCGCTTCGGTCGCCCATGCGTGTGTCTCCGGGCTTATCCTGATTTGGGCGGACGACGCAATATTCATAAACAGATACAACTGTCACGATGTTATGATTGCAAATCAAAACTCGAGATTTGGTATTACATTTTTAATACGAGGGCGGGTCAATAAGTCCGTGACTTTTGAATTTTTTGAACCTCGCCAATTCATATTTTTTGGTAGGGATAAAAAAATTGGAGAAGCGTTGGACAAAGTGTATAGAGCTCAAGGAAGACTACGTTTAAAAATAAAATGATTTATTTATCAAAAAATCTGTGTTTTATCCTAAAAGTCACGGACGGTATTGACCCGCCCTCGTAGCTTCTCTGTGGTTGTTAACACCAGCTTATCAACACTGGATTTTGAATGTGTTCTAATCTAATGTTTTTATTTTATATTAGGCAGGTATTGTATGCTTACATAATTCAACTGTGTTTGTGATGACGTGATTTTCTCACCTGTTAATTAAATTAAAATAGGCTGTTTAAAATAAAAATTAAATGCAAAGGGAATAAAAGTACTAAGTACCTACTAGCAAATTTTGAGAGCAACTTTTACTAGAAAATTAGATTCCATTCTGTTCACAGAACCAACAGTTTACTATGTGAGAGGTGAGTGTCCAAAACCATCTTATTTTTTACGACTACAATTTACAACTTGTATGAACATGTTGACAATGTAAATATTGTCGACTGTACAAAATTATCGATTGTCAAAGAGTTGCGAATATGCAACCGGCTTTATGACGAGTAGCCATCATGCCGTATCATCGTAAAGCCCCTTTCACACCAACCATCAGAGACTTGCGTTTCCATCAAAAGATAAAGTTTATGGTGTTCCAGAATTTTCCCTACGTATTTTATGTAAGATTTACGCGAAAGCAAACACGGAGCCTTTGTGTGCCACAAGCAGGGGAAGTGGACAAAATCTCTCTCCACCACTTGACAGTGTTCTGTCTCGGGATTTAGTGGGAGTTAGAGCGAGAGGAAGATATTTTATTTTGCCCGAGGAAATTTTGTCCACGTCCCGTGCTACAGGGGTGGGCAACCCGATAACACTTTTTTAGACTCGGGGACTTCGAATGTCAGAAGATTGGCGACGCAGTTTTGTTTTCAATCGCTATCCTGTCAGTGCAGATGTGTCAGCCACAAAGAGGAAGCAATAACAGAAAGACATTTATTGACCTTACAGGTACATTTCAAGTTACAAAAAGAAAACATAAATGAAAATAAAATACAAGCCTTGGCAACGTCATCCTAAGAATAATCTTAAATGTGACTCTACAGAAAACGATAAGTATAGATACAATCACGCAATGGTAATTAATATAACAACAAAACATATTTTTATTATTTCTCTTGTATTGAAATCATCCATGATACCAGAACGGTGCTAGTAATGAATAAATGTATTGAAAAGTGACAGACAGGACAATGTCGAGAGACAGATGTGATGGGAGAGTGAGACTGATGACAACATTCCAATCCACACTGCTCAAGGTTTTGGCTTAGGTTTAACTAACGGTCGTCTGGCTGACACAGACCCCCTTTACGTAGAAGAGAATACAAGAATGAATAGTGAATTGAAATTGAGTGAAGAAAGGAATTTGGAAATGAATGGTGTGGCTGTGAACTGACTAAATGATTCGTCTGAATGGCAATACACATTCTGTGTCGCAGACACTAAACACGATCCGAAGTAAGGAGACGGTACAAAATATTTACACAGCCAAATTGTAAATTGACGAGAAAATAATAAACGCCCCGATGAATGTAGCACGGCGAATATTTTACCACAGTATACCCAGAACAGTAGTTTATCTGCGGCCTGACGCTGTGGTTAGAAAAATAATAATAAATAAATAAATATTTTTACACTCACACCTATCATCTAGCCCAAAGTAAGTAGCCTAAGCATTTGTGGTATGGATGGATACTAGATGACGGGCATATTTATAATATAATTATGTATATAAATATTGAAAATATACTACATAAACATATACACAACCATGACTCGGAAACTAACATTTGTGGTCATCACAAAGTTTTCCCCTACCAGGATTCGAACCCGGGACCTCTTGGCCAATACCCAGCAATCTGAGCATTCGACCAAGGCGGCCGTCAACAAAAAAGTTCGAAAAATTATGGTCTTGATGCAGGGATCGAACCCACGTCCCCTGCAATCCGGGCAGGTGTGCCTAGGGCCAACCAAGGCACTAATTAACTTGCCGAAATTCATTTAACCTTTACACTAAATTTTTTTCTAACATTTATATAATGTATGAGCAGCGAGCGAAAGTGCAATCACATGTACACGCGCGATCACAACGAACCCCTGTGCCCTCGTATTTCATGTCAATGTGTGCGTTACAGTGCGTGCCTGCACGGCGCCGATTATGAAAGCGCACACTCTAATGGGCAGCGGCCAGTTTGTATGAAGACGTATTACTGTTCTGGGTATATGTACTGTGATTTTACGGAGGCGACGCTGCTTCCTGATTGATAGTCGCCGTGTCGCACTGAAGGAGGCGATAAGGTGCGTCCCGCGACTCAGTCGAAAACGCTTCCCGTTTTACGAGTATTCTCAGACAGGGCGACGGTCGTTGAAAGAATTTAGGCGCTTCAGTTTCAGCGATGTTAAGTCTGCTACAGGTAACAAAATACAAAGTTTGCGACAAGTTGCCTCGACTGGCGTAACAAGAACAATATACGTCCATAAATCACGCATTTATCCCGGAATGTGTAGACAGAGGTGAATTAACTTAACCCCCACGTTTCGGCCATTATCGTAGGTTCCATATTATAATAGGGTCCGAGCCTATTGCCATCTAAAGGGCACGTAAATATAGCTAAGTGTTAAGAGGAACGCTGCTGCTCTCTCCTATTTGCTATCTTAACTCTTAGACGTCTTGTACGACACGCACGGGAGAATGACCTTGTTTTTTACATACATACATAATTCACGCCTATATCCCCGAAGGGGTAGGCAGAGGTGAACTAACACCCACGCTTCGCCAATTATGCTAGGTCCCATGTAATAGGTGGCGAGCCTATTGCCATTTATCGGGCACAAAAGTCGCAGTACTTTGCTAGGTGGTAGGTATAAGAGGAACGCTGCTGCCCATTCTTAATCATATTAAGTTATTCTATATTTAAGTATGCCGTGTGGTGACGGCAGAGTAGAATACAAATGTCACCACCCCAAATCTCTGCCGTGGGTGTCGTGCAAGGCGACTAAGGATAAATCAGTGATGAGGAATGGGCAGCAGCGTTCCTCTTATACCTACCACCTAGCAAAGTACTGCGACTTTTGTGCCCGATAAATGGCAATAGGCTCGCCACCTATTACATGGGACCTAGCATAATTGGCGAAGCGTGGGTGTTAGTTCACCTCTGCCTACCCCTTCGGGGATATAGGCGTGAATGATGTATGTATGTAAGTATGTGTCACATGTAGTAAGCCAGTGGGTATGTTAAAAACGACTATCAAACCAGCCTATTTGACTAACTGTAAGAAGAACAAAATGACGTTCGAACCGATATTTAAGCCAATTCTTCCCCGTAACTTCCGCGGAATGTCTCGGATTTACACTTCGGAGGCGACGAGAGCGCAACGTTTCATTACACCAGTCCAATTTTATGCATGGCCGCGCGCGCAGCGGGCCTACGCAATTGTGGCAGTATGTCCCTTCGAACTGTTCACATTCAAAAACTGTGGCGCCATTTCCGCGGATTGGGAACGTCTGAAGGCTGTTTGGACGTAGTTAAGCAGGAAGGATCCGAACAAATCATAAATACATAAATTTATTTTTTCCTTTTCCTGCATTGTTCCCAGTTAATCTGGGGTAGGTGCAATAATTATGTTCATCTTCCATTAATATCGCACAGGAAAGGTGCTAGTGATGAATGAATGAAAGTGGTGGAAAGGACCATGTCGAGATACCAATGAACGGAGAGAGAAATTGGTATGACAACATTCCAATCTATTATTTTTCAAAGTTTTGGATTAGGTTTTACAGCCGGCCGCCTGCCTGTCACTAACCAATAAATTATTTGAAAATCAGTCGTGTGGTGACGGCATAGAGCAGGTTACACCACCCCCATCTCCATCCAATAATCACAAGGCGACTAATGGCAAAGAAAGAAATGACTAATGAAGCAGCAAAAGGGCAGCAGTGTTACTCTCATACCATCCAGCAGTATACTGCGATTTACGTGCCCGTTAGATGGCAATCTCTCGCCCCCTATTACATGGGCCCCAACATAATTAGCGAAACTTGGGTGTTACTTAATACACCGCCTGGTTCCGCCGCTTCGGGGATAAATATTCATGATTTATGTATGTAAAATTATACAAAAATGATAAAAAGGTGAACAAAAGGGTCACATCTGATACAATAAACTCAATTAATAATACAAAAGTACTCTTTTTGATATCCACAATAACAACAAAATGCTACAAACGTTTTTGCATTGCAACGAGACCGATGCTAGTGACGCTACGTACCGAGATACTGTATCGCATTCGCTCCCGCCATCACGATGCCCGCCCTAGCAGCCCGCGGCCGAATTTTGCAAAATTTAAATCCACCCTCAAAACGAATCACGCCGAAAATACCCGACGGCGGCCGAAAATAGCCGACGTAACCGCTCGCTCGAGGCGGAACCGCAGATATATGAACGCGGGAAACTTATTTCCCCTCTCGATTCGGCAATATGCTTGATTGTTGGTGAGATTATGGCAGCTATTAAACTTCAATTATTATGGCTCGGTAGGAGATTCTCGTGATAGGTTTTGGCGTATATTTGGGGTTCGTTGTGTTATTAGGAGCTTTGCGAAATTATATTTTGATACTCTTCAGTGAACTACGTTAATGATTTATTATCATTAACTACTTCTATAGCTAAAAAAGGACCAGGCCAAGAGTAGGTACTCTAAACCGATGGGTTTGTATGAAGACCGTAACGAGTTTGGATGGAACAAAAGAAGTATGTGAAGGTCGTTGCAAATGGATAGAAGTGATCTCTGTCTACGCCTGGAGAATGGCGTGATCTTTTTTTATTATTAAAATTTTACAATATTAATGAAATCTAAATAAAATGCTGAATAAATGTTTTCACAGCAGGCTTTGCTTTATAGGTCGGAATGGCTTGAATCAGACGGTGGTCATTAAAGATTGCAGATGCACGGAGGAACCGATGCAAACCACATTTGGTCACCAACCAGCAACCGGCACACGCAAACGTTGCTTAGCTCACACCACCATCAGTCCAACTCGCTCACCTTCACGCCCGCTGTTACGACACATTTGCAAAACACACAATCTCCGCAGAAAACCTGCGAGATGATTCCTCTAAGATAATTTAAATCCCTATCACGGAGCCAAATGAGTTTTAGCGTTGTTTACGACAGCGGCTGAAAAAAAATGGCGGGCGCTCATTCCATTTCGTTTGTTGACAGCGAGATTTGTTTTCCCCGACTCACTGTTTGTCATCCCGTGACGAAGATTGTGTGACGTCACGACAGTGCTGTCGCGATTCTAATTTGTGTGTACCTGATTTTGGGCAGAAAATGGGATTGTTATTTTCGATCCCGGGAGGCCGTGTTGTTGGCTGTTATATTCTTGGTGTTTCAACTCCATTAATTTGGAGCCACTGTTTTGGCTTCCTTTTTCATTTTGCTTAAGATGGTGGAGTTCTCTGGCTTCCCTTCAAATATTTTCTCTATACAGCTTAATACAAACTTTACTTTCTTAAGTAAAGACAAAGAAAAAATATTTTCAATATTTATTCATGATTAAATGTGTATTTGTTCGTTATTTAGTTTCCAAAACAACCACTTTAGTTGCTTATTTTGGGCTGGATGATAAGTAGGAATGTAAGAAATATTTGTATTTATTTTATTCCTATAACTTTGATATTAATTTTCTTCCAGTTGGTCCAGTACCTACTTCGGTGGATTTCATTTTAGGTGTTTTTTATTTAAATGGTGAATCTTGATCTGGAGGTACTAATAAAGCTGCCCGACTCACTTCATCATCACATTCACTTATTGGATACTTTGAAAAGAAAATTGCGAAGACTGAAATATGATCTGTACATATACCGGCCGCCTTGGTCGAATGCTCAGATTGCTGGGTATTGGCCAAGAGGTCCCGGGTTCGAATCCTGGTAGGGGCAAACTTTGTGATGACCACAAATGTTTGTTCCCGAGTCATGGTTGTGCATATGTTTATGTAGTATATTTTCAACATTTATATACATAATTATATTAAAAATATGTCCGTCATCTAGTATCCATAACACAAGTGCTTATGCTACTTACTTTGGGCTAGATGATAGGTGTGAGTGTAAAAATATTTATTTATTATTTATTTATTTATATATCTGTTTCTAGTAAAGCTGCCGGACACACTTCATCATCCCATTCGTTTATTGGATAGGTACTTTGCAACGAAAATTACCAAGACTGAAACTTGATCTGTAGATATATCTGTTTCTAGTAAAGCTGTCCGACTCACTTCATCATCACACATTCACTTGTTGGATACTTTGAAACGAAAATTGCAAGATTCTTACTTCGTAGGCAATTTAAGTCGAATCGTTCCCTCTCACCGTGTAGTTCCACTTCACAATGCCATCAGTAGGAGCATCAAATTCCCCGCGGATAAACCGAGCTAGTTATAATAAACGACTTAAGAATAAACGTCTTCACACAGGCAGCTCAAAAGTGTGGTGCTGCATGAATTATGCATGCCCCGTCACTGTGTCGTTATGTGTCGTCAGCGAAGGCGCTCCTCAGAAATGATGGAAGGGGGTTAGTGTTTTCTTAAGGGATTCCGTTTTGTTTATGGCACAACGGGACGTGACAAATAATTTGTGACGCCGTTTCATCTTGTTGCTGATTGCCATTTGATTCTGAATCTGGGGAATATAACAATAATAACGCCAGACCAAAAACTGAGTATCTATATCAAAGACAAATAATAATAAATAGAGCCCAATGGCGATGGTAGAGCAGAATACAATAATTGTCACCACACCACATTCTCTCCCGCGGCTATCGTACGTGGTGACTATGGGTAAAGATAGCGATGAGTAATGGGTAGCATATATACATACATACATAAATCACGTCTATATCCCCGAAGGGGTAGGCAGAGGTGAGCTAGCACCCACGTTTCGCCAGTTATGTCAAGTCCCATGTAATAGGAGGCG
The DNA here is from genome assembly GCA_963931975.1 of Cataclysta lemnata. Classification (NCBI taxonomy): domain Eukaryota; kingdom Metazoa; phylum Arthropoda; class Insecta; order Lepidoptera; family Crambidae; genus Cataclysta; species Cataclysta lemnata. Next base: position 14,799,724 of record OZ008346.1, on the reverse strand, counting down.
AACCGATTGCCATTTATCGGGCACAAAAGTCCCGGGTAGCATCATTCCTCTTATTCCGCCTAGCAATATACCTACTGCGATTTACGTGCTCGTTAGATGGCAATAGGCTCTCCACCTACGTAACGTGATTTATCTATTTTTTTATACATACATAAATCACGTCTAATATCCGCGAAGGGGTAGGCAGAGGTGAATTAACATCCCCTTTTATATTTTTATTCATTCAAGTAATTTGGCAAAACTCATTCAAATATACGGACTGTTATTCCAAATATGAGAAATGGGAATATATTTACAAAATTATATGATCAAAATTGCGAAATAGATAGAGATTTAGAAATTATATATATATAAATTAAATATAGCCGCCGTTTACAGGATATGGTTTTATTGCATGACGTAAGCTCAGGCAGTCTTGACTGTGTTGAGCTATCAAATAGGATATTCAACTACTGTACTCCTAAAAAAAGATGTCGTCATACACGGCTCTTCTTTACACCATTGGTGCGTACTAACTACGAGACTAATGATATGTCCATTAGATTGCCCAACACGTATAACAAACCATTTTTCAAATACGAATCTGTTAACTACATCGAAAGCAAAATTTAAAACATCGATTCAAAATATTATCTCTGGTGGTGAATCACATGTGAAATAATCATAGCAACTTGGATGCCTTAGTGACTGCATGTAAGCCTACCCTTATTATTCTTGATTCCAAGAACACGGATACGCGCGCGCGCTAACTCTCACTCACACACACACTCATCACAACAGATAACATAGTCACACAAAATCATGCGAGAACCTTCAAATAGATTTATTAATTTGTATGTTTTTCACAACTACCTGCAAAAGATGTATATAATATTAAAAAGCAGAATTTGTTTCCATAATTGGCTTATATTTACGTAGCACAGTATAATGGGTATTACATATTAATGTAACGCTGTTGAAACATTGTTTAATAAATAAATAAAATAAAAAAATTAAATAAATGACAATATTTCGTTTTCCGGGAGGTCGCGCCAGTTTACACGCTCATAATCCTCCAAAAGTCGAACAAGTCCTATTAAGGTTTGGTTTATATTAAATCAAAGCATACGTTCGCCGGGCGCCCTCCAATGAATTATGCAAATCGTCTTCGGCGGTTAACATCGTAATATTGTAAGCGACACTTTACCCCCCCGCTCACTTACACGGGGAGCTTAAAGATACTGGAAGCGCCAAGAAAGCGCGAGTGTCAATAAAAGGATTGGACTATTATTAACAATTTTTGCCCCCATAATAATAATGTTACCAGCATTATTGTGTTCCGGCAATTGTGATAAGATAGCCAGGCCCTCTGTGGTTGAGGGTTTCAGGAGAAGCTCAATTCCATCTTTGGCCCTTATCGTCACTTACCATAAGGTGAGATGAACAGCAAGAGCTTCCCTATCTAGCATTAAAAAATACATAATTATTATTAATCAAAAACCAAAATGTTTTTGTCACGCGTCCAGTTCCGGTGTTAGTTCTGTGGCCCCCGCCAGATGAAGATGCTATCTGAAGCATAAATTCTTGACGCCTCGGGCGGGGCACAGGTGAAAATTATCAAAGGGGAGCCGGGATTTTAACCAAACATCGGCACAGCCTTCTGGGTGTCGTCTCTGCACCCCGCTGAGATATGTGCCTCGCGCTATTACATGTAGGTACGTCTTTGTTTATTGTCTCACGCTTATCTTTCGCGCATGTGGAAATATTTTTCTTGGATTGAATTCTCTACCAATGAATTCAAGTTGCGATTGAGAATGGGTTACTCCAGTTGATGTGTCTTTAAATATAACAACATTCTAATATAAAAATATGTAATACCTATTTTTTCAAAGTCGCTAATTGTATCGATTTTCCATATTGGATGATGTATTTGAGATATGTGCGTCTCGCTATTACATGAAGGTACGTCTTTGTTTATTGTCTTACGCTTTATACGCTGTCTTACGCGAATGTGGAAATACTTTCTTTGGATTGGTAGAATTCAAGTTACGACTGACAATGGATTTTGCCAGTTCTTCGGCACAGGTATACAACATAATTTTGTTTCAAATAGAAAGACGGACAATAAACTTATAGTTTCCTATATAGTTTAGCAACTTATATAGTTTCTTGTCTGTCTTTCGTAGAACAAGGTCTCCACAGATATATCATCATTAAATCTGTGAAGGTCTCCTTAAAATACAATTTTCATCTCTTTAAATGCATTTAGTAAAAAAACATATTATCAGAATTGTTTACATTCTGTATCTCTTTACAATGGCCTGAGTATCCACGTCTCCAGTTTATGGACCGTTTGTGGCTTCCTAATTTCCCTTTAAAATATACGGAGCCACTATCAATTCGATACAGACGTAGCTACAAGTGCTGCACCGCCCTAACTTAATTTACAACAATTGCCTCCGGCATATTTAATTATGGCGAATCGGGAAAAGCGCATTGGGCAACGGGACCCTTTGCGAATTGTTTTGGGCGATTAAAATTTTTCGCCCCAATTTTGCAATGGAAGAAACGGAACCCTGGTTGGGGAGTTCGGAAAAACTATTAACTCGGGAATGCTGTTTGTTTGCGGATTATAATTGGACGTGGGTAAGCTAAAAGTAACCACTATGTTACCCGGCAGGTAATCCAAACCAAACTAGTCCATACTTTAATTGGACGCGGTTAAGCAAAAAGGAACCACAGTGTCTCTTTTCTATGAATTCATTCATCACTAGCACCTTTACATCCTTTACGGTGTGATGAATTAAAACAATGAATCAAAAGGGAGTGGATAGCTTGATGCAGTCTGACCGATATAAATGGAAGAGGAAACATACTGCGCCGACCCCAGATGAACTGGCAGCAGAAGCAGGGCAGGGAGAAGAAGAAATGTATGTCGAATTAACGTTTTATTTCGAAAAAAGAACACTAGTCGAAGCGAATTCCGCCGACTCCCGATTCGTCAACGGCCAAACAAAAGACGATCTCCGACGGTTGAACTTCCGGAAACTTTAAAAAGGCGCCCGCCCAACGGAAAGCGAGACGAGCGAATCACAAACTCCCTGTTATTACCCACATAACACACTTGATATTATAATTATAGATGCATGATCAGCATCATAAGAATATGAAAATTGTAGGAGGTACCTTCTCATACCATCGACACTACATGTAAGGCATTGATAAGCTTTCATATTCTGTAAATTATTGTTGTAACAGGACAAATACTAATCATCATCATACTAAGTTCATCTATTAATGGTACGATTATTCAATTTGCCTATTTTTTACGTTGAATCAACGCTATAATATATTTCAGAAAAAGAGAGTTCTTTTTTTGAAATAAAGCGTTGATTCGACGCTAGCCGAGCAGAATTCCGCCAATTCGCGACTCGTCAGCGGCCAAACAAAAGACGATCTCCGACGATCTCCTCCGTTGTACTCCCGGGAACTTCAAAAAGCGCGAGAAGCGAATCGCAAACTCCCCATTAGCCACATCTTCGGCGAGATCTGTTTAAAAGTTGGCGGGCGATCGTTAAAATTGCAAGTATTCGCCGAGATGGGCCGGGCGAGTTGTAAATTTAAATCACTGAGTCTGCCGAGTTGGCAACTCGGGCCAAGTCGCTGCAAATTGGATTAGTCTGTGTGCAGGCTAGTTTGACACGTCGCAGGTTTACTGCTGGAGTTGGTGCAAGGTGCAAGGCTTGTGTTCAAAGGACATTTTAATTTGCACAATCTTTATAAACACGAGCATTATGATAAACAAAAGAGGTCGTAGAATTATTGTCCTGGGCCCGTAGCCAAGTGGCAATCGTTTCATAACGATAACGTGTCGAAATTCGTCACGATCAGCCATATTACTTTGGTATCTAAAGCGTCTTAGCTTGCGCTACCAACATAAATAGGAACTTACGAAGACGATTTTGGTCACGTAATTTCTCGACGACTTACGTCAAATCCCATACCTTTTGCTCTATCGAATTTCGTTATCTTTGTCGGTATGTTACTTTGTCTAGGCCCCCTGGTTATTTTTCTCTCTTTCTTTGTAGTAACTTTTTTTTAAATGAATATAATATTTATATATTTAAAAATGAATCCCTGTTTCCCTTGGTCACGCCATAACTTCAAAATGAATATAACTATTTCTTTAAATTTTTTTAAAGTTTTCTAACACACCATTAAATGTTTTTCGGAAAGAAAAATCTCCATAAGCATAATATGAACAACTATGATTCGAGAACATATTTTGTTTGTGTTCATCACAAACATTACCACGATTCGAACCTGGGACCACTGGGCCAGCGACCTGACCAAATCAGCACTCTATAATATAGGGAGAATGGGTAATCCACTATTCTGGTCCAGTGCGTTTTAAATATTGTAGGTGAAGCTAGGACCAACGGCTAAACACGCCATCCAAAGCACAGAGGAACTCGAGATAACATATTTTTCATCCCACCATCTCGGAAAAAGCGTTTTTGCTCTTCGATATCTGAGTGCAAAAGCCGTTTTTATCCTCTAGAGGTTAAAGTAAATTTGAATTTAGAACATCGTGTGCAATGAGTTTGTGAATTCAAAACATCATTATACATATTTATTTCTACCTCCATGGTGCCGAAATTGGCATGCAACCTATTTTAATTTGTTAAAAACTCAGACTCGGAACCTTCTTGGTGTACTTTTTTTGTAATTTGCTTTGCGCGCGCCATTTTCTTTTCACGTCATAAATTTGTTAAAACCTAGGAGTTCCGTGACGGTCAATCAGCTTGGCGTCAATCTTGCTTTAAACATTTTGATCGTCTACAACGCTTGCTGGATGCTTGAGTCAAGCATTTAAAAAGCTTTTTAGGTCTGTTTGATTTGTTTACGCTAGCAACGGAACAAAAACATACAGAAAATCAACGTGCTTGACTCAAGCTGATTGACCGTCTCGGAACTCCATTAGGGACGGTAATTTTTATTAGGGACTTACAGGTGTGTCTGGATGAATGTTGCGGGTGTGGCTGGGTGGATGGGTGGCTGTTGGAGGTGTGTCTGGGTGAATGGGTGTTTTGAGGGTGTGTCTAGGTGAATGGGTGTTTTGTTGGTGTGTCTGGGTGAATGGGTTTTTGTGGGTGTGTCTGAATGGATGGGTGAGTATTGTGGGTGTTTCTGGGTGATTGGGTGTTTTTTTGGGTGTGATTAGGTGTTTTGTGGGTGTTTCTGGGTGATTGAGTGTTTTTTGGGTGTTTTGTAGGTGTTTTATTTTATTTTATTTATTTCATAATTGATTCTGGGTGAATTCATGTTTCTGGGTGAATGGGTGTTTTGTGGGTGTTTCTGGGTTAATCGGTGTTTTGTGGGTGTTTCTAGGTGAATGGGTGTTTTGTGGGTGTTTCTGGGTGAATGGGTGTTTTGTGGGTGTTTCTGGGTAAATGGGTGTTTTGTGGGTGTTTCTGGGTGAATGGGTGTTGTGTGGGTTTTTCTGGGTGAATGGGTGTTTTTTGGGTGTGTCTGAGTGGATGGGTGTGAATGTTGTGGGTGTTTCTGGGTGGGTGTTGAGAGTGTGTTTGGGTTAATGGGAGGGTGTTGTGGAAGTTTCTGGGTGGAAACAGAAACTGTTGTGATTGTATTTTTTTTTTTGTATTTTGCATTTTCCTCGTTGGGGGGGATGAAAAGTTACGTGTTGCACTCGAGTGCAAAGATTTTTCACCTTGTGCTCTTTTGATTCCCTCGCTATCGCTCAGGATTCTAATTTTTGAATCACTCGCTACGCTCGTGATTCAATTTTAGAATCCTTCGCTAGCTCGGTCATCAAAATTGAGCACGCGGTTAAAAAACAACTTTGCACTCACGTACAACAAATAACTATTTTGGCCATAGTGAACATTCCTTAGTTTATTCGATTTTTAATTTTAACATTATATAAATGTTAGAAAAATTAGTACAGTAAAAAAGTAGCAGCGGACGCGGGTTCGATTCCCGCCTCAAGATCGTATTTTTTCGAAATTCTTTTTCTAACCATCAAAATCTTTGTATTCCTTAGTTTACGCAATCGCAGACCGAGCGCGCTATCAACAACGCCATCAGCCTCCTCAATTAAATTTCAGGCAATGTTTAATCAAATGAAGTACCTTATCTTTTTATTAAGAACCGGCGTAATTAGGAAGAAATATTTGTAGGATAAACATCATTTAAAAAATTATTTACCAACGAACCTGTATTCCCGTGGGACGGGAATTCAGGGAATTCATTGGCGAAAGGTCAAAGGGATTCTTAGTTTGCATACCGCATAATTAAACATGGCCTTCGTAGAAAATTAATAAATTAATTTGTTAGGTAAAATATTCTTTGATAGGCTTCTATCAACTATGATGGAAATGCTAATTCAGGAAGAACTCTGGTATAACTAGGTCTCTGGTGTATAGTGTAATTAGAAAACATAAAAGAAACAAAACATTGAACACTTTTTATTCTAATAACAGGCTGGATTTAATTCCAAACTTTTGATTTTTGGCCTGTACTTCAAGTTTAACAAAAAAAAACAATACAAAAAAAATATCAATCGGGCAGTGGCACTGTAAAATGTAAATTTCATGAATAGGTACCCCGTGAAATTTTAGTGGATTCCGACACAAGAGGTTGAAAGTAATTCATCGATACGTACATTGCTATGCAGCCGATATCGAAACTGCAGAAAAAAATCAGCTGTCTCTTAAAATATCCTGGTCAAAAACTGTCACACCTACTGGAGAAGTTAAATTAATAAAATATGTCAATGTTGGTTCATAGTAAAAGTTCTTGCTAGTCTTGACACTATTTAGTTGCGAAAATTTCAAATTGTTGTCACTATATTCACAGAATGTTAGATCAATAATAACATGGCGAGATACAATGAATCATCTCATAACGCTGCGGCTGGTAACATGAATTCGGAAACTAAACTTGTTCCTGGAACGTTACAAAGTTCAGCGTTACGCTTTCGTCGCAAATTGAGCGTGATAACATATTGGAATTGCACTTTATGCACTCTGATGATATATTACGATGGGGGAGTTTCCATATGGGGAGTAAAGAGTACCTTATTCTCCTTGAAAAATAGTCTGTGTTGCCAGATTAATAGTAAAGCATTTATTGGGATTATTTAAAAGTTAAACCTTTGTTACTAGGTAAATTAGTCTATCAGTTCCACAAGCTAATTTACCTATGCATCAGAAATGTTGGTATTGTGAAGACAAATTCTAAAGATACAAGATACATTCCAAGCCTATAATTTTTCGAACTTTTTTTAACCACAAATTTCTTTGAAATTCGATATTGCAAATATATGCCAAATCAGAAATGTGTCTTTTTCATTTCATAATAATAATTTAAAGCCGTTAAAAAAGTAGCCGAGCCCACCGCACAAACTTATCGGTGAGTAGAGCGAGCTAAATATTCGATAGCGAGTATTATTATCGACCTTGCATCTCTTATTCGATTCTTTGGCCACAATATGCTCGAAGAAACGCCAACATATAATCTAGTACGATTCACAGTACCCGCAAATGTAGAGAGTAGTAAATTAGAATCTAAAGCGATGGCCATGTCAATTTCTAAACTACACGAGATCTGACACGATGATACTAAGCGATGAACCAACCGGGATAGATGGTAGTATTGACAAAATAAGCCGGAGCTACGATCCTCAGTAATAGGGTTACGATTAAGAAGATACAGACTTAAATGAAGTCATTTAAATTAAGGCAAGAAAAATTTATGTATCTGTCTTTTCTGTTCGAAAACCTATTTTATTTCAACTAGGTCTTTTAACATTTTAATAATTTCAACATTTTATCACAAGTTCTTCTATTTAAAAGGACTGTATTTATTTCCGTATTGATTTGCACTTACAATAATTGCGAGTCTCTAAGATTCTTCAGCGATACAACAAGTCCGGGAGGTTGGAAAGCACGGAAATAGTAATTTCGCATTAAATTGAAGGGGAAGAGGCAAAAAACACAAGAGCTGGGGGTAAAGAGCCTCATTACGAGGCTCCAAGGGCGTTCGAAAAGTTTCAGAACCGAGTGAAGTAGACAATTGGAAATGTTTTAGGAAATGTTCCCCAGTTTAGTTTTGCCGTACGTTGGTAGGTAACTTATTGGAATTTTACTAGGGTTCACTGACAAAATTTTGAATCGAAGAGTTTGTGAGAGTGAAGTGATTGGACCCAAGGAGCATAATTTACATGGATAATACCATATTCACTAGACATAATGTAAATCTAATAATCTTAGATTCATCTAATGTTTGATTATAACAATCACGAAGAAACGGCTCTAAAGGACCACTTTCTCGGTCATCTGTCAATGCCATAATATTATCACCAGAGCTCCTTGTATTTTAGTCTAACTAGTGCCCATTTAATATTTCCAAATATTTTCGGTGATTCCATAGGCATTCTCTTGAACATTTTTATGTGAAATGCTCTACCTATAGGTTAGCTACAACTTTCCTTTCGAACTTGCTGCTAAGTTCACTTTTAATTATCATTCCACCTTAGAAGAACTTCGCTTTTTCTGCTTCGCTCCAAAAATGTCTCAAAAAGGCCCGACCTCACTAATTAAACAAAGTTTTCTCCACTCACGCACCTGTCACAGTCGGGATCCGAACGGCAACTTTGAGAGCGATTACGTGACTAAGCGGCGATGCGGAGCACTTCTTAACGCCGCAAATTAAACAACTTTGGATTTGCATGTTCACCCGGCCACGGCTGATAGTTAGGTTGTCGTGGGGGAGGACTTTTGCTGGTGCCGTCGACAGCAGGTCATTAGAGTGCGACTCGAAAATTTGTAGTTCACAGCAACACGGAGAATTCACTAGACGGACATGCCTGCCAGACATATGCGGACCTTGTATGTATAGACCAGATTAACTGTGACGGACCTACACTAGTCAAACATCGCACACACCTAACCTACTAGAAGCGAGGTTCGGCGGACATGACTGCAGGCATTCTAATGGGCATGTCCATGTAGTGAATTTCCCGCTTAACGAATCTGTAAAACTGACAAACTGAACAAACCTCTTCCAAACTGCCCTGAGAGCTATATTATTACGGAGAATGAGCCAGCCAAAAGAGGGTTGGTGTCAGCCAGGCGCCCGACTATATAACCTAAGCCAAAACCTTGAGCGGTATGCATTGGTATGTTGTCACCCCTATCACTCTCCGTTCATCGGTCTCACTACATGGTATGTTCCGTCTCTTTTCTATACATTCATTCATCACTAGCATAGCACTAGGTGTGATGGCTGATATGAATCAAAAGGTAGCGGATGGCTAGATGACGTCTGACTGATATTGATGGAAGACTGATATTAGGAACAGTGCAGGAAGAAGAAGAGAATGAGTCAATCAGTCCCTAACCCACCTCAGTATTAGGAACAATTATTATTATTAGTTTACATACATGCATATATCACGCCTATATCCCCGAAGGGGTAGGCAGCGGTGAACTAGCACCCACGCTTCGCCAATTATGTTAGGTCCCATGTAATAGGTGGTGAGCCTATTGCCATTTATCGGGCACAAAAGTCGCAGTACTATTGCTAGGTGGTATAAGAGGAACGCTGCTGCCCATTCCTCATCGCTGATTTATCCTTAGTCGCCTTGTACGACACCCACGGGAAAGACTTGGGGTGGTGACAATTGTATTCTACTCTGCCGTCACCACACGGCAGTTTACATACATACATGCATAAATCATGCCTTTCTTCTTTCTTTGGCTAGCTTCTAATATCGGTTGGCTTATTATGTAAAAAAATAATTTAATTAAATAAATCTTTTCATTATTGACGCTATGGTTGCTGCATGGTTATTCGACAACTTCTTACTCTAGACACTGTACAAGTTACGAAAAAACGTGACGGCTTCGAAGGACCAAAGTTTTGGGCAAATTCGATAGGAAACTTAGGCTTCGACAATAAAAAGTAAGCCTTATGTTAACGTGTCAACGAAGTTTAGATTGGTTTGATGTAGTTTGGCTTGTTGGAATAACGGTCCTAATAGTATGTGGATATTTTACTTGAAGTGTCAATAACAGTGGTTATTTGCAGTAGCAGTAGCTGCGTATTGTTATATTCTACAGGTCTAAATAATAAAATATATTTTTGTATTATAATAATATGCGAGTTTTGTACGGTTGACCTTATCATTACTAGTACCCTGTCCCACTCGTCCATGCTGGCCTAAACGCGAAAATTATGCATACATAATCACGCCTATTCCCCCTAAGGGGTAGGCAGAGGTGATTTAACACCCACCTTTTGCCAATTAAACTAGGTCCCACGTAATAGTGGCGAGCCTATTGCCATCTATCGGGCACATCAATTGCAGTAAATTGCTAGCTGGTACAAGAGGAATGCTGCTGCCCATTATTCATCGCAGGCTTTAGCCTTAGTCGCCTTGTACGACACCCACGGGAGAGATGGGGATTGTGACAATCGTATTATACTCTGCCGTCACCACACGGCGAAAATTTACCATATAATATGCCAGCCGACTAAGGGAGATTGCCCAATGTAGACGAACAAGCCCCTTTACATGCCCCTCACATATTCAGCGAAACGTGGTTGTTAACACGTCCCTGTCTGTTATCATTTAATTGCGTGTACTAGTGGAAACACCAAAAAGTTATTCTGGCCTAAACGTCAAACACTTGTCCAAACATGTATACGTATGTAGTGACGCACTTGCGCCACATCGCCGAACAAGTTTGTCGCAAGTCCGTCATTAAGCCACACACGGGGCTCCCATAAAGCAAGCCGCACTTGCCCGACAGATTTATTGCAGGCTACGCCTAAAAACTTGCGTCGTTATTAACTTGGCTCGTGTGTTGCCCGCAACAGCGTTGACGCGTCGTTGTCGCGAGCGACGTGCGACATGTTGGTACGCGCGTCACGTGGAGTACAGACGGGCGGGAAAGTGTTTAACATAATTGATGACATGTCTGCTGATGAAAATATTTTGCGGTGCGAAATTTACATTAGCGTGTCGAATCGAGTTTTTGGCGGTATCGATGAGCAGCTTGTACGATAATTAATGTCGACCAAATTCGCTGGAGATTTATGATAATATTAATCAGTGCTCTCTCAATTAAGCATTGTGATAATTGATATAACAGAAACAATAAAACTCTTAGCGTGAATATTAATCGTAAACGTGAATGATTCTTAAATTGACTTGTTTTATTCCTCGTACTCAAATATTAAGCAACTATATTAAGTAACCCTTGGGGCGTAAGCCCAAGCGCTAACTGACTTCCGTACGGTGAAACCGTCTGTTTTCGTCGTACCAAAATACTTTGAGCATCATCACTCATCGTTCGGAACATTTTCACAAACCACTTTTGACCCCGAGCGTACGAGCACATAACAATGCTTCTGGAACACACCGCTCGCAGTTGTAACTACATGACCAACGGCGCGGGCTATAAAGAAATTTGCCCAGAAACTACCAAACTTCCTGCGGAATTACGGGGGGCGATATAACTCTTCGCGTAATGATGTCAACTTGACGTATGTGCGGATAATTGCTGCTACATACAACTGTCATTAACGCTGCGTATCTGGGCGCGCATCGAAATCTTCTGTGGAGAGAGCTGCAGGGTATTTTTTAATGCCGATGATACCGGGTTTTTACTGACTTCGAAATTGGATCCACGTAATCTATATTCCACGTATATGGTATGTATTAATGTTTTTTTGTATGTATTTTCGCCGATTTCTCCGTCAATAAAAAACCGAAATAAATTTGTTTGTTTCTAGTTTTTGAAAAGTTGCGTTACTTGATACTTTATTTGTGTAACGCTATGAAGTAGCCTACAATCAAACAATTAAAGTACGGAAGCTTTTCAATTTACACTAAGTATCAAAGAAATAGTAAACAGAATAAAACAAAAGCGTCCGCATCGCATTATTAGTTGCAGAGAAGTTTGAACTCTGACCGCAAAGTTCACTGCTCTCGGGGCAGGTAAGCTTATTAAGCACTCAACAATAAATTTAAATAAAGGATAGCTAGTTATGCAGTTTCCGTGTCCGCCAGTGTACGCGACTAATTTAGCAGCCAATACGTGGTTTATTTTGTTCAGCTTGCTTGTGATTCATATTTACGATGTGTTTCTATTTTCATACATACATACATATAATACATAAATCACGCCTATATCTCCGAAGGGGGGTAGGCAGAGGTGAACTAGCACCCACGTTTCGCCAATTATGTTAGGTCCCATGTAATAGGTGGCGAGCCTATTGCCATTTATCGGGCACAAAAGTCGCAGTACATTGCTAGGTGGTATAAGAGGAACGCTGCTGCCCATTCCTCATCACTGATTTATCCTTAGTCGCCTTGTACGACACCCACGGGAGAGACTTGGGGTGGTGACAATTGTATTCTACTCTGCCGTCACAACACGGCATCTTCTATTTTCAGCTTTATTTGTAGTTAAGACTATATTATTTTCTTTTCACAGTTTAAACTACGGTGTGTAAAAGTCCTGTCACCAACCAAACCGAGTACAAATTTGTACTCCTCTGGGGACTGAACCTCTGGATCTTAACAATTTCCAATGATATATGGCACACGAGAGAATTTATGCGATTTATATATTTAAGCTATTTCGACTGATTAATGTCGACGTATAGCATTAAACCTAACTTTTGACGAATGAAAATAATTTATTTACGGATTTGTACGCTTTCAATGTTTACGGACATCTTTCTTTGAGTACCTATAATTTTTTAATTATTCATCACGTCGTTCGAACCGACCTACTAACCCGGTAACAAGAATACCCGGGTTTATCCGGACATCAGTTCACCGTGGTCCGTTTACAGCTGTCAATGGGAAGAAACGCCGGGCAATTACGGCAATCGATAGCGGTGGAGAACGGGCGGGGTGCGCCGTACACAGTCAATCTCGATCGTGATCTGCGATCACAATCAATGATCGCGATCCAGATTGATTGTGTTCGAAGTAACATAAGTTTACAGGTATTAGTTGTGGTTCTGTTCTGTATGAGGTGCGACGTGTGTCTGTAACAATATAGCAGCGTGATGATACCCGCTTCTGAGCGTTCAAAATTAACTTTAGACACTTATTTTTCCTTAAATAAATTTAGTTATGACACTTTTGCCTTCAATTATACCTGCATAGACGTCATTTCAGTGGCATAGTCAAGTGGCCGATCTATTCGAACGCATAGAAAACAAATGTATGAATCTGACGTATTACAGAGAAAACAAAACGTCAGTTTCATACTTTTATATACTAAGCGTTCGAATAGAAAAGCCACTTGGCTAGAATCTTTCAACTTACGTGTCGGGTTCTATACACAATCAATCCGGATCGCGATCGTTGATTTTCATCGCGGATCGCGATCGAGATTGGCTGTGGACTTTGAATATCACCATTCGTACTTCACATGCAGTGGCAATTAATTCGGATTTGGACCGGCTTAGGGCCGACGAAAGACCCTTTGATTGGGAGTCGTTAGTAGTTTTTGATTATCCACGATGATCCCTTTTTTGGTGATCAGGAATATATTCACGGGGCATGCGTATAAAATCATTTTCATGATTCTTATGGAGTTTATTTATAATTCACCTTTTTACATGAAGTAAGGGAATAGGACCCAAAGCGGGAATGTTTATAAAATCATTTTCATGATGCTTATGAAGTTTATTCACAATTCACTTTTTTACATGAAATAGGGGAACGGGGCCCAATGTATAAAATCATTTTCAAAACATATGTATTCCCGTCAAACTTATTAACTGCTCCCTTAAAGGGATACGTGGAGAGTATAGTTCTCATCTGTGTAGCTAAAAAAAACATAACATTACTCCTGCAGCAGATTCTAGATAGCATTAAATCGAAACAGCTAGATCCAAATCTAGCCTCCAGGCATCGCGTGATGATTGAAAAAATAATTTGTAACCATTGCGCTTGCGAGAAAAACTGTTACGGTTTCCCGCGGCGCGTGCCAGTGTGCACTTACCTTTATCGGGGTTGAGCTACGGCGGTATTGCGTTCAAAAATATTGTATATCACACGATATATACGATTATTGTAATGCTTATTAGGTACTAGACGTTGACTGCGAGGTATTTATTGAGTTAATTGAATTAACAGGCGGCAGTCACGAGACCTTGTAAGGACAGTGGGCCGTAAATATAAGCTTTAATGTGCGCCGCCGTATCCGTTTTACGTTTTACGCGATACTATGAGCACTTCATGACTTCCGTGGAACGACAACTGGTATAATGTGACAACAGAACGTGCCGTGTGGTGACGGCAGAGCAGAATACAATTATTATGTCACCACCCCCAATCTCTACCGTGAGTGCCGTAAAAGACAACTAAGGGTTAAAGACAGTGAAGAGTAATGGGCAGCAACCACAGAACAGTGAAAGTAATCCTCTTTTACGGTTCAGTGACAGCAGCATTCCTCTCATACCACCTAGCAATATACTTCGATTTATGTGCCCGATATATGGCAGTAGGCTCGCCACCTATCACATGGGACCTAAATTAATTGGCGAAAACTGGGTGTTAATTCACCTCTGCCTACCCCTTCGGGGATTTAGGCGTATGGACGTAGAACGTGGTTGTTTGCATTCTATAATAAAGAGTAATAAAGAACGTCACTTTCGCAAAATGCAATTGTGAAAAATGATGATGGCGCGTGGTGACGGCAGAGTACTGTACAATTGTCACAATCTCCAATCTCTCCCGTGGGTGTCGTACAAAGAGCCTAATAGGCTCGCCACCTATTACATGGGATCTAACATAATTGGCGAAACGAGGATGGATGTTCAAGACCTCTGCATACTCCTTCGGGCATAATTTATGTATATGTGAAAAAGTGAAAAATTCGCATAATGTCAATTTCGCGAAACGTCATTTGCTGAAAATGTGACTATCTGCGTCTAGATTCAGTCGACATGTGCAAACGGCAAGTCGTCACGACCCCTAATATCTCCCAAAGGGGTCTTACAAGGAGATGAAGGGTTAAAGCCTGATGAGGAATGTTCACTGGGCTGCAGTGTCCTTGATACCACCGACCCCAGATAAACTAAGCTGGGAACAGGGAAGGACGAAGCAGAAGATGTGTTGAACACAGATTAAAATTTTTATATGTGCTAGTAAGTAAAATAATTGTATGTAGGTACTGTAGTAGCAGTCTAAATAAGAGTTTATTTTATAAAAAACATATTGAAAGAGGTTTTTAGAACTAAAAATAATCTCAAAACTCTATACCTACTACTACCTACGTCACATTATACATACATACATAAATCACGCCTATATCCCCCAAGGGGCAGGCAGAGGTGAACTAACGTCACATTATAAAGATCACAAAACCCCGTGCCACGTGTGTCGCAGTCACAGAAATATTTCATACAAAGAAAGAAACGCCCGGGACTGCGTTTCGTTCGCTTCGTGTTCGTCGCCCGTAAGCGGCGAGTGCGCCTTTTTATCAACAACGCATTGATTTAAAAGCTGAATAGCGTTGCCTCACAAATTCACGTTCTGGTCGTTATTATAGAATCACATCGGCTGTGGTGCCCGAGATAAGCGGGGAGCGTTCGATTCATGCGGCGAAAACTAATATCAAAGGACTAGTGGTCGCCCGCGGCTTCGCTCGCGTTAATGTCGGTTGTTCTATAGCCTATAAGCTTTCATCAATAAGTGGACTATCCAACACAAAAATATTTTTTTAATTTGAATCAGTAGTTTCTGAGATTAACGCGTTTAACCAACCAACCAAACAAACTCTTCAGGTTTATAATATTAAGTATAGTTATACCACGCGTGTACAATTTTTTATTTTTATAACGACAAAAACAGTCGGATTATAAGAGAAGAGTGTAATTATATTGTGCACCAATCACATAATGTGACTTCCTTCGTTAATTATTATAATCTGTCGTCATTTTTCCATATCTCCGAAGTAAAAATCCCGCAAAACCGATTCCGAAGATCTTACAATTTTGGTGCCTAGAAAATTGGGATTAGAAATTGTCATTTTCTTTCAATTAATTGCCTTTTTAACATTTCTGTCCATATTCTGTCCTTTAGAATACACCATGCCGCGTGGTGACTGCAGAGAAGAATACCATTGTGACCACCTCTTATCTCTCCCTACCTACCTAGGACCAAATAGTTGGCGAAACGTAGGTGTTAATTCACCTATGCCTACCCCTTCGGGAATAAATAGGCAAGATTTATATACATAAATCACAGATAGCCAAGAGGCCAATCTACCGAAAGCATCCAATACAAAATGCATTATAACTGACGCATTACAGATAAAACAATAGGTATGTCAGTATCATACTTGTGTTTTCTATGCGCTCGAATAGATGCCCATGGTCTTAGTATAAAAATAAGGCCTGAGCACAAGAGCCGAAAATACGAGCTTGAGATGTATAGAAGTGGACTTGTTCGTCCTCTTCTAATGACAATTATTATTGACATGTCAATTTTTGTCAGGGGGCAACTGCGAAAAAGGGACAGAGAACTACACTCTGGCTATCTCACTCGGCTCGTTTTTCCTCTGATATAATTTATTTTCCAAAGAAAACCTTATGCCGTTCGCATATGTTTTGTTTTACTCTAACACTATTTGACACTGCTCAGTCCAGATCTATTAAGTAATATTACATCCATGGCTAGGCCCTCTGTATCGAAATCATTAACGATACGCTGCGTTCATAGTGTTGGACCAAGCCGCTAACCTTCTATAGGCCGCAGCGTGCCCACGGGACCCCAGACTAATTAATTTCGTGGACATTTGCGGCGTAATAAGCTTATCAAACGTAGATTTGAGCGGACAATGGACTCGGCTCGATTTAATGTGCACGAATATGAAGGCAATTTTCGGCCTAATAAGGGCGTTTTGTATCATTTAGTTTGATTACCTGAACACCATAAAGACGGGTTTAGTGGGCCTGAAATGGAATATGCGGGTAAAACACTAATTCCGCTGTGGCATCGGAAATGCGATTCTAATGTGATAATGCAGCTGTATTGTGGCTTTATTTGGTGATTGAGGAAAAACCAATGATATTATAAAAACAAGAAGCAGATCTTATCTTCAGGTATCTGCGCACGAATTGTAGCATCACTACAAAAAACTACAGTACGAACTTAAAATTACTTGAACTTTGAGAGATTTTTCTTTGTTTTGCTAGTGTTGTTTCACTCCCATAGTTTATTACTTTGATAATATCAGTGCTGCAATTTATTACTTTGATGATATTATTTGCGACTGAATAAGTCGCAAATAATTTAGAAAAAAATTTAAAGAATTTCGCTTATTTTTAATAACTTTCTAAAATCTTTCAAATAACAATTCAATTAACTTTAATGAGTACTGGATATCAAATGTTTTTATTTAAATCTAGACCACAGACCGCTGGGTCAAAATAGCGGCTAGTTTTGAATTATCATTTTTTGACATTAAGTAGTCATTAACGTTAATTTTTAAATATAACAATATGCACAAAAAATAAAGCACATGCCGGTAAAATAATTCTTGTAAATAACTAATTTTTTTTTAATAATTCTTAGTTTAGGAAAACGAACTGAAACTGGAAATATTGAACAAATCACCAATTTCTACTTCCCAACGACACGGTCTCGTCGCATTCAAAGAATCCATATTAATAAAGGCACGGTTTCATTAAAAAAACTCTGCTGAATGTGAAACACAGAAAAAGGAAATCGGTGCCGGGATTGGGTGAATTCAATTTCTCTTGATAGGGAAATGAGCCGGAAGATTGTTATGAACTGAAAAATAAACTCGTCGGTTGGTCGGCCTTTGGAAACGGGTTGGTATTATGATGTCGCTTTAGGCCCGAGTTCACCAACACGCAAAACAACCGGTTAAAAGATAACCGTCAGATATTGACAGTTCTTCCATACGGTAAAATGTTTTAGGCTGCAATGTTTTAGGTTGTAAAAGCGTTAGGCTGGAGTTTACCAACACTTACACAGGCGATTATTATTTAACCGTCACATTTTGACATTTTATTTTATAGAAGAATTGTCACACTCCTGGTTATCTTTGAGTCACCTGATTCACGTGTTGGTGAACTCGGGGCTAAGTCTGTGCTACATTCGACAGCACGTCAGGCCAGCACAAAATGTAAAATTTTCTCAATCTACTTTGTACTTTGCTACAAACAATTTTAAGTTATATTTCATCTCATCAACTCTCATTTTATATTATCATCATCAGGTTATATAATTATCTCATCGTTGTGTTTACCCTTAGTCGCATTGTACGACACCCACGAGTGAGATAGGGGTGGTGACAAATGTATTCCGCTCTGCCGTCACCACACGGCACCAACAGAGGCCTCTAGTTAGCCATCACATATAAGAAGCGATTAAAAGATAACCGTCAGTTTTTGAAAGATCTTCCATACGATAAAATGTCAAAAACCGACGTAAATGCTGGTGTTCACCAAAACTTAAACAGGCGATTCTTATTTAACCGTCAGTTTTTTACATTTTATCGTATAGAAGAACTGTCAAAAACTGGCGGTTATACGTTTTAGTGTACTCAAGCCTTAAAAATTAAATAATTATTTGTTGTGTTGGTGAACTCTACCCTGACAGCGATGATAAAGACAGTCAGAGACGTCGCTATAATATAATAATATTATTATACCGTGCTATAATATATATTAAGCACAACGTCACCACCCCCACCGTAACCCAGCAAACGCTACAGCTGAAAACATAAATAAGATCGGTCGCAGCGTCAGCTAAAAGCCTCGTCGATATGCAGCAAAAAAGCACGAACAAAGTGACAAAGTGTACCGTTGTTTACACAACTGGACTGCCCTGCAATAGCTTAACATTAGGCTGCTTGCCCCGTGCCTTGTTGTCTAGGGGAAGGGGGCCAAAAACGGACATACTACCTGAAGCGGGCGCACAAAAATATATTCTCAAAACGAATGTATTCCTGCCACTATAATAATATATTTCACACCTAGATAAAGAGTAGGATAAGTAACTGATAATACTTGTTTTTTCTGATAAATTAAGCTCACAGATTAGGTATTAGTTACCTGTAAAGCTGGGTACTTACTAACGTTACATTTAAAACGTTTCTCTTTATGTTATTTAGAGGCTGCATAAAATGGCTTTTTATGCTCTAGACTAGAGCATAAAGTAAAATTTTCTTTTAGACAAATATTCTTAGGCCCAATAAATAGCCAATAACGCTCAATAAAACTACATACAATTTATTCATTTGTTTTAATAAAAAAATATGCTTGAACGCGCGACCAGCAAAGCGCCGACAATGTTTTCAAAACAAGACACATAGTTCCTTTCAGCGGACGTGTTTCAGCTAACAAAACAGGTTAGAAAGGCCGCGCGTAGCAATATTCAAACAAGGACACTATTAGCTGTACTGCGGGCGACGGTGCCCCTTGGCAGCGGGCCAAGCTCTGATAATTTGATAAAAACCACCCACTGTGTGCACACTGCAGTTAGCGTTCATCTGCGCTTTTAATATCGGACGGTCCGGCCGTCCGAGTGGCAAACGGTACAACGGTTCTGTGCCACAAATGTCAATTTTTGACAAAATTTTTTTTTTGTTGTTTTTTTAAATAAGTGGCCAATACAGCCATGTCTTAAGTATTATTTTTCTTAAATTTTACATTAAAATATAGGTGTCACACATTTTAATGCATCTGGGGAGTGCGCGAATCGTATAGTTCATGATGGCGACTGATGTTGTGGTGAAAACCACAAAAAAAATTCTCAGCGTCAAACATAATCTAAGCACTTATTTTCAAAGATTCCGCATAGTTGAACATCGACACGGAAGCTAGTGCATCAAAATTACACCCCTTTCACTGCATAAAATCCACTACACACGTAAGCGCCAAACACTCTACAACTACTTAACACTTACATTTGATACAACGCGACGGTCGCCATGTTTTTTTTCTATGTAAAATATTTCTGTATTCTATTCATTCGAATAGATTAGCAATTTTTCTAGAAGGGCAGTGAATCTATGCTATTCTGTTTTCAGCTTGCTATGCGCTGTTGTTGAAGTCCTCGGCGGATCTTTCATGATCAAATTGAAAGTATATTAAAAAGAGCCAGGTCAAGAGTACCCGATATGGACGGGCATGCATAAGGATATTCAAATTGATGAGATTGGATAAAGCGTAAGAAGTAAGTAAGGACCGTAGCAAGTGGTAAGAAGTGATCTCTGCCTATCCCTGTGGGAGAAAGGCATGACGTATGTATCTATGTATAGATCAACTTTCATTTACACCGGGTTTAGACTCAAACGCACTTTTGAAATAAAACAACTTTTACGGATAAGACTCACGTATAATTAGGTGTTTGGCATATTAATTATTTAACCCGACGCACTTAATATTTTAGAGCATTACTTTCCCATTCTCTTTACCTTGTCAGTAAGAGCTGCGAGTTAAGTACGACTTGAGGATAAATAGAGTAATTTGCACGTGTTATCCATGCGAGTGCCCACTGCTGGAAACACAAACAGATTTTCAAATAAGAGTCATAATTAGTCGGCCGAGAACTCCTTTGTGCATTTTTGATAGTAGCCGGAATTATTCTTTCGCATATTATTATGAGATAGTATACTTATATTTTATCACGTTACGGTGTCGGCACCACCCCGGTCTCTATCGTGGGTGTCGTACAAGGCGACTAGATTAATTGTAGCCATAATTACAACTTTCTAAGGGCAGTTTAGTAGGCCTATAGTACCACTGTAGGTCTATCGGCAAAAAATATGATGACGATGATGGCCGATGTTCGACATGCAGAAAGTTAACCAAAACAAAAGTTAAAACAACAACTGTAACAAGACATCCCGTAATATCCCATCAGAGAGAACTCGCGTATAAGAGCGGATAATATTATAACGTAGAACAAAGCATACAAAAGCGCAGGTAATTTGATAAAAATACGAGCAAGAGAGAAAATGCGAGCGTAAACACCGCGGCGCATATCGGCACGTTGACGAAGGGTCATTTCTTTACCACTTTAATTACTAATTAACATTTTATGTTGTATGGACAGTAACAATTAAATGCTTACGCATACTCTACTTAAGTAATTGCGTAACTAACCCAGCCGGCGTTGGCGAAGGGGTAGACAAAGGTGAATTATCACCCACGTTTCGCCATTTATGTTAGGCCCCATGTAATATGTGGCGAGTCTAGGTGGTATAAGATGAACGCTGCAGCTCGTTACTCATCGCAATCTCAACAACCCTTAGTCGCCTTGTACGACACCTGCTGGAAAGATTAGGGGTGGTGACAATTATATTTATCTCTGCCGTCACCACACGGCTATTTTTAATCGACGAAAAACCGGAGGAGGTTACTCAATTCGTACCGTATTTTTTTTAATGTTTGTTTGCGCAAAACTCCTTCGTTTATGGACCGATTTTGATTATTCTTTTTTTGTTGGTAAGTATATATTCCGACGGTGGTACCATGATAAGGAGACTGGGATCTGATGATGGAATCCTGGAGGAATCGAGGGGAACTTTCAAAAATTTGTACTTAGGTATTCTTAGTATACTACCCAATAATGAAGATCGGGAATCGATCTGATGATGGAACTGAAAGACATTCGAGGGAACTCGTAAACTATTTATAGCAGTTATTACAAATAATTATTTGCATATAATCACAAAGTTTGATTCCCAAGCAAAAGGAACACGCCATAAACGGAAATATTCGGCCCTGTTCATCGTCCCACGGGAATGCGAAGGGACGAAGTATTCTGGACCAAATAAAGGACTCCCAACCTTTTTATATATAATATGTAGGTTATTGCTGCGCAAATAAAGTCGGTTGGAGGGTGTAATAGGGATATTTCAGTTGTATTGCCTTTTATTGTTTTTATTTGCTTATTTACACACATTTGTGTACATAGATTAACCACGTCTATATCCCCGAAGAGGTAGGCAGAGGTGAATTAATTAAACACCCACTTTTCGCCAATTAAGTTAGGTCCCATGTAATAGGTGGCGAGCCTATTGCCATCTATCGGGCACATTAATCGCAGTATATTACTAGGTATAAGAGGAAAGCTGCTGCACATTACTCATCCCTCTCATATCCTTAATAGCCTTGTACGATACCCACTGGAGACATGGGGGTGGTGACAATAGTATTCTGCTCTGTCGTCACCACACGGCACTATTCCATCAAGTCTACACAGTCTATGGTAAGCCTAGGTGCGTGTTTGTCGACAATCTAAAACAACAATGAAGACGCAAGCAAACCTGACCTACTAATAGAGTACTACCAATCTACACACATTGATCACTTAACTCAAGAAAGTATGGAAGCCGAGAGCGTCTCCATTTTGCCAAGAAAAATACAGTGCCTACAATAAAAACAAGAGGAACAATCCCTAAATTGATATGTTTCCTCCATCACGTGCACATCAAAGAAAAGAACTAGGTCTGTAGTGCGTATCAATATCGGGACCCTTCTGCTGACCGTATAAATCATCTATACGGCAGCTTGTGTAGCTTGGTGCAAGTCAAAAGATTCTACATAGAACCACCACAATATGGTTAGGAAAAGTTCGAAAAATTATAGTCCTGGTCTGCCGAGTGGTTTAGGCAACTGCCCGGATCGCGGTGGACGCGGTTTCGATTGCCACATCAAGAGTATAATTTTTGGAACTTTTTCGAACCAATATTCTTTGTAATCTACTTATTGATCTAATGTTCAAATTAAAATTAAAATAGCAATCAAAACATTGTGTAACTTATACGGGTACCTAGGGGGTATAGGCGGGTATTTTCGTGTAAAAAAACTATTATTCTAACTAATAATCAAAAAATCACCTAATAATCAAGTGTAATCGAACCCCATGGATGGTATGGAATTACTGGAACGGAATTATAAAAAACCAAAATCAAAATGGCCTACTTATTAAACAGCTTACAAATAAGTATAAACCTACTTAAAAATAACCTGTTTTGAAATGGCTTACCTAAATAGCCTAAACCAGATTACCAAAACGGCCTACTTAAAAATCAACTCACTAACTCCCGAATACAGAAACGCTACTCAAATTTTGAGCACTGCATATAAAATTAAGTAGACAATACCTGTCAGAATTTGTATAGAAAAAGGTTAATTTTGACAATACTTAAATATTAAGTAA
Organism: Cataclysta lemnata; assembly: GCA_963931975.1. Taxonomy (NCBI): domain Eukaryota; kingdom Metazoa; phylum Arthropoda; class Insecta; order Lepidoptera; family Crambidae; genus Cataclysta; species Cataclysta lemnata. The sequence goes on along the minus strand of OZ008346.1, from coordinate 14,776,488 downwards.
GACTCAAACTTTGAGTAGCGTTTCTGTATTCGAGGGAACCAGCCTATCAATAAACTAACTGGCGCACAACCGCAGTATTTCACCGAGTATTCCTACATCGAGTTCGATTTCCCGGGACGAAAATCGCCAATCGCTCCCACTCGTTCCAGGAAAGAATAAAAAAGGGTCCAATAATCAATAAGGAGTTTAATCCCGCGGGCAGCGGCCGTCGATCTCATTGGCCGGTACAAATTGACAGGGACCAGGGGGCCTACCGCTTAACTCGATTGCTAAAGCAAAAGCTATAGTTTATGACGTCATGCTGTCATTTCGCACCAAATGCACCTAAACTATCAGCGATAGCTTTAAACGAATGATCACCGAATGATTTTGTATGAATTTGGGAGAAAATCCGTACCGCCTAAACATTTAAGATGATGGTTGCTGGATAACTTGATAGCCGTAAGCAATGCATTGCTTTAAAGCTATCATCAGCAATCGAGTTAGGCGGTAGGCCCCTAGGCCGAGGAGGGGAGGGGTTTCGCAACAGACACTAGTTGCGATTGACGTGTCTCTGCTAAACTTCCGTGTGTCTGGGACATGTCGCAGTGAAAGTTTCCCGCTACAGATTTTGTTGTAGTACAGTGCGGGGGGAGAAGCGGGCGAAGTGAGAGCAGTGATTTTGTTTTACTTAATTGTTACATGAAACAGTGTTGCAGCTATTATAAATTTCCATCAAATGAAAAGTAACGCCACATAATATGTGTTAACAGCACATTTAGCAAGGACACAGCGGCGTAATACGTAATACTTTATGTATAAAATTAAATAATACTATAGAAGGAAAAATATAACACAGAATATAGGTGACCCACTGATAACATACCACTATCAGACATAACATTTTCCAATTATGAAGTAATGGACAGCGTTTTTCTTATAACTTGCGATTTACGTGCTCGATAAACGGCAATGGGCTTGCCCCCAATTCCATGAAACCTAATAACACAGTAGGCGTAATGTAGGTATTTTCGGGGATAAATGCCTTTCTGCTCTTTTTGGGCACTTAGCCAGAAAGAGTAGAAAAGCATTTACCTAGATTATTCAGTCCAATTTTTTTTTATGCTAGACTAGACAGGGAATCTCTTGGCCTTTATTTCACCTGATGATAAGTGACGTAAAGAACCGAAGATGGAATCAAGCTTTAACCCTCAACCACAGTGTGGCTATCTTATCACAAATTATCGGAACACAGTAATGCTCTTAACATTATTATTATGGCGCCATTTTTGATTTGTTTTTCTAAGCAAAGCATTTTTGATTTCTCTTTCTTTTATATTCAAGAAGCGAACTGTTCCACCAGTTTTCCTTTAGCTAATGGATTGATTTACGCCCGTCACAACAAAAACTTATTTACCTCAACTATTGGAATCGAATTGAACAGTCCACTAAACACGAAGGGTCCAATTCTGGGACGTCCATCCCCCGTAGCTCGGGATGTAGACAAAATCTCCACGGGGAAAAGAAAATATTTTCCTCTCGCTCTAACTCACACTAAATCCCGAGACAAAGCACTGTCAAGCGGTAGAGAGGTGTCTCTCCTCTCCTCGCCCCAAGGGTCCAGCCAATAACATTACCTACGTGTAATAACGCGGGAGATTGTTTTGACACTCGATACGGGAATCGCCAATGCAATGTTTTGCCGGAGCTCAAAAATAAAATATAAGCAGCCGCACTCAGAGACGTCGATTAACGTTAATGAGGACTTAATACAAAAAATAATTTTAGAACTTTGATCTGATAGAGACTAGCTTTGAATTAACAAAAAGCATGGTGCTAATGAACCCTTTATTTTAAAGTCATGTCTCTGAGTACGGTATTATCATAATGATAATATAAATAATGCTATTATAATATTAATGTTAAAATAACAATAATTATTTATTTATTTAAACTTTATTGTACACAAAAGTTACAATTGGCGGACTTAATGCTATTAGGCATTCTCTACCAGTCAACCGGAAAGCTGGGTACAGAGATATTAGTTGGCGGTGCAGAAAGTTACTATATTTTTAATTAATTAAGTAAATAATTATACGGCATAAGGACATAATTTATTGAATTTATTTGACCTTTTTTAACTTTGTCTAAGAAGTTTAACAACTTAGGATAATGAAACAACTTTTAAGGTTGATTTGTCGTTTCCGAATTCTTAATTATACAGAGATTATTTAAAGATGTCCTGTCACCTGTCCTTTTTTTGTTTCGGGAGTGACGTTTAATTTACATTGGGTGATTAATTCATCAGTCTGGTAGATTTATACTTTTCAAGGGAAAGTTTGCCGAACAGTCAATTAAAACGACGCAACGCCAATACGTTTTGACCTATATTTGCCCAAATTTCTAGGGCGTGATTTATGTATGTAAATATACCGGTTTCAAACTTCGGTCATACCCACTGTACTAGTTCAGTCGGCATGGACACGGTAATGATATACACGCAGTCAGAACGTGCGTCATGCCTACGCAAATTGAGTTGAGTTTAGTACACAATTTTGGTCGCGATTGCGCCGCAGTCACGTTAAGGCGTGATTCCGCCAGTGTGCTGAACTGTGCGGCACCGCGTAAGGTTGAATCCCGCCTTTACAATGACGAGCTGAGTTACTATACTACATACACAACATTACCGTGTCATAGGTGCTGTTTTAAAAAAATAGCTCCGCGAAACCAGAACCCCTATTATATAAGCCTCTTTCAATCGCTTTTGTCTACCTGTCACTCTCACACTTTGCGATTATTCTCAATGAGTGAAAGTGACAGGTAGACGAAAGCGATTGAAAGAGGCTTACATATTAACCCCGCCGTAAGCCAGGGAAGAAATTGGTCAGCAAATAACGTCCGTTTATCGCGCACCCAGTAGCCGGCCATTTTTTGTCGCCGCATTTCAGTTTATCTGGCGCTAGATTGCTGCTTGAATTGCAAATTTCGCCGGCTTCCTCGAACGGGGACTGTTAATTTTTTATATTGCTTCTAAGGAATCGGGCCGGTGGACGGCCGCATTGTTTACATAAGGAACTCTGCGGGCGAGTTTGAACAAAAGGTGCATTTTCCTGCCTACGAAAATTGTGATTTATAAATGTCATCACCAAAAAATTCTTGTTAGAAAATGTTCCATAAATTTGTGTATTGATGCGGGAATCAAACCCAGGTCGTCTGCATTTCCGGCAGATGCCTATACCACTCGGCCGAGTTCATTGAGACTATAATTTTAGAACGTTTTCCAACCACAATAAAATTTGTGACCATTTTTCAAAAATTAAAGAATGTTCAAAAAATCAAAATAATTCTAACTAAGAAAACTCTTAGCATTCCATGGCATGATCGTGCGGGTTCCGGGTCCATAATGCGCTAGGGACTTGTCAACCAAACCTACACTTGGGTAATACCACTCCACGTCCTAAAAACCTTTTTTTCCTATAACGCTGGAACCGTTTTTTATATCGTTATATTTTATTAGTATAACCTAATTATAATCTTTTTTTTTTTTGACGGAGTGGAATGCATTTACGCACCGTATCGGCCGCTAGCTAGACGGCCGACGTGTGTGGGACTCGCCCGACTCAAGATCGAGTCGGGAATACGCCACTAAACCACTCTGGTGTCCCTCCAGCCCTTCTGACGGGGAGAGTCTGGGGCCTGCCGCGAGGCAATTCACCAGTCCCTCCCCAGGAACCTAATTATAATCTAATTTAATTTCTTTGTTTCTAACCCTAGTATGTAAAAACTTTGTTACTAACACATTATGGACATGGTCGGAAATAAATGTTATATTATTATTATTATAACATGGGATTATAGATAATATAATTGCAACAAATATTAATTTAGGTTATTCTTTAATGAAGGCTCTGCACAAAAAGTTAATGAGGAAGGGCCTCATTTAACAAGCAGCTTTCAAAATAATCTTTTCGCATAAACTTTTCGAGTAAACAGCACTAAAACCGTCTCATTTGGGAGGTGTCGAAAAAACCATCCGGCGGCACCTGCATCTTGTTAGCGCATCAGTTATCACGTTAACCCGTCGCCGGCGTAATTGCCTGCACGCGTAAATAACAAAATAAACAGCCGGGGTGGGGCGTAACGACCGAGTTAAAGTTTCAGCGTCGCACGGGCCTTTTGTAGATCAATGGCTCTGAATCTTCCCGCGAATGTTAGGTACCAAATTGTTGTATTTATGTTTAGGCTTATAATGTAACACAATAGCCTGCCGTCATGCTGGAAGGAAGATGTCACTTTAGAACATTGATGTACGTATTTTATTTGACATAAGATAGGCACCTACTTGTGATGTGTGTGATTTTTATGGTTTTGAAAGGTTTTAAGCCAAAAAACTATACATTATTTATATTTCTTTGTAATTTCCCCAGAATAATTTATTTTTGCTCATACAATTCATTTTGAGATAGTGTACAAATACATGGGCCATTTTGGAACATCTCCTTTACGACAATAGTTAGATCACGGCTCACCCCAGTCTATCAAGCGGTCAGTGGCGACGATACCCAGCCATAGTTATCTGTCAGTAGCACGTTGTCTTTAGTCACGTTTCTTCATACATCTATATACCTAGTACCTTTAATATTTATTTATTTTCTACTTCGGTTTTTTTATAACTCGGTCTATTTAGTCGTGATCAGAAAATACACGTACTATAATTGTCGAGATAAGGAATCGGCAGCAGCGTTCCTATTATACTACCTAGCAATAAACTGCGGTTCAGATACCCGGTATATTATTATGACGATAGGCTCGCCTCCTGTTACATGGGACTGGAATTAGTTTGCGAAACGTGGGTGTTAATACACCTCTGCCTCTATAATAGAGGCGTGATATAGGTATTTATATTTAAAAATGAAATACTCAATTTAAGGTTTAGATGGCAGCCCATCCGAGTCGGTCCAACATCCAATCTCATTTGTTTCCCGTCATGGAGAACTACATACATACATAAATCACGCCTATATCCCCGAAGGGGCAGGCAGAGGTGAACTAGCACCCACGCTTCGCCAACTATGTCAGGTCCGATATAATAGGTGGCGAGCCCATTGCCATTTATCGGGCACAAAAGTCGCAGTACATTGCTAGGTGGTAAAAGAGGGAACGCTGCTGCCCATTCCTCATCACTGATTTGTCCTTATTCGCCTTATACGACACCCACGGAAGAGATTTAGGGTAGTGACAATTGTAATACACCACCCCACGGCTTTAATGTATGGAAGTGAAAGTTGGGTATTGGGGATCGTAGCAAGTGGAAGGAAGTGATCTCTGCCTACCCCTGTGGGAGAAGGGCGTGACGTATGTATGTATGTACAATTGTATTCTACTCTGCCGTCACCACACGGCATAGAGAACTAAAATTCATAAAAAAGGTTTTGTTTATTCAAAAAAGTTCAAACTTTTTTACAAACAGTGCTCGCAATGCATTCTGCAAGACACGCCAATGATTGCCGTCACTGGGATCAAAGGGAATCCAAATCGGCTCCCACAAAGCCGAAGGATCGGGGAACGCCAATTTTTGTGCAACTTTCAGCTTCCAGACAATTTATTTTATACGTGTTTGCGTTCGGCTGCGTCCAGGGATTCGCTTCTGGCTCTCGCAATGCGGCTCGTTAGACTTTGTCTTATGACGTTAGTGGTCTGACGGGCGTCACGTTCTAGGGCTGCGGTCGCTCATACCTGCCTAGTTGTGAAAGGGTTAATTGATTTATTTATCTTTTTTATTTTTGTATAGACTAGTGTTGAGACAAAAATTAATGTTGTTGTTATATTTAAATATATTAAAATAAATGTCTTTCATTTTGTCTTTCATTTTGTCTCTCTTTCAAGGTATTCTTTCTTTCTTTCTTTCTTTCTTTCTTTCTTTCTTTCTTTCAAACAAACTCTTCAGCTTTATATATTAGTATAGATGTGCAAATAAACCAATAAGTATACTTATAAAGTGCGAGAATGAATTGAAAAATTTAGTGCGAGTATGAATTATGGCACCTGCTGAATAGACCCGATGTCGTATATGATTAGTGCTCACGGCTATAAATTCTGTAGTTTAATGGCGTTCTATTGTCTGACCGGCCGGCTAACTTGATTAGTGCTGACTCGCACTAAGCTGTCTCGGCGCGACGTGCTCCGTATACCGGATGGATTGCGCGAAATAACCCTTTAAAAACTAACTACGCCAACCAATTCAAAAAATTTCCGCGATGCAATTCGCAATGAGTTTCATTGTTCTAATTTCCTCTCGCAGTCGAGTCTCCCGTATGACCACAAAGAGCCTTTTAATGTCCGCACTTTTGGAGTGTAGGCCTTTCCTATGGATGGAAGAATATAGGGAGAATGGGAACCCACCACGCAATCACTTGACGTGCCATCCGAAGCTAGGAGGAACTCGAGAAAATAAATTTTTGGTCACCCATCCAATGATCGGCCTTAGCGAACATTGCTTAGTCTACGCAATCGCAGGCGAACGCACCCGCCCGCTCGAACAATACGTATTTATCATTGTTCATTAGGGCAAGCAAAAATGAATCTTGACCCGTCACAATGATTTAAGGTCCACCGGCTCCGGCTGATTGGCGCCTCTAATGAGACAACTGACGGCTCAGCTAATGAGCCCTTTAACGTGCTCTCCGCTTATCCGAATCGCCATCGGCTTATTAGCGGGGGCACCGTCGTATTTGTTGAGGACCAATTCTTTCGCAGAATCGACGAACGGTACTCGCTCGGTTGTTGTTTTGTAATAAAACACTGCTAATTGAAACCGGTATTGACTTTCGATTTATTCGCACAAACGGTTAAATTGTTCCGTGGTTAGTGTAGTCGGGTGTCTTGTAGCGTTACGGATAGGTTGTGAAACCCGTCTCCCGATTATTGTGTTGATGCTTAATGTGGGAGAATTAGCAGTTTTGTTTCCAAAAAACATTTCTGCTCATTAATAGAAAGATTTGAAAGTCCAGTCCATTCCAGACTGCCATGCTGGCGTGGGAGCTAATAGTCACCATCACCAGCCCTTTAATGTCCCCGCTGTTGGCTCGGGCCTTTGGATGAAAGTATATAGTGAGATCAGTGCGGGTTGGTGGGCATTATCGACAGCAGATGCAGTTAACGTGCCTTCCGAAGCACGGAGGAACTCGAGATATTTTTTTTTTTACTTAGAAAACATTGCTTAGTTTACGCAATCGCAGGCCAGGCCACGCGCGCTATGCCACTGCGCTAGCGAGCTCATCAAAACGCATTTCACTTCGTCAAAAGATTAATTGTGACTTTGATTCTCATTGACAAGTGAGTTTGCGTTAAGATATTTGACTCACCTTGCCAACACCAGTCGTCTCCTTCACACCCAGCCGCCGCAGCAGCGCCGGCGGCGGAGGCGGCGGCATTCTGTGCAGAGCTGCACTGAACCCACTCGAAGTTGGTGCGTCCTCATCACGTCGTCGCCTCTCGCGGTGTGGGGAGCCCGCGGAACATTTTGTGGTTGATGTCCTGGAACAAACGGGAAATGGCGTTTAGTAAAAGATATTACATACATACATAAATCACGCCCGAAGTGGTAAGCATAGGTGAATCAACACCCATGATTCGCCAATTAGGTCCAGGTCCCATGTGGAGTCTATTGCCATCTACCAGGCACAAAAATCAGAGTATTTTGCTAGGTGGTATGAGAGGAAAGCTGCTGCCCATTACTCATCGCTGTGTTTCTTCCTCAATAGATGGACTATCCAGCACAAAAATAATTTTTCAATTTGAACCAGTAGTTTTTGAGATTAGCCCGTTTAACCAACCAACCAAACAAACAAAATCTACAGCATTATAATATTTGTATCGATAGCCGTGTGGTGACGGCAAAGTAGAATACAATCATTGTCACAACCCCGTGTGTCCTACAAGGCGACTATTGGTTAAGGGGGCAATGATTAATAAGCGGCAACCGTCCTGCTACGCCACCTAGCAGTGTACTGCAATTTACGTTCCCGATAGATGGCAATAGGCTTGCCGCCTATCACATAGGACCTAATTGACGTAGCATGGGTGTTAATTTACCTCGGCCTACACCTTCGGGGATATGGGGGACAATTATGTATGTATGTGTATTATTGCCTAATCGTATCGTTGACAGGATGTTAGCATATTTCTCTATCAAAAAGCAGTGAATAAAATTCAGTTTAACCATCAAGAGTTGTTTCTAAAAAAAAAGTTGGTTCTCTAAGAAACCAAATAACTTTGACACTTTTTAAATGTTTTTCTTTTCAGAAATATTGTTCAACATCATACCAAATCGACCTTTCGCGCACAGAAAGAGTTTCCTGTAATTGAAAGGGGCCAGAAACATTAATATTATTGACCGCCCATTCTTTGGGCACAAAAAGGAGTCGAACAGGAAATAAACGAGCTTTACGTGATGTCTCCGGCGGCCTTTTTACATTTTTCAAAAATTCGCTTCACGTCAATACAAGACGCGCGTTAGGGCGCCTGTGCACTTTTTACTTATCGAAGAGCTTAAGTACGAGTTGGACTTTTTCCTTCTTTTTTGTTATGGGATCTAGGATGTGTTGTGACGTGTGGTGACGGCAGAGATGAATAGGTACAATTGTCACCACTTCTGCCTCTCCGTGGGTGTCGTACAAGGCGATCAAGGTGACTTATTAATAGAACCAGGATAAGCTCCGTACCTGGTGCGCGGACATGGGACCTGAAATAATCGGGCGAAACGCGGGCGTTAAAAAGTCTCTCCCTACCCCTTAGGAGATAAAGGCGTGATTTATGTAGGTATGTAATTATGTATCTAGTATTTTGACCAATTGTGCGGGTTCCGCAGTCTTGTTTCGTTTCTATTATCATTTATAGAATCACGAATTCTTTCAGATTGTAGTTCGCTTAAAAAACACGTTTCTGCTGCAAGCTAAGTATTAAAAAATACACCCAGAATAGCAGATACACTGCTCGAAATTGGCTTAGAAACATGCGATCGCGATCGTGCCTACATATCTTCCTGTCAAGCCAATAAATCGCCAATATCTTCGACTACACGATCAGACAGAGCTGCTGTATTACAATGCACAATATTGAATTTCGATGCAACTGATCATGTGTCATGTGAACCTAGCATGCGAACCTGCAGTCTATCACACTGGAACTAAGCCCGTTCGTACACTAGGCTACACAAGTCTTCGCTATTCAACTTTTTGCAATCTCCAAGCGACTACGGTCATACAAATTGAATCGCGGGACGAATGTCAGCGACGCGACTCGTGTACGTACGAACCTCAATGGATTTGTATGGCGATAGTCGCTTGGAAGAGGAGTTCGCTAACGCACTAGCATAGCGCGCTCGGCCTGCTATTGCAGAAACTAAGAAATATTCTCTAAGGCCGGCATTGGATGGATGACCAAAAATTTATTATCTCGAGTTGGTCCCGGCTGCATCTGCAGTCGTTAATACCCACCAATCCGCACTGGGCCACCGTGGTGGGTTGTGGCCCATACTCCCTATATTCTTCCATCCATAGGGAAGGCCTGTACCCCAGCAGTGGGGACATTAAAGGGCTGATGATGATGATGATGACGAGTCGCTTGAAGAACAAACATCTCACAACAATATCGAAGATTTGCGTAGCTTAGGCCTGAGTTCACCAACACGTTAACCAAGCAATTAAAAGATAACCGTCAGTTTATGACATATTTTTCATACGAAAAAAGTCAAAAGAGACGGTTAAATAATAATCGCCTGTTTATGTGTTGGTGAACTCCAGCCTTAGTGTACGAAGGGTCTCACCGTCGAATGTCTTCGGGCAACCTAAGGCGGGTGATGGATAGCGCTTACGTGACGACTCACGACACGGCTCGTATTTTATTTTAATGCCTCTGACGTTACATCGCCTCTCCGGAGGCTTAAAATTGAAAATTCTCCGCGCCATATTGGAAAGGCGCATTCCCGAACGATGGAGCGTACTGACGTGAGGACCGAAATTCAGTTTTGAGTTCGATTGTCAATACGATCCGGCTCGAAGGACCATAAGCTTATTTTTTATTATTTTAAATCTTAAATATTAATAAAATAATAATAAATCTTAATATAAAATCTTAAATAAATCAAAAAGGGATCTTAGATCCTCCAAAATAATCCAATAGAATTTATGCGTCATACAAAGCTAAATTAAGTCAAAACTTAAACCAGCACACTAACAAAAAAGTAAAATTAGGCTTAGACAATAAACCCCAAAGAGATTTAAATAGAATAGCACTAGATAAACGTTCAAAATTATTGAGTGCTATTATAACGAAAGCAATTTAATAAGTACACAAAAATAATAATCTAGTAGATAATGTAATAAGTGTAATAATACGTCCATGTTAAATATATTTGTTCTGTCTGTAAAATATAAAGCATATAATATTCGAAACATAAACAAATACATCAAATTCAATGTGCTATTTATTTTTACAGTTTCTCGTTTAATAATGTTACTTTTCTCGTGTTAAGACAAATCGTTTCTCACAAAACTAGAACATTGCAGCATATTCGAAGGCATACGGGTATAGCAAGAGGTAGGCATATTTATCACCGGCACAGTTGGCACTGAGAACAATTGTCAAGATGCCGGGCGTGCTTATATCTTTACTCGCAGTGAGACAAAGGGTGTGTATGCTAACGCACCGCTGTACCTACCTTCAAATCGAGAATTTCTGAACAAGAAGAATTTAACCCTTCTTGTTAACAAAGTAAAAGGGGTCAGAAAAATAAAAAATAAATTGTAGTTATGTGCAGACAGCGCGGGACCCGGGTTTGATTCACGCATCAGGTCAGGACAGTCAAAATTCGAAATTTTATAATAAAACTCAAATAGGTAATTTTATTGTTCAGGATGGCAAATTTGATGAATCAAATAGCCAATTTCTCATCCTGAATCTTTACAATATGATTGGCATTTTATAAAAGTGTTTTCACCTCTTCACTTCACAATTATTTGATTTTACTCTTTCCTTAGATTTCATAAATGCGTTCATGTTTTTTTCTCATTAAATAATTTCTAGAGAAATTATAAATAATATGAGCCCCTATTTTGAGTCCCATAATAACCCCACTTCAATAGAAGACAATTGGGAACTAACTTGCATGTTCTAATAAAAAAAACAGACCTGCAGTAATTCTAATAAATATTCAGAATAAACTGAATAACAATATTGCGAACAATAAACTAAACGGTAGCAGCAGCCGAAAACATTTACGCTCCAAGGAGTATCCTATCAAATGTCAAGTAGCAACCTTTGGAGATTGTTTTCAATATGGCCGCCGGCCCGTGAAATCATACGGGCACGGACAGCCTTTGAAACGGCAAGATTTCTATCTGCCGTGTCTCGGGTGACGTTATTTTAAGCCGAGTAATAGATTTTGCGCAGATAGGGCTTGGGAATCGACGAGACGGGTTGTTTTGATATAAATATCTCGATACAACTTACGGTACATTAGGCCATGAATCCGTAGCGGAACCGTCAGTTATTGGATACATGCTATACATGAATCACGCCTATATCCCCGAAGGGGCAGGCAAAGGCAAATTAACACCCATCGTTAACGTTTCTCGCTAGGATGAGGAGCTCGCTAGCGCAGTGGCATATCGCGGTTGGCCTGCGATTGCGTACACTAAGCAATGTTCGCTAAGGCCGGTCATTGGATAGGTGACCAAAAAATTTTATTATCTCAAGTTCCTCCATGTTTCGGAAGGCACGTTAAGACGGTGGTACCGGTTGCATCTGCAGTCGTTAATACCCACCAACCCGCACTGGGCCATCGTGGTGGGTTATGGCCCAATCTCCCTATATTCTTCCATCCATAGGGAAGGCCCGTGCCCCAGCAGTGGGCCATTAAAGGGCTGGTGATGATGCTGATGTTACCGTTTCGCCAACTAGGTTAGGTCCCATGTACTAGCCTATTGCCATTTATTGGGAACGGAAATAGCAGTATATTGCTAGGTGGCATAAGAGGAACGCTGCTGCCCATTAACTGTTGCTTTTTTTTATCTTAACCCTCAGTCGCCTTGTAAGCACCTACGGGAGACATGGGGGTGGTGTCAATTGTATTCTGCTCTTCCGTCACCACACGGCTTCGGTTATTGGATAGGTGACCAAAACTATTTTATCTCGAGTTCTTTCGTGCTTCGGAAGGTACGTTAAACCGCTGGTCTAGGCTGCATCTGCAATCGTTTACCAACAAAATCGTACAGCGTTGAGGGTTATAACCCATCCCCCCATATTCTTCCATCCATAGGAATAATTCCTGTGCCCCAGCAGTGGGCACATAAAAGCGCTGGTGATGATGTTTTGCTTAAATAATATTACACAAATTGGATGCTAATCAAGCGTGAACTTTAAATAACTGATTTTTTCATTGCCACAACATTATGTGTTCCTCCACCAAACTCGCAAAGCCAACAATGGACTGAATAAATCTGCAAAATCATCGCTCAATCAGTAAACTTCTGTGTCACTCCGTTCCCCTACTTTATCGGGTATCCATTAAACGAATTCTAGCGAAAACGCGCTATCAGCTAGGAGAGTTATTTAAACATTCCTGGAGAAGAATGTTAATAGTACCAAGCAATAAAGTATGGTCGCACGCGAATACCACAAGCCTCTGTCCCTAGGTGCCACATAGGGACGTGCTGGATAAGTTGTAGCTAGCACAGAATTGCCACTAAAATAGGCAAGAGAGCCTTGCAGTTCATGTTAGAACTATCGACTAACAACGACTGCGCCGTTCTGGAAAAGATAATACTGCTTCGAGTGCGACGACCTGGAATAGATAGGTGACCAACTAACGAATTAGATGCACTTGGATTTTCTTTAACATGTGAAAACTAAGATTTCGGGTAGTAGTAGTTTTAGCCATCTGAAACACTTACAGTGCATTACAGTATCATCCAGAAGGTACTGAAAAGACTGTTCCTGAGAATTCTGAGAGCCTCAATCCTGATTACATTTTTATTTGTAACAAGGACGACCAAGTTCTACCCACAAGATAAACGACGTTCTTCTTTCTTCTAAGTAAAGACGTCCTAAGCCTTTTTTTTCCGAGTGGAATGCTTTGAAGCACCATACCAGCCGCTAGCTAGGCGACTGGCGTGTGTGGCACTCGCCAAGGCACGAAGCGACCAGCACTACCCACTAAACCACTCCGGTGTTCCTCCTAGCCCTGTAAGAGGGGAAAGTCTGAATTGAAAAGTTACCAAAAACCTCAAAAGTCTCACGGCACACCGTCGCGTGACTCTAGTACGAACCGTCCAATTAATACCCTACGCTACCCGTGAAGCACTTGAGCAATTCTTTCGTATATTTCCTCCATTACACTTTAATCGTGGTAAGCGGCTGCATAAACGTTCTGTTTAAAGTTCGTGATTTGAATTATGCGTTGAGGGCTGTGGGACAAACAAACAAATTTAGGGGGCACGACATTATTAGTTGAAAGGAGTGATTTTGTCCAAGTGCGTTTTGAACTTAGTCAAGAATGACAAGTTCAGTTTGCAAATCAAATTAATTGGTCTTGTTATGATTAATCTCTTTTTTCGAACTTTGGAAGTTTGCCTTTTGTACATAATCACAAAATGGCAAAATTTCTCAATCCACTTGGTTCTTTACTACAAGCAAGTTAAAGTTGATAGAGATTAAAGAAATTTTACGGTTTTGGGTAGTCTGAAGTGCCGGTGACCGTACTTATGCAATGAGTGACAAATTCATTTTCCAAATCAGAATTAATTTGTGCCACTTCTAGCAACAGAACATAAACACACAGAAAATTAACGTGCTTGACGTCAAGCTGATTGACCGCCTCGGAACCCCATAACAATCCACCATTACTTACTTCGAAACACAATGTTTCGGTATGCTTATTCGGAAGTTTCCCGAAGTCACTTCATCATGCACAATGAAACGCAACCAGGCAACCTTTCAATAAATAATTCGACTTTTAAACTGGAAATAACAACGGCTTTACCTACTTTTTAATGTCCAAACACGAATCCCGGTGAAATGGAACCAAATTACCACTCACCCGCTCGGAACTGGATGGAAAACTATTTCACCGACCACACATTCCGACTGTCGTTAGTGGAATATTAAAATATTGCGCCGAAAAACTTCTAGCGTGGCACGGCAAAGTTTTGAATTCGAAAATTTCTACTCCTACACCTTTTATCCTCTGGCTAGACGAATTTTTTCCGACGGCAACACTACGTGGCAGACGGCCAGGAACCACCAAACGTAATAATACCCAGTCCCCTAAGTTCGTGCGAAATTAAACCTTAACTCGTGGGCGGAAGGAAACGATCTCGCTTGCGCAACTGTACGATTTAAGGCGGCAAAACTAGCATTGTTTGGTAAAATGATGGCAATAAATATAAAGGAAGGCCTTTAACTGAACAATCCAATAACGATGAAGCGAGCTTTTCAACTAGATACAGGATACGTTTGGGCTACTTGTTTTGTTCCGTTACAGGCGGAACGATGAGTTTTAGGGGTGCTGCAGACGTGGTAATTAATTTGTTACTGGTCATGGGCATTTATTTGTTATATTTAGGCAAATTGGCATACCAAAAAAAAAATACAAAAAAACCTTGAGCAGTATGGATTGGAATGTTGTCATTCTAATCACTCTCTCCGTTCATCGGTCTCTCGACATGCTCCGTTCCGTCTCTTTTCTATACATTCATTCATCACTAGCACTTTTACGGTGGGATGGATAATATGAATGAAAAGGGAGTGGATGGCTTGATGACGTCTGACCGATATGAATGGAAGAGGAAACATACTGCGCCGACCCCAGATATACTGGAAACAGGACTGGGAGAAGAAGATTTAGGTTACAAACTTAGCATTTTCTATTTTCAAACTGTGTATAAAACATTCATAACAGTAAAAGAATAACGGCTTCGAAAAACTTTGCCATAATCCATAGTATAAAATATACAATCTAATAATTATAAAAATCTCTTGTCATAGTGTTTGTTATCCAACTCCTCCGGAACGGCTTAACCGATTTTCATGACATTTTTTTTGTATATTTGGTAAGTCTTAGAATACGTCGTAGGCTATTTTTTATACCGCTAAGTAATGAGGGCAAAGCAAAGTTTACCGAGTCAGCCAGTTTATTATATAACACACACACAAAAATATAACATAAGAGAAAATAAACTTGTGGTGTTATAATATACTTCGCACTTACTTAATCTTTATCCTCATACAGTTGTCCCAACTAATAAAGGCTCAGACCAAATAAACTCAAATAAAAACGGTAAGGCCCAAAGAAAGAAAATGATACGTCACGTAGGAGACGAAATTGTCAAGAAAAATTCCCCGGAACGCTCCTTTGTACGAATGGCGGCCAAAATGATATTTTTTTGTTGAACGTCAAGTGAAAAATCGCGTAATAGCAAATTGTAAACGACAGAAAGATGGATCTCTTCCATGACAAATCACATTCAGAGCTCGTTGGAGTCGGTGTCTTTTACAGGGGTGTTCTTCACGAATTGAAAGTGTAGGTAATTAAAGGCCGTGTGGTGACGGCAGGGTAGAATATAATTGTCACCACCCCAAATCTCTTCCGCGGGTGTCGTAAAAGACGACTAAGGTTAAAAACAGGGAAGAGGAATGGACAGCAGCGTACCTCTTATCATGATCACCAGCCCTTTAATGCCCCCACTGCTGGGGTACGGCCTTCCCTATGGATGGAAGAGTATAGGGAGATTGGGCCATAACGTAACCACCACGCTGGCCCAGTGCGGTTGGTGGGTATCAAATACTGCAGATGGAGCCGGGACCAACGGCTTAACGTGCCTTTCGAAGCACGGAGGAACTCGAGATAGGTAATAGATTTTTGGTCACAAAATAAAGATAAAAAAATTTTGGTCCTCTTATGCTATCTAGCAATGTATTGCGAATTCCGTGACTTATTTGGCGAAAAGTGGGTGTTAATTCACCAATGTATGTTAATTATAATAATAATTATATAATTTAATATTAAAATTTCCAGCTCTCATATAATTCAAGCTAAGATCAAAAAGTTGAACCAGTACGTACTACGTATCGCGCCCAAAAGTTAACTAAACATTAATAAGGCTGTCGCTCACTTTTGAGACCGTGTAACAATACCAACGCCGCATTCTAATGTCAGATGAAGATAGGACATAATTTATAATTTCCCAGCCAGTTCACCCCCAGATACATTACACAAATAGCTGAGAACTTCACTCTAAATACAAACAAACATTCTCGCACGCAAAGCCACCGTGAATATTTTATAATATGAGAAATTGCTAGCATCCTGTATAGTATACATAACGTAGGCTGTATAGGCTGTTAGCTAAAGAGTTTCACTTACTGGAGATTACGTGGTAGCAAAAAAATACTTGCCGTGTGGTGACGGCAGAGTAGAATACAATTGTCACTACCCCAAATCTCTCCCGTGGGTATCGTACAAGGCGACTAAGGATAAATCAGTCATGAGGAATGGGCAGCAGCGTTCCTCGTATACCACCTAGCAATGTACCTACTGCGACTTTTGTACCCGATAAATGGCAATAGGCTTGCCACCTATTACATGGGACCTATCATAACTGGCGAAACGTGGGTGCTAGTTCACCTCTGCCTACCCCTTCGGGGATATAGGCGTGATTTATGTATGTATGTATGTATAAAAAAATACTTTGGCCACGAAAAAGTAGGTAAAATGGATGGACGATTACGATACGGAATCGTATCGTAATCGTCCATCCATTTTCAACCATTTTTAGAATCTCTTTCACAATCATCAATCTATATCATATCATCTAGCAAATTACTGCGACTCAAGTTTCTAGCGAACGGCAATAGGCTCGCCGCCAATAATATGTGGGAGCTGGGATAAGCTGGCGAATCGCGGGTGTTAAATTTATCGCATCTCAATTTGACATGCGATAAAATTATTATATATAATTAAAGAGATAGTTACTTATAACCCAAAATAGGGTTGGTGTCAGGCAAGCGGCTGGCTGTAAAACCTAAGCCAAAACCTTGATCGGTATGGATTGGAATGTTGTCGTTCCAATCACTCTCTCCGTTCATCGGTCTCTCGACATGATCCGTCTCTTTTGTAATTATTCATTCATCACGGGCACCTTTCCGGTGTGATGGATCATATGAATCAGTGGATGGCTTGATGACATCTGACCGATATGAAACGAAGAGGAAATATACTGCGCCAACCCCAGATAGACTGGGAACAGGGCAGGGAGAAGAAGAAGAATTATAGAAATACTTACAGAATGTAAAAAGCCCTTACAACATTATTGATTGAGCCTTAAAATTATAAGCAGTTTGCAATATGAACAAACGTACAGCCCATAACATTACCATAGCCATACAGGCCGCCACCGTTAAGGTAAAACCGCACATAAAACGGAGTATTAATAAAAGGGCTTCATCCCTTTGTGTACAAAACTCTTCATTAGAGAGATCATAGCATTGTTGCGTGCGGGAGTTGTTCCTTTCATGGGCGAATCGGGGAATTTTTTTTCAAACTTTCGGTAGCCCAAAGCGCAGGAAACGGCGGATCGAGCCTTAGCAATCGTAATCAATATTATGATATTTTTTTTACGTTCACACCTATCATCTAGCCAAAAGTAGCCTAAGCACTTGTGATAAGGATATTAGAAGACATAATTATGTTTAATATAATAATAACTTTGTTTATAAATGTGGAAAGTATACCACATAAACACAGTCATACACAACCATGACTCGGAAAAAATTAAATAAAACATTAAATTATTATTAATTAGTGTTCCTCAAAAATTTGCCCCTACCAGGATTTCGACCCGGGACCTTTTGGCCAATACCCAGCGATCTGAGCATTTGACCAAGCCGGCCGTCTAAGATACATTTATTTTTCTTAGTGCAAAATTTACATAGAAAATCCTTCAAAATCTCAGTGGATTCTAAATAGGGTATATTTTAGACTCAGTATATTCGAAATAGGGTAAATCTCACTAGATTCTAAATAAGGTCTATCACACAGTTAAGCGATTTACTGTCCCTGCAACAATTTGTGGTAAGACAGTGGCCACTCATCTAACCCCTCTGTGGTTCTCTGTGGGTTCCAGTTGAAGCTCGATTCCATCTTCGGCTCTTATCGTCACTTACCATCAGGTGAGATGAAGGGCAAGATCTTCCCTGCCTAGCATGACAGGCTATGATGGAGACTATCATCACAATACAAAAAAAAAACTTAATAACTTATGTAAGTGTATCTAAGTAGTTACTTGTTAAGTTCATAACCAGCCCTTTAATGTCCCCACTGCGTGGGGCCTTCCCTATGGATGGGCGATTATAAAGATTATCCTTTAAATTATAAACAGTATCTTCCTATATTCTTCTATGTTACGATCACGAGCAATAATTTCCGCCTCCATTTTTATACCTTCTGTAGCTTACACCACACAGAGTCCAGGGTAAATTTAGCCCTAAACCGTATACTTGTGTACACGAGTCCCTGATGGAAAACTTTCGGTAAAGGGTATGGTGTGTCTATTGTTGGGAAGTATCTATTAATGGACAAAAGAATCGCTCCGTGCTCATGTTGCCCACTCGTTTGAAAGGATTGATATTCGTGACTGAAAGTGATCATTTTCGATCGTGAGCGTTTGATATGTTCGATTAACTCCTGAGGGTTTGGTAGATCCTAGTAGCAGGGGAAGGTTATTGAAATGATAGGGGTGAGCCCGAAGTCCTAATTCCTAAACCAGGTACCATTGAGTATGTAACGTTTTTAAATCCGACAATTCCCGTCTGTACCCTTGACTGGCATGCGGAAATCGATGTACCAATTATGCTTCATTGGGCCCCACTGTATTTTAGTCTAGTACCATTATGCATTATTCTTCTACTTTCTGCCCTGTTCTCTGGCTATCTGGGGTCGGCGCAGCATGTTTCGTCTTCCATTAATATTGGTCAGACGTCATCAAGCCATTTACTCCCTTTTGATTCATTATCATCCTTCGCACCGGAAAGGTTGTAAAACTAGATGATGAATGAATGTATAGAAAAAAGACAGAAAGTACCATGTCAAGAGAGCGATTAATGAGAGATGTCAAAATGTCATAATATGAGCTACATATTCATAATACACTTGTAATGTATTATGAATATGTACCAACACTTCACTGCAGCAGCTTCCCTTTTTAAAACTTTCCGAAACAAAACCCCCCCTGACCTCCAACTTGTCGGCACAAAGCTCATCATTCACTTAACAGCTCACATCGCTCAATCTTGCCTTTGACGCGCGAAGAAAGCGGTAATCTCCCACAGCCCCCTTTACCCGTAAAGAAGAATTTCTGCGTTTCTTACGCGGCTAAGTTACTGCGATTCCGGCTTTAGCGCAGACAGGTTTAGTAGTCGCCACGTGTGCAATGTTTATTGCGCTGGCATTGAGTTGTTTTTCGCGTGCTTTTACTAGAAAATATTGCTTTTTTTCAGCAGCAAAAAAAAAAACCCGCCACCGCTTTTTACCCGGTATCTAGGCTGCCGGATCGCGGTTGGAAATTCTGAATTCGCGTTCGCTAGCTGCACAAGAAATAAATAGTACGCGCTTAAATGTCACCGGTGGCCAAAAGTGGGTCAGTGGACAGAATGAGGCAAAATGGATGTTGCAATTTTTTTTAAAGTATTTTAGTTGGATCCTGGGAAGTTGTATTCAAGAACTGCTTGCCTGCAGTTAATAGTACAAATTCGTACTACTCTATCTGGTTTGATTTGTGTAGATGTCAGGTCATATTGCGAAGAGGGATCGCTGATCAGTTATCGCGGTAAAAATTTAAGGCAATTGATCTTGCATTTATTCAGGTACAACAATATTTGAACAACATTTGGAAATAATTCCAAAACCAAGTGAAATAAAACGAACTTAAATTAGATAAAGAAAATTGTCATTTACCATAATATTAGGTACAATTTTTATTAAGTAAATACTCTTCTTAAGTATACTATTATCAATCAAGACGTTAAACATCGCAAACAACAAAACAAAATTAAGTTTGAACAAGTATTACATAAGAAAATTGCTGAACGTTAATGTTTCGTATGTATAATAGTTTCAAGTTAATTTTATTGATTGTAAGTGTTTACGTCTATGCTCAGATATATATCTCATGATATTCATTTATTGTAGTTGACAATAATTGTGATCTTATGAAATATCCGTATGATAC
Source organism: Cataclysta lemnata (assembly GCA_963931975.1). Taxonomy (NCBI): domain Eukaryota; kingdom Metazoa; phylum Arthropoda; class Insecta; order Lepidoptera; family Crambidae; genus Cataclysta; species Cataclysta lemnata. The sequence continues at coordinate 14,756,224 of OZ008346.1, read as the reverse complement.
AACACTCACACTAATTGATTAAATAAAAACATATTATTATATATCTAAGCCATTTCGGATCATTACGAATCAAAACCCCGCGGACTCGGGGGACGCCCCGAATGCGAACGTCACAGGAAAATATGGCGTTACAGGAAGCGAATACAAATACCCGAACACAAATAAATGTACAACGGGAATTCCGGATCGGGGAAATGAGAAAAAAACATATTCGTCGCGAACACGGAAGCCTGGGAATTCGGAGATTCCAATACTACGACGGCTCCTTGTCGTCTTGGAGTGAGAAAATTGGGAGTTCCAAGTGAGATTGCGGACTAGCAGTTACATAGCGTAGTCGACCCACCAACCCGCACTGGGCCAGCGTGGTGGGCATCGGCCTATTCTCCCTAATAGGGATATAATCGTAATTTATGTATGTCATAATCACATCATGCATCATGAGCCTTTCCTATAGATGCAAGAATATAGGGAATATTCTTGCATTTATAGGAAAGGCTCGTGCCCCAGCAGTGGGGACATTAAAAGGCAGGTGATAATGACGTGATTATGACATACATAAATTACGATTATATCCCCCAAGGGGTAGGCAAAAGTGAATTAGCACCCACTTTTCGCCAATTAAGTTGGATCCCATGTAATAGATGGCGGTACTATTGCCATCTATCGGGCACAGAAATCGCAGTACCTACATTGCTTGGTTGTATAATAGGAATGCTGAGCTGCAAAACGGCACGAAAGTAGGCTGTACACAAACCCATCATTGTCCATGGGTTATGATGACATTGCAGGTACATTGTACAAACACCATACTATCTCTTCATTTATTGTGTGATTCAGTTCGTGAATTGATAGCTGAGGGAGCAAGTGAATTAAGACACGCAGGATGGTAAGGCAAGGGAAGTACACAGACCACCCAGATCTCGGTTTCTCGTTAGATTGTGGCGGCGAAGGTACCGGGATTAACTGGGGTGCGGCTTGGGCTCTTTTAAAGGTTCTATTACGTGTCACAGTTGCATTGCTATCACCGTTTAGGGAATCGCTATCTGCAGCGTTCCTCTTAATTAATGGCAAAAAGTTCGCCCCTGCCCGGCTAGCATGACCACCCAAACACGATATGATATAGCCATTTATCGCGTTGAACTTACAAAAATCTTTGGATTTTCGACAGTTCAAAGCCATAAATCGCTATATCTTTATGAAATAGCTTTAGAGGCTTATTTAATTAATCAATTCAGGCCTATGTAAGTGTTAAAATACGATGATTTCTGACTGTTCAACGCGATAAATGGCTATATCATATCGTGTTTCGGTGGTCATGCTAGCCGGGCTGGGACATGGGCATTAACAGAATTGGCGAAACGCGGGTGTTAATTCACCTCTCGCTATCCCTTCGGGGATAAATAGGCGTGACTTATGCATGTATGTACTTATTGGGCTCAGCCCGGCTAGCATGACTGTCGAAACAAGATATGATATAGCCATTTATCGCGTTGAACAGTCAAACATCATTAGATATTTGACACTGGGGCTGTGATATCAGTAATTTGTTGAACACACGACAGTCATCTAGATAGCAACAGAAAATACTCGTGCAGTTTATAACATCCAATAATAATACATACTGTAACAAAGCAACATAGCAACCGCGCTTGCTGTTACAGCAATATCAAAATAGCAAGCGGTAGCTATGTGAAGACGCCTAATTGAAGCCCGCCTGACAGTTAGACAGCACACCAGCACTTAAACAATGCCAGTTGAGCTTATTACTGGTGGATTTGCACCACTGTCATATTTCGGAAGTTTCGGACAAAGATAAATAGAATTAAGCTCGCTTTGTTCCGCTCGTTGTCCGAATAATGGAATCGTGGGCATTGTTCCGCTAACACTTTGTTGGATATGGAAATCAGGTGATGATTTAATATCGTACACGGAAATTGGGGGTCCGTGGACGTGTGCAGCAGTATGTCATAATACAGAGAAAAATAGGTCAGAACTTTTTTGACCTATTTTTCCTTATTAAGATAATTCTGACACTCACAACTATCATCTAGTCCAAGGTAAGTAGCATATGCCCTTGTGATATGGATAATAAAGGACATGACTCGAGAAAAGTGTAAACATAACAGTATTCAAACCTGGGACCTATGGGACTATAGCCAGCTATCTGACCAATGGATTAAGCCAGCCGTCTAAATAATTTTTTATTATTTATTATTCTATATTATTTCTTTCAATGAATAGGAAAAATGACGAGTATTCAATTTCATATTCATTGAAATCAAAGAGTTCGACTTAAGTTAATCTTTTTTATGTTAGACTGGGAAGCTCTTGGCCTTCATCTCACCTGATGGTAAGTGACGATAAGGCCCGAAGATGGAATCGAGCTTCACCTGGATGGAACCCTCAACCGCAAAGGGGCTGGCTATCTTATCACAATTTTAGGATTTTGATAAGATGGTGGTGGCTCGGCCGTGTGGTGACGGCAGAGTAGAATACAATTGTCACCACCCCAAATCTCTCCCGTGGGTGTCGTACAAGGCGACTAAGGATAAATCAGTGATGAAGAATAGGCAGCAGCGTTCCTCTTATACCACCCAGCAATGTACTGCGACACTTTTGTGCTCGATATATGGCAATAGGCTCGCCACCTATTACATGGGACCTAACATAATTGGCGAAACGTGGGTGCTAGTTCACCTCTGCCTACCTCTTCGGGGATATAGGCGTGATTTATGTATGTATGTATGTATGGTGGTAGCCAGCCAGGCGGACTTGAAATAAGCCCTACCGATTTATCTCCGGGATCGAACCCGGGACATCTGCATCTTAATTCCGGCGGGCGAACCTCTAGACCACGGAGGCGGTTAATCGCAGGTATATCGAAACGAAACTGTGTATTTTACCGAAACTGCTCACGTAGCTTGCCTTCAGCGAATGGAAGCAACAGAAATCCCGCAACAGGAAGACAATTTTTCAAGCAACCTCTAAATAAGGGCCCCCGCCGCCATCCGAGCCGTAGCTGTTTTATTTCTCGGCGAATTTGCATAACGATATTTCTGTGGCTCCGAAGATTTACAGCAAATCTTGAAGGGAATCCGCTCAATACTGGTTATAGCTAGATGGAACGATTATCGGCTGTATTCGGACGGTAATGTGGATTTTCCATGCCCCTTATCAGTGTAATATGTTCGGCTAGAATAATCTATCTTGAGAGGTTGAAAAAGTTAAGGACTGGATAGTGAATCCTCAACCACAGAGGGGCTGTCTGTCTTATTACAAATTGATGGAACACAATAACGCTGTTAACTAAAAACATTATTATGGCGACAGATATTGATAAAATAAAAGTTTTTTAACTTTTAACTTTTATAATTTTATTTGAATGATCACGTTACACTTTACAAAACTGTCAAAACAACTCCAACAGCTACAGTCGTATGTAAAACTATTAAACTACACTTTTAATGAAAAAATTAAATGCTTGTGTAAACAACCATAAAATATGATGGCTGAAATGGATGATTTTATCATCGGCATCGCACGGGCCAATGTGGCGAGCAAGGAGATCGCACAAAAGCTGCTTTTAATAAATAAAATAAATTAACAATATATCAAACCGCCCGGAAAATGCCGCGCAGGTTGCATCGCACTGCGGAAATGGGCGATACTATGCGGAGATATAGCATGCGTTGTAGGCCAGGAGATGGAGTTCTTGCAGTTCCTATCTCGACTTGAGTTCCATTTTTAAAAGCATGCATAATTTATCATATTACTAATATGTATAATAATCAATACCGTGTGTTGACGATAGAGCAAAATACAATTTGTTACCACACCAACTTCATTCGCGGGTGTCGTATAAGGCTAAGAGTTCTAATATAACAAGGAATGGGCAGCAGCGTTCCTATTACATTGAGCACTAATTCTATCAAATTTCTTCGATGAATGTTGTCAGTGAATGGGAATAGGTTCGCCCCCTATTAAATGGGACCTGATATAAGCTGGTGGCAGTTATTACGCCTCTTTACTCTTTACCTCTAGCTTTGGATATCATAGGTCGCTCTTGCCTTAAACAATGGAAATCCATATAGTAAAGTGGAGACACGACTTTATAGAACGTGAATAATATGAAACTTTTAAAAATATGGTGGAATCCATATAAAAATCCAAGTAGCCTGCTACCCCTGTCAGCAGATTCTGATCGCTTGAATCTAACTTCACTCTCACTCATTCATAAAGCAGGGTGTTAGAAAAACGGAATCCAGAAATAAGCAAAAAAATACGCAATATATAATTAATATGCAAAACATTTTATCCCCGACTCCAGCTCCAGGACCATGCCATATGAAACCTTACCTCCGTCATAAAACATCGTTCAAACCAACTGTGAAAACAGTATTTTTTTTCACTACAGTGATTAAAAAGAGGGATGGCGTCGCGATGACGCACATACATCCCTTACAAATTACTGATACATAAATATTTCACTGTTTTCAGTCTGTTCATATATGAAGTACTGTGTCGACGCTGTGCACCGTTGAAAAAAAGATTTCTTTAACCGGCAGTATCATAATAAACAGGAGACAAGATAGTTTTACCATGTGATATTGTAAAAAAGTATCCAATCTAAAAGTTTGTTTATTGATCACGTAAATCGCAGTATGTTGCTAGATTAATTTATTTAAGGATTAATTAATTAATTTATTTATTATTTAAGGTAATGTTGAAGAAAATGATTTTTTTTCATCTTTTCCGAGACGCATATCCATTGAAAGGAAAACTATTCTGTTGCTAGGCCCCCGTAGCAGTGGGTGTGGAGAAAATCTCCTCAGGGAAAAAAAAAATGTCTATGCATGCAATAAAAGCGTTTTTATTATTCAAGAGTTGTACGAACTTTTCTTTTCAGACACAACAGTGTTATATGCAAAATTGCAACCCAATGGATCCCTGACCAAACACGCTATCTTTGCAGGTGTTTCTTTACATAAAGGCCCATACATCTAGCGCCAGTTGGCAGACCAGAATAAAACAGTGTAGTGCCAAATGCCTAGATTTATTCCTCAGGCAGTGGAGCAAAACGCGTTAATCCTGATAAACTAGCACGATAATCGTGAGCGTACGCTTCCTGTGCTAGCTGTGTTCTTTTTTGAATTTTGTCCCCTTAAAAAAAAGGCCTAATTCGGTCTTAAATAAAATACATCTAAGGTAAAGTTAAGACATTGAAGGTGATGATGGCAGGTTTAGTTTTGGATACACAAATAACGCCTGTTTATCCCCGAAGGAATAAGGCTCAGCCACCTAGTACAATACCCGCAGGCGAGGTTAAGTTCCGTTGGAGATCATTTTTTTAATTTTCATATCAATGATGGTGATAATTACCTATTTATACTGCTGCATTAAAGGGAGAGACAAAATGTAAAAAAAAATCTGTCTACGAAACGTAAAACTAAAATCTTTCTAAGAAATGTAGTGAAAGAATCTTTGGCAATCATGAAATATTTTTATGTTTGCTATGTAAAATAATTCATGCCGATATCGCCTGAGGCGAGGTTTTATTCTTATCCATCCTTACAAAAGTTATAGTAACAATGAATTAAGAATACTTATTTTGCTAAATTAAAACATTGGTGATTTTCCTTTTAGGGTAGATTATTACTAAAATCAGTAGAAAACACATAAAAATGCTCTGAAACTTAAGATTACTATTGTATAAACTACGCTGATACTCTCTCTTGGATTACTCTCTTCGATTCTGCTGAAAATAGAAAACTAAATTAAGCTTAGCACCATTAAATTACTAAATTATGAAAATGTTAATAATCATGATGGCCGCTATGGGTAAACTATTAAATTATACACATGTCTATCATCTGATACGGACATCCGGCGTATAGTCTTCTCCTGGGACCTTACCACCAACTCTAAACGCGACTCAATTACATACATACATACATAAATCACGCCCATATCCCCGAAGGGGTAGGCAGAGGTGAATTCTCTCACGCGACTCAATTCCCATTGTCAAAGTGGAACAACGCTATAAGCCGGGTAGAGCGGCGTCCCGTTTTGTCACCCGCGTTTGGATCGCACTAACACTTCATGGTACGGCCCCTGTTCACAGTCTACCTAGGGTCGGCGCAGTATGTTTCCTCTTCTATTCATTTCGGTCAGACGTCATTGAGCCATCCACTCCCTTTTGAATCATATCATCCATCACACCGGAAAGGTGCTAGTGTAGAATGAATGTTTAGAAAAGAGACGGAACGGACCATTTCGGAAAAGTGGATGGGATGGCAACATTCCAATCCATACTGCTCAGGGTTTTGGGTTGGGTTTTACAGCAGGCCGCCTGCCTGACACCAACCCTCTTTGGGTATTCAACCCGACACATCACTAGTGCTAACATTTTAATGTTGCAACCAGAGTCTACATACTGAATAGTATATCCGTTGGGTAATAGTAGCTCAATGACTAATCCAATTATTTGTCGCCTCGGTCGGTTTTGACTTCACAAAATCATGATGTCAAATCGTTGCGTCGAAACTTCATCACAGCAGCCGGTGTGATAATTACCTCCATTTTTGGTTTATCACGTTGCCCGGGACGGGATATTAGTGTCGTTTACCGTTCACATCGCTTGGTAAACGCGATCGATGAACTCGTAGCGCAATATAACAGTTACCGAAGATTATTCAACAAAAATTGTTGTGACTATGACATATACATATATAAATCACGCCTATTATCAGAGGCAGAGATGAATCAAAAAACACCCACGTTTCGCCAATTATGTTTGCTCCCATGTAATAGGTGGCGAGCCTATTGCCATTTACCGGGCACGAAAGTCGCAGTACATTGCTAAGTGCTGATGCCCATTCCCCATCACTGTTTTAAAGTTTCACCTCTCACAGAACCGGATAATCAGAATTCCGAGTGCCCCATCAGTCGCGGGATAAACATTTGTAATCCGCAGTGGCGCGCTGTTTGCGAAACGCTGCGGGCTGCTAGCACAGTGTTAATTGAAAAACAGTACGGCGACCAGAGCGTAAAGCCTCTCACAGACAGACGCGGTGGCGGGACGGTGGCGGGATGGTGGCGGGACGGTGGCGGGACGGTGGCGGGACGGTAGCGGGATGGTGGCGGTGGCAGACCGAACAAACGTTGACCGCCCTGGTTTGAAATGGTACGAAGACTTTCCTATTAGACAACAGGGTCCTTACCACCAACTCTAAACGCGACACAACTCCCATTGTTAAAGTGAGACAACGCTATGAGTCGAGTAGAGCGGCGTCCCGTTTTGTCACCCGCGTTTGTATCGCACTAATACTTCATGGTACCTACAGCCACAGGCCGCTACCGCCACCGTGAGCTCAGGCCGCGTCTGTGTGTGAGAGGCTTTAGGCTGCTTTTCCACCAGATATGGTGATAATTTACATTATCACCATATCTGGTGGAAAAGCCGATAATCTACAATTATCACCAGAGATGGTGATAATTGTAGATTATCGGTAACAGAATTTTTAAGAAAATCGTTTATAAAGTTTCGGAGAAACATGTAATTAAAAACATTTTTCTCGATTTGTTTATTTATACATACATACATACACAAATCACGCCTATATCCCCGAAGGGGTAGGTAGAGGTGAATTTATTAGGTTTATCTAAAAAGCTTATAAATCGTTTAATATTGTTATATTAAAGTAGAAAGAAAAAACTAATTTTTTACCTTACCTTACTTGCAAAATATCGACAACCCGTTGCAGACAATATACCTTTGTTTTTTTGGGGTAGGGACCTTACCCTACGTATTATGCACTACAACCATTTAACCCGAACTTCCCCTACAAAATATGCCTCTAATATAATTATATAGGTAAGTGCAGAATCGAGAGTGTACCCAATGCAACGTACTCAGTTGACGAATTATTTTATTCAAGAACCCTTAAATCTGGTTACCAAATGAAAGGGGTCGCAACTAAAATAGGTGCTCTAGACGCTGTGACGTCATCATAATTTCAACATGGCAGACACTGGATATTTAAATCGTGATTGGCAATACCTCTAGCTTCTAAACTTGTGTAAGCTTGTGTAAACTTAAGGGATAATACACTTAGCACCTATTCATGATTTGACCTGTGTTCAATTTTAGGTCGATTTCAAATTTATCTATCTGATTTATGAAAAATAGGTAAAATCATATGTACTAGTGAAGGCTTTTTTATCCCTTAAGTTTACTAAGCATTTTTCATTGCAATATTTTTGCTAACATTTATATAATGTTCCAATAATAAACAAATTAATGCTTTTTAAATTAATGTTTTAGATTTAATTTAACTTCCATTCAATAAAAATAAATACTACATAATTTATAAGAAATATATAAAACAGGAATAAATCTCGATCAAATTTATGCAACAAGAACAAATGTTATACAAACAAGGATTTAATCGAATATTAAAGCAAAGTAGCCTTTGTAATAACCGTCATAAGATCAATATTATTATGCACTTCACACTACTGCACGATACGCAGCGTATTCTAATGTCGCATCAGCATTGCTAATGGAGTGGAAGCGCTAATTTTGTTTGTATAAATTAGTCATTTGTTCTAGATAAGTGCCACATAGGGTTTGTAGGACACTGGTTGCTACTGAAAAATCGCCCTTGTCACACTTTACTAAGGTCCAAGGGAAGAAAGGGGGAACCATGTTTTTAATTGTCCTCAGGTTAAGGTTCTCTTTTATTAAAGTTGACATTCTAGTATGAGTGTTGAGTGTACAAGGATTTAGGGACAAGGCAATAACATGAAAAAACATTCAAAATCTATTTTTGATCAAAACAAGTTACTAATCCAAATTAAAAGTATTAGAAATTATACAATAAACATTGGTGGTGGAATTTTAATTTAATGCGTTTGATATCTCATTAAAACTATACTTCATTTACATACAACGACAAATAATTCTTTCTGAAAAATAAATAACGTTGAATGTGCCAGACACGACTCACCCCGGGGGTGTCGTAAAAGTCGACTACGAGTAGCATATTGCTTGTGGTAGCTTAAAGCACTTTAGGGCAAACGAATCGTGGAGGTTTGTCTTGTTTGTCTGGTTTAGATGTTTGCCCAGCAAACCAAGAGTTGGTATCACGCAGGTGGTCCAAACCTCTATCTACGTTCACTACCTTTCTGACAAAAATCACAAGGGAATGCTTGGTGACGTCTGACCGATATGAATGGAAGAAGAAATATACTGCGTCGACCCCAGATAAACTGGGAACAGGAGAGGAAGACGATGATCTTTAATGAAAACGGAAGCGAGATTATTTATACAGGGGAAAGTAACCTATAATTATTGAGCCGGTCACTCACCTGAAAATTGCTATACCTAAACCCAAGGAGAAAATTATGTGGGAACTTAAATTAGCACAAGGCCATTGAAGGGAGCAGGTTACGAGGCTTACGGGTTAAATTAAAACAAATTAGGTAATCTTAAATTATTTTATAGGCAGTATGTATTCCGACTTTGAGCTGCCTTCCCCTATAGTCCACGAGGTAACTTTACCTTCTATACAGCCACTTATGAAAGAGAGTGCTCGATTGGTTTTTGAACTGCGATGCCTTACCTCACAAAAACTAATAAACGTTAAGGAGAGTAGGCACTACATACATCGAATTCCCATCGCACGCGCTATACCTAAGCCCAATGGTGCCGTGTACAAACAAACGAAGCAATGAACGGTACATTTGCATTGCCATTAGACCACTGCAGTGAATGTGTGCCAATGTTGCGACGACATAAGCACTGAGTAGGGGGAGCTAGGTAGTTCTGGGTGCTCCACAAACAGAAGGTATTGAGCTCGAAGATCTAGTATGTTCGTTGTAAGTTTACCCATTCCCAATTGTTCTATTGTGTCTCAAGACGAAGCAGGGACTGTGTCGGAAAGCTTGATTAGGAACAGTTTGCGTAGTTGTCAGAATTGTTATAAATTAAAAGAGGTAAGATTATATTCAAATGTATTAGGATTATAAAAAGAGGTAAGACGACATATAGAAATTACTGTGGGTACGCACGCCTACTCACTGTTTCTACATCGCCTATTAAGTTCACTCTCATGGTTGTCTGGAAGAGACCGCTGTTCAGCCGTAAGACCGCATATTGTGCTGTTTCTTTAATTCGATGTTTTCTGTAAGTATTTGTATGATGTTGTGTGCAATAAAGTGTTTAATTCGTGAAACGGAACATGCATTAAAAAAGTATATTTCGAAATTTTCGGATTCTTTACAACAACAACAACTTCGGTACAACAACAACAAAAAAACACTTACCAATATATGAGCTAGTTTTTAAACACACATGCAAAACACATAGGTACACAGTATAGGCTTCACAGCCAAGGGTTTTTATTGACGTTAGTAACGGAAGATTGCACGTAATTGAGTCTTGTGTGCCTGTGACAGCTTGTATTCACCGAATGGACTCTCGTTTAACATGTCTAAATTTCGATGACATATACAATAAGGACATAATTTATAAAGGCTGGTTTGATTTTGGTATATCGCTATCGTTTATGTGATCCTTTTTCAGTGCCGTGTGGTGACGGCAGAGCAGAATACACTTGTAACCACCCACATCTCTCCCGTGGGTGTCGTACAAGGCGACTAAGACAGTAATGAGTAATTGGCAGCAGCGTTCCTTTTATGCCACCTAGCAATGTACTGCGGTTTCCATGCCCGATAATTGTCAATACGCTCGCCACCTGGGACCTAACCTGAGAAAGAAATAAATTCTTCATTTCATCCCAAGAGGCTGCTTTAAGAGTTGCATTGAAATAGCGGTGGAGCATTTTATATATTTAATACCTCATCGGTGAGATGCGATCCGCTTTGATATTAAATTAATACCTCATCTGCGATGTGCAATGACCCGGATGACATAGACCCGGCAAGAATAGCGACAAGTTTTGAATTGTCATTTTTTGACGTTAAGTACTCATTAACATTATTTGACGTCTCTGAGTGCGGCAGTTACACCCGTGTCTTTAGTGATCAGAACAATAACGATGATATTCATTGTAAAAACAATCTAGAATTTAATACATACATAAATCACGCCTATATCCCCGAAAGGGTAGGCAGAGGTGAACTAACATCCACGTTTCGCCAATTAGTTAGGTCCCATGTAATAGGTGGCGAGCCTATTGCCATTCATCGTGCACAAAAGTCGCGGTACATTGGTATTGCTAGGTGGTATATGCTAGGAGGAACGCTTCTGCCCATTCCTCATAATTGATTTATCCTTAGTCCCCTCGCCTACCCACGGGATAGATTTGGGGTGGTGACAATTGTATTCGACTCTGCCGTCACCACACGGAATTTAATGTAGTTAATAATAAAACTATTAGTCACCAATTCATCATCATTGCATTGCCTTAGCATCATTACATTGCACAGAGATTATGGTGGTTAGAAAAAAAAATCCAAAAACTATGGTGTTGATGCGGGAATCGAACCCGCGTCCGCTGTTATCCGGGAAATTCTTCTAACCTTTACACTTCACGTTGTAAGCCAACGGGTACCCTCGCAATGTAGAAATAAATTTCAAACATTCCAAAGCAGATATTTTTACAAATACCGTGCGTATTTGTAAAAATATCTGCTTTGGAAAAAGGATTCTTAATTTCGGATTAAGCTTGGGTTTGCTTTATAAACTGTTCGATTTTAATTTTAACATTAGATAAATGTTAGAAAAATTAGTACAAAGATTTTGGTGGTTAGAAAAAGAATTACGAAAAATTATGGTCTTGATGCGATCATTACATTACGGGCGATTCTGACCATGGTTCTCTAAACCTAAGACTAATTTGACAACAGTGTTTCTCTGTCATTCTCAATATGGAATGAAAAGGAGAGACTGATCTTAAATTTAGTTTTAAGTTCAGAGAATCATGTCAGAATTGACAATATTGCCTTAGCATCATTTACAATCGCAAGCCGAGCGCGCTAAGTAAGCCACTGCGCTATCGAGCTCCACTAGAATTATAGAAAACTTGAAAGTCCCCAAACCTCTCCCGTGGGTGTCGTAGAAGGCGACTAAGGATAAATCAGTGATGAGGAATGGGCAGCAGCATTCCTCTTATACCTACCACCTAGCAAACTACTGCGACTTTTGTGCCCGATAAATGGCAATAGGCTCGCCACCTATTACATGGGACCTAGCCTAATTGGCGAAGCGTGGGTGCTAGTTCACCTCTGCCTATCCCTTCGGGGATATTGGCGTGAAATATGTATGTATGTATGAAAGTCATTAAAAAGCCAGTCAACATATATCTTATATATAACCAGCTAAGTAATTAAAAAGCCAGTCAATATACGAGTATTAATTTGTTAAAAATAACAAGCTTAGATCGATATTTTATCTATAGCATAGCATATAGCTTTATAATAGCTTAGTTTCCTTGTGCTTAAACCCAGATGCGCCTCGCTAGTTCTCATTACTTGCAGCCGCCATCTTTAGTGGGTGGTTTTCATTTGCGTGCAATCGACTCGAGACGATCACAAATCTCTTATTAAATGTCACTTCTTAGGGAATCATTTTGATGTCGCAATAGATGCAGATAAGATGGCGTATTGAGACTTTCAACGGAAAGAAAGTTAATTACGTTGCATTCGTACAGAGAAAATTAAGTCAAAAATAATTTTAAGTACTTTAACATTTCAAATGATAATGTCAATAGATTCCACCAATCCATACGTGCATCTATTTCTCCATTCTTGTCATTACGCCTTCTTTCACTCCACATCTATCTATTAATCTCAATATTTTAAGAAGAGGCAAAAAGTAATAACACCTCACACATATGGCTGTTTGTCCAGATCTCTTGGTTTACCGTTAAAATAAAAAAAATACAACAAGACTAAATAAACAAAATGGTTGCCCTGACAGTGCGTACATCAAAAACCACAAGGAAGCATATTTTACCGTAAAATATCTCTTAGCCACTCAAGCTTAGCACGGAGCCTACCAAAACCATCTGTCACATCTCCTCTGTCTGTCTGTCTGTGCATCAACAACGGCTACACGCAACATTAGCGAGCTCAGTCCCGGGGGGACGTAAATTCGATTCTCCGTCGTGGCACATTAACCCCAGCCCGCCATGGGCCTTCCAAGACATGTGGGAGACGCGATATTGTTTAATTGACTTACATTTGTTTGGTGGACACGTTTCTTTGCAGTCATTTTTAGGGTTCTGTGCCCAAAGGAAAGGTGGCGATACACATGCTTATAAAATGGAACAGTAGCGTGCATGCTTGTTAATGGCATGAAGAACTTTCTGGCGCAATGTGGATACATTTGCAAGTTAAACTTGCATGCAATTTGCGTCATTGTATCGCTACTTTCATTGACACATGCCAGTTTCGTAGCCCCCCGCGTCTCTCCCTTATGTTGCATGTCAGTAAATCAAATGTTATGCTATCTACTTGCATAGTAGATACAATCATGCCACTTAGCGTATATACGTGATAGTAGTTGGCATGTGCAAGGAGCTTATAAGCAAGTGTGCCTGCTACAGGCATGTGTATCGCCACATTAAAACAGGTCCCTGTTACTATGACTCCGCTATCCGTCCGTCTTTCACCGGGCTCTATCTCATGTGCCGTGATAGTTAGACAGTTGAAATTTTCACAAATGATGTATTTCTGTTGCCATAAACAACAATAACAACTAATACTTCTTTTATTAAATAACGGTACAGAACAAAGAACGTACTGTTCTTTATTCTTTTTTCTCTGTTCTGTGGTACAGAACCCTTCGTGCGCGAGTCCGACTCGGACTTGGCCGTTTTATATCTATTTCCGAGAGTGTGTTACTTTTCGGTGACAAGAAATATATTGGCGTGTCATTAGCTGTTTCAGTTGGAGTAAAATATATAAGTAGGCTACGAAGCTCACGTAAAAACAGACAATTAATTCACCGAATCGGTGAATGAAAAGGAAATAATGTCGTATATTTATCAAATTATTTTTGTTTATCACTGAACACATACATAAATAATGTCATGATTTATCTCCGAATGGGTAAGCATTGTGAATTTCACACTCGCATTTCGCCAATTATTTTAGGTTACATGTATTATAGTAGTATTTTGCAGTATTTTGCTATATGTGGTAAAAGAGGAACGCCGCTGCCCATTACAGCTGTCTTAACCCTTAGTCACCTTGTACGACACCCTTGGGAGACATTGGGGGTGGTGACAAATGTTTCACTGATGAAAATATATTGAGTTTATTAGAAAATAAAATAAATTTTAAATACGCTTACTACAAAACTGCCTACACCAAATTCACAAATCTACAAAACTGCTTTCCTTCTTACCAAACGCGACCCTATAAGTATAGTGGATAAAGAACACAGTGCATTGAATCCCAGAAATCAATTAGCTACCCCACCTGCCAGCCGGTTCGAGTACAAATCAACTATTAAAACAGGCGCTTTCTATCTCATACATTATTACAGATAATCTTGCCAGTTGGCCCAATTTCTGCCCCTGTAGAACCCTCTACGGAACCCTCTACGGAACCCTCTACGGAACCCCTACGTCTAATGCCGTGTTAGGGGGTAATTAATATAACGGCAGACACTATTTATTTCATTACTTGCGCGACTGTGACATGCCGTATATTTCTGAGTTAGAAGTTTGTTAGTTAAGTTAGCGACAAAAGGTAAGCTCGCGGCCGAAAGTGAAATGGGAGCTTATTGGTAACTAGGTTTTACGCGCGGCTCCGCTCGCGATGATGTCTTTAAATGACTGACAAAGTTCCAAAATCTTTATTATAATAATTACACACATACATAAATCACGACTATATCACCGAAGTGGTGGGCAGAGGTGTATTAACAAGTTTCGCCAACAATTTCCGGTAATAGGATATAATTTACTTACATAATTCACGCCTATATCCCCGAAGGGGTAGGCAGAGGTGAACTAGCACCCACGCTTCGCCAATTATGCTAGGTCCCATGGTGGCGAGCCTATTGCCATTTATCGGGCACAAAAGTCGCAGTACTTTGCTATAGGTGGTAGGTATATTATGAACGCTGCTGCCCATTCCTCATCACTGATTTATCCTTAGACGCCTTGTACGACACCCATGGAAGAGATTTGGGGTGGTGACAATTGTATTCTACTCTGCCGTCACCACACGGCCGATACACGATATAATTAAGGTTCCCGATAAATGGCCATTTATCGGGAACCTTAATCGCAGTATGTTACTAGGTGGCTTAATAGGAAATAGGAAAGCTCATTCATCTTTATTATAATAATTAACAACGAAAAGTCATAACTCAAGTATACATATTCAAATGTTGTGTGTCAAAAGGGTCAAAGGGATCGTAATGACCAAAGTATTCTGACAAATAACAAAATGACAGCGCATGTCAAATAATTACTTTCATAGGTATTTTTAAAGTAATTTACGTAGGGATATCTAATTAAAATACAATATTGCCTATTTTATTTGCCTATAATGTAGCTTTATATAGGTGAAAGACTTTTTAAAATCGATTTAGTGGTTTAGATGGGAAAGCCTAACCAACAAACAGACATCCTATCGCATTTATAATATTAGATAGTATTAATAACACACTGAGTTACGAATTGGTACACTATGGAGCCCCCGGGAGCCTTTATTTAGTTTTAACTTGTTTGTCCCTGAAAAAACAAATACTGACGAATGAAACATTCGTCACATGTTAGTCAAATAACGCATACGACAGAGTTACAGTAGTGAAACACGTTCGTTTAGTCGAACTGTCGCCACTATTTTCTTCTCAGTTTATCTGGGGTTGGCGCAATATTATGTTTCCTCTTTCATTAATATCGGTCAGACGTCATCAAGCCATTCACTCCCTTTTGATTTATATCATCCATCACACCGGAAAGGTGCTAGTGATGAATGAATGTATAGAAAAGAGATGGACCGTGCTCAATATGGGCCGATGAATGGAGAGAGTGATTGATGACAACATTCCAATCCATACTGCTCCAGGTTTTGGCTTAGGTTTTACAGCCGGCCGCCTGCCTCACACCAACCCTCATTAGGTATGCTGTTGTTAGTGGTCTGCCCTCCACCATTCGAGTGCCCCGAGGTGGTGCTTATTGGTTGACACCGGGTAATCTGCCTTATTTGACTTTTATGATATCCCTAGGGGGAGTCGGGGCTGGCACATTCTACGTTATTTTGCTCTCAGGCCATCACTCTAAAACTAAGGAGTGGCGTATATCTAAGGCATTAAATAAACCGGTGCATTGTATTTTCTCAGATATTAGTGACCTGTTACGCTCATTGAATAGAAGAGAGACGTAACTCAAAAAATACTCGGAAAAATTGTGTGTTCATGACAAGAAGATTGACTGTTGTAGGATCATGCAATTTTGAATTGTGTCTCTAAGTATATTGTATTCAAGAAGCATTATAATAGTGACTATATTTCAGCCTCAATATTGCAACCTCCAAGTCAAAACACACAGACGCATAAGTCCCTATAAGTTCGCGCATAAATCACTTTTTTTTCCGCCAGTACAAATTCACCTGCGAACACATTCATGCACACGCTGGAAGAACAATGGCAAAAATTAGCAACATAAATCGCGAGAATCGCTGTTTATGTCTGTTTGTTTTATACGTCTGCGAGGTAATTTGGAGGTAGGTGGCGGTTTTGAGTGGGAGTTCTTGTTGAGTAATTAGTGTTATATTATTAATTTGAAAGTTGGTTCACATGAGTTAGGGTGTACAATTAGGCTTGGCATTATCCTTTGAAAGCTACCTAAAGAGTGCATTACCCACTTTGGGCCACCTACTGACTAAAAGTAATACTTACAAATTAATAATAAATACAAACGCTTTAGCTATACTAGCGAAAATGCGACATAAAATAGTAAATAGACTTATTAAGTTTTCTAGAAAGTTATATCGTACGAAAACGGCCTTCAGAGCACCCAAAACTGTCAAATTGCTTCAATCGATTATCAATCTTGACTTGGTGGGAGTAAAGCACAAAGTCGATGGAGAAAATTAGAAATTTGGTGTTAGCTTGATGTGCTGTTAACCGTTTTTTTTATGACCAGCCCTTTTAATGTCCCCACTGCTGGGGCGCCGGCCTTCCCTATGGATGGAAGAATATAGGGAGACTGGGTCATAATCCACCACGCTGACCCAGCGTGGGTTGGTGGGTATTAACGATTGCAGATGCATCCGGGACCAACGGCTTAACGTGCCTTCCGAAGCACAGAACTCGAGATAAAAAAATTTGGTCACCCATCCAATGACCGGCCGTGGCAACATTACTTAATTTGCGCAATCGCAGGCCAAGCGCGTATCGAAAAGTTCGAACCCTCTCTTCTCATAGTGAACTGATACGAAAGCTTCCGAAGAAGGGCTTTCGGATGAACAGGCCATGAAAGTAATCACAGCACCCCATTTAGTTTGTCACGGGGGCACTTAAATGCTTCGTAAGCACGTTATATTGGTAAAGGAATTAGGATAATAATTATTCTGCGACAGTTGATTCAGGTTGCGTGACTTACTTATTTAATTCACCAGTAATCGTTACATTCAAACTTTTCATAACCGCTAAACAATTTCATTTTCAAATCAAATCTGATTTACGTGCCCGATAGATTACATTAGGCTCGCCACCTATTTACATGGGACCTAATATGAAACGTGGGTATTAATTCACTTCTGCCTACCCCTTCAGGGATAAATAGGCGTGATGTATGTATGTATGTACCTTTCTGGCGTGAGAGTCGCCGACCTGTGAAGAGGACGATAATGATTATTATGGTCATACCTCGTTTTAAACTTTAGTGAATTTAAAAACGGAAATTTCTTCACCTATAAAAAAGCACCATATTATTATATTCCATCACATGAATCTGGTGTATGCATTATTAGATGCTAGTGATTGTAATAATAGTATTGCGACAGTAATATGCGAGAAGTATTTACCTGTAGTAGTCACTGTGACTTAAGATCTCGCGCATTAATTTTCAGCGCTTCTTGGAGCCTTTGAGAGAGTTTATGAAAGCGTTCCTTTGAAACTTTCCTGTTTTGATTAAATTCTTCCCTCAAACCTGACTTTTTCACTTAATATACTGGTATCTGGATTATATTGATATAAAACTTTACAATTTGGAACATAACATTTAGTTTAAGTAGAGTATCTTCCTTTAATCGCTAAAAGACATCAACTGGACTTAAAATAGCTTCCTGGACAACCCTCTGTCATTTACGTTAAAGAGAATCAAGTCTTTCTATTACCTGATTTGACTTAGACACCAATAATACAAAAATATACCTCTGAATATTTATTTCAGAATCTGCCACCTGACGACCGTAACTACAAATACAAATACAAAGTTCTATAGCTGCCACCAATCTCAAATGCATAATGACCGCCAAAAAAAAACAATTAAAAATTTCATCAGACGAAACGACATAACGTCTACTACACTGAGAACGGGGGCCATTGTCGCAGCTTTTAAAGATTAATAACGAGAGGGACACAAAGATGGAGACATTAAAACCTTTCTACCAACAAAAGTATTTCGCCAGATAAAACGAACAAGAAATCAGGGGTGGCCAGGAAGTCGCTCGGAGACGTACCATTACGGGGCATGGCTTCGATTCAGTTTACGCGCTTCCAACCGTGAAAGGTAAGACTAGTTAGGGGTCGCCACTGCTACAAATCAAAAATACAAATCAAAAATGTGTACTGCGTACAAATCTTCAATTAGGATTTCAAGGTATAGTTGGCGTCATATGTACAGAAGACAGTTCAGAAACTGAATATATAGAAATAACTAGTTTTCAGAGTAGTTTAACGATAATATTGCGGCTAGTACGACGCACACGTGCGATAAAAAGGCAACTCAAAAAGTAAATGTCTACTGCGAACAAATGTTAAATTAGGATTTGAAGGTATAGATGGCGTCATATGTACCTACAGAAGACAGTTAAGAAACTCAATATTTTGAAATAACTCCTTTTCAGAGAGTATTTTAATGATATTGTGGCTAGTACACGCACAAGAGCGACAAAAAAGACAATTCAAAAAGTATAAACTAATACATACAAAACTGAATTAGAATTTGAAGTTTAGTTGGCGTCATATTCTTTATCCTGCCCTGTTTCCATTTTATTTTGGAATTATATCTGTATTACGGAGATAATATTTCAACAATTTAAGGACATAATTGTCCGACCATTATTGCCTCTTTCATAGATAGGACGATATAGGCCACCGTTACGCAGCTGCCATTTAAACCAGAAAGCAATTTGAAAAATGTTAGAAATTTAAAAGGGTAGCGGAAAGGGGAGGCCGTGGCGAGACGTTCACCTGGGATAACTTTCCTTCGCTCCCTGAATACAAAAAAGCAAAACCTCCAGTCGTGGATCAGCAAGCTAAACCATTATTTATGATAGCTTGACATAAAGTCCCATTATTGTATATATTAAGCAGTGTTATGGCCTTATAGTTCTAATATATTTTCTAAGTTTGAGTTTAACTCAACTTTGAGGCATTTCAAATCTGAAACTACTTGTAATGCGAGTAGCTATTTTAATTGTTACTTTTTCATACATTTCACCAAACATGCTAAGTCCCATGTTTTAGGCGAGTCTATTGCCATCTATTCGATAACCAAGTCGCAATAGGTATATTGATATGTGGTATAACAAGAACACTGCAACAGAAACTAGGTAGATCTACAGAAAGAAACGTTTTTGACACAACTCAACAACAAAACGAACAACTTGTTATAGCTATATTTAATTTTCTTTGTAATCATTTAACATTTAACATAAAAGGTTCAAATAACAAAAAATAGTAGGTACTGCATATTACTTTGTTGCAATGCTCATCAGAGTTTTATTTTCGAACGCTAGTTAACATTGTAAAGGTCATAAACAAAGTACCTAACTTCTGTGACTTTGGAGGCGCTATTTAAACTTTTCAAACGATTTTCCGATCATTTGGCGCTGATAAATGAGCCATCTACAGTGGGAGAGTCGTATCACAGATTCCCTCAGGAGGAGAACTTTTTAACGAAATTAAAATTCCATGATTTGCCCCAGTAAGAGGGGGGTGGCATCAAATCATCGGTTCGCGCTAGCTGATTACATTATGTAAATTACTACCCGCCCCTTAACGTTGTCATCTATACTTGTCGCGGACGTCAAGTTAACAGAAAAGGTCCTATTGGGTGGAATTCAGCCTTTTGACTTTCAAGTAGAAAGTTTTCAGCACAAATTCGCAGCTCCAAAGTTATAGCGGCAACCTTTTCTAGAATTCAACAATATTGTTAAGAGCTATACATACAGAGCAGGCAGAGGTGAGTTTACAACCGCTTCGCTAATCAGATTAGGTGCCATGAGACGAGCATGTTGCCATACAGCGGGCACGTTAATCGCAGTATATTGCTAGGTAAAAGGACCGCTGCTGCTCATTACTTTTTGACATCTGCGGGAGAGGAAGTGACAATTGTATTTTGCTGCTCTGCCGTCACCACACGGCAAGAATACGGTAGGACTTAGTAGGATTACTTGCTGACCCGGTAACCTTTTGTGTGCTTTTGGGTAAAAAATAAAGCCTACGACCTATTTTCAGATAGACACATAGAGTTGCATATAAATCGACCAAGCCGTTGCGGATGAGTTCGGTAACAAGCACAGTGATACGTGTTTTTTATGTCTCTAAGATTATAACTTAAGCAATTTAATTTTGGTTAAGTAAAGGCACAATAAGAGGACTTGAAAAATAATCAAGACACCTTTGTTTGACGAAATATTTACCTCAACATATTTGTCGCGAATCCTTTCCAGTGAAATTAATTCCATTACGCCCTGTGCTCCTTAAACAGATATTTCTCGTAACGAGGTTTCGTCACCCCCGTATCGGGGACACCGTGGATTAGCGTAAGAAGCAGGTTCCTATTTAAAATTCCCATTTCTCTCGCGTGCAGCTGGCCACGACAGCCGATAACCCCAGACAATCGTCCGCTGCCCGTTTTTTCTTTCAGCGATATCGTAGAAGCGGGTTTGTTCTAAGCCCGCTTTATAGCTTTGTCACTGGAAAAATGAGTTGGAATAGAGTAGGAATGGAAATGGAATAGCAATTCCTCCTCAATTCTCTCGGCTTGCGTGCATAGTTCCCATTTACTTAACCATATTTCTGAAATATATTTCTAAGATCACAAAACTATTTTTGTTAAGATTAAAATTTCGCTACGGGTTAATTTGGAATGTATGTGGTGTTCTTTGCCACGTAGAATACTATTGTATCCGTTCCTAGGGCATTCGCTAGGAACGGATGCAATAGTATTCGATGTCGAAGGGATACTAAAGTTTAGTAGGCGGTAAAATAAATATCATGCAATGTTGTCATCTATCAAATTGGGTGTCGAAGTGCAAGTATTGAAAATAACTGCTTTGCAAATAAAACCATAAACATACATACATACATAAATCAGGCCTATATCCCCGAAGGGGTAGGCAGAGGTGAACTAGCACCCACGTTTTGCCGTTATGTTAGGTCCCATGTAATAGGTGGCGAGCCTATTGCCATTTATCGGGCACAAAAGTCGCAGTAGGTACATAGCTAGATGGTATAAGAGGAACGCTGCTGCCCATTCCTCATCATTTATTTATCCTTAGTCGCCTTGTACGACACCCAAGGAAGAGATTTGGGGTGGTGACATTTATATTCTACTCTGCCGTCACCACACGGCTGATCTATATCTGACATCATAAACATGATCGTGTATAAACTTAACGTTTAAAGACTGGAACCTCTTTCTATGAAAGAAATCAACGGAGAAGTAAGAACTTTCTGTGCGCACGTCACTGACATTGTCAGACCCTATGCCTTAATCATAAAAAAATATTCAATAAAATGAATAAAACAAAAAACAACAAGAGAAAGACTTAACATTTGAAGTGAAATCTATCCTAATGGGGTTCCGAGACGGTCAATCAGCTTGAGTGAAGCTCGGTCATTTTTTTTGTGTTTCTGTTCTGTTGCTAGGTCAAACAAATCAAACAGACAAGTAAAAAAGCTTTTAAATGCTTGACTCAAGCATCAAACAAGCGTTGTAGACAATCAAATTGTATGAAACAAGATAAAATCTACGTGATTGACGACAAGCTGATTGACCGTTTCGGAAGCACATTATAATGATGTTCACGGGACACGTCAATTGAAGTTACAGGCAGCCAGCAAGCGGCCAGTCGAAAGTAGCGCGAACATTCCAGAATATTCTTGCAATACCCCCCAATACTTGACCCGGGGCGCATGTTAACTAAGTCATGCCCCGGACACGACGTGCCCCAACGGAGACGTCCATGAATTCAAATGTTTCATACAAAATTGAGACGGAACTTGCCTACAATAAAACTGAAACTGTTTTATATAGAGATACATACATACATAAATCACGCCTATATCCCCGAAGCGGTAGGCAGAGGTGAGCTAGCACCCACGTTTCGCTAAATATGTCAGGTCCCATGTAATAGGTGGCGAGCCTATTGCCATTTATCGGGCACAAAAGTCGCAGTACATTGCTAGGTAGTATAAGAGGAACGCTGCTGCCCATTCCTCATCACTGATTGATTTATCCTTAGTCGCCTTGTACGACACCCACGGGAGAGATTTGGGTTGGTGACAATTGTATTCTACTCTGCCGTCACCACACGGCCAATGTAGAATACGTACATAATACGCTGGTTTTCAGGAATGCTGTTGGATATAGATACCTAGTGCGGTGATGGCAGACCAGAAAAAATATAATAGCAGCCCCCCCCCCCCCCCACATCTCCCGCGGACGTCGTACAAGGCGACTAAGGGTTAAGAGAACAATGAGTAGCGTTCCTGATAAGCCACTTAGCAATGTACTGTGATTTCCATGCCCGATAGACAGCTGTAGGCTCGGCACCTATTAGATGGGACCTAACCTGTTTAGCGAAACGAGGGTATTTATTCACCTCTGCCTACTGTTTCGGGGATGATATGTTCATTTATGTATGTATATGTACATAATACGCTTGTTTTCAAGAATTCTGTTCAATTTAGAGACCTAATTTCAGCAGTAAATTCAATATTGTGAGTAGAGATTCTTTCAACAGAATCTTTATTCAACATAAGGTGAAATTAGAAGTAGGTATGCAAAAGGCTATTATGGAACTGGCATATCGTCATGATAAAAATAAATAATCAAAATAGAATAAAAACCGGTCTAAAAAGTATTTAAAAGCTCTTTAATTTATTTGTGTTTTATACACATTTGCAAAAGTTATTGGTCCTCCGATTTAACGAGTATAGCTTCCTGCCCCGCTAGCATGACCAACGAAACACGATATGATATAGCCATTTATCGCGTTGAACTTACAAAAATCATCGGGTTTTTGACAGTTCAAAGGAAAAATAGCTATATCTTTAACATTTAACTAAATAGGCTTATCCAATTATTCCAATTAGGCTCATTTAAGTGTTAAAATCCAATGATTATTGATTGTTCAACGCGATAAATGGCCTTATCATATCATGTTTCTGTGGTCATGCTAGCCGGACTGGTTAGAATTGTGGTGGTTTAGACTAAGAGGTTTCAAAAAAATCTTAGAATTAATTTTAGTACATACATAGGTAGCCACGCCTATTTCTTCCCGAAGGGATAAGACAGAGGTCGACTAACACCCATGATTCGCCAATTAGGTTAGGTCCCATGTAATAGGGGTCGAGCCTACTGGCTTTTGACGGCCACGTAAATCGCAGTGTATTGCTAGGTGGTATAAAAGGAACGGTGCTGTCCATTACTCAACGCTCTCTTTAGCCTTAGTCGCCTTGTACGACACCCGTGAACAAGATTGGGGTGAGGACATTTTGCATTCTGCTCTGCCGTCTCCACGCGGCTTCTATAGTTAATTTTAGTCCTAACAATAAATCACTAGCTCCATTTCGATAACTCGCACACCCAATCAATCGCCAAATCTTAGATCTGGATCGCAATGTCAAACACAAATCCCAGAAAAGAATGAACCTTAACAGTTCCCCGGAAAAATGGCCTATCGTAAATCAGGGCGAGGAAAACCATACGCGGCCCGTCAAAACGGCGAGGTAAAAAATTGTATCTGTCTCAAGTACGGAGCGGGGCATATCAATCATACACCGAGATTGGATCACGTCGGGACCCTTGGATGCCCGTATTCGGGTTGCCCTATGACGAGTATGCAGTAGCTAACATCTAGGCTTTGACTTTGATGCAGGGGAAGATTGATTGAGGAACTATTTCGCATTTATACAGTTGTATCCCAAAAAATAGTATACATGACTATTACTAGGTTGATTTGCGCTGCACTGTTTGATTAAGGAACTATTTCCCATCTATACAATTGTATCGCATAAAATTGTATACATGACATTTAATAAGTTAATGGGCGCTGCACTATTTAGCTAGATACCTCTCCTGTTTTTTAATAGCATGGTAAAAAACAGTCTGTATTTTATGACAAAAAGTTATGAGGTGGAATCATTGATTTGAGTCAAAATAAATAACTCGATCATAAGATGGTATCGTAGGGCAACATAATTACATACTAGATACAAACACACACACACACACGTGGGTGTGTGTGTGTGTGTTGCAAACACACACAAAAGCAGGTATGTACCCATTAACAATAAAAAAATAATTGCATTTAACATTAGTTGTTAAATGTAGCATAAAAAATTACTATCCTGATCTACTACTAGTTACTATGAAACCGTGATACGGAAGGGCGATGCTTCATAGAAAAAGATTAAATGGAAGCTCCAACTAGGTAATTATAATTGTTAAATCACAGGAATAAACTTATATTAATTGATATGAAGTCGGTATGTTATTACAAAATCTGAACAACAAAAACTTTCGGCTCCCTAATAAGTGGATTGGTTACTTACTAAGACATTGTATGTATTATTTTTTTAATTTCGTATTATGTAGTTAGTTTTGTGCGTTGAGAAGACAAGTCTTTCCGGTTTGACTCAAAACACCCGGTGGAGTTCCATCTCTCAACATCCTTTCTGCGAAATAAAGGATAAAGTATTCTTACAAAATATTATATCTCGCGTTGCCGTCCTGAGCTAACAATGCCGTAAGATATGACATTACATAAATTGCCGTTACCAAGTTTGTACAATACGTGGCATAAACTTGCCCTATAAGATCTGGCGCAAACATACCTTTTCTTTTCCATATAAGTTTTATTAAGAGTTTTGTCCATTTTGTTATATGAAATAATGGGTCGAAATCGGTTTTGTTTTTATTTGATATCTACTTTAATTTGTCTTTCAGCTAGTTTTCGTTCCACAACAATTAGATGCCTAAGTAGTTTGGGCTAGATGGTTGGTTTGAAATATAAGTATACTTTGATTTTTATCTATATTATACTGGTCTGATTATTTAATTTTATTTGGTTTCGCGTTCTTTTTTAATTTCCTTAATTATAAGGTAATTTTTTTTTCAAGCACAAAACAAAACAAAATTTAACTAATTTATGCATGTTATGTTCACATTGTCTGGGTTATGAACTTAAAACTTCGATTGAACTTAAATCGTCCTCTTGCAAAATGTTTTAATAGTCATTATGTTTTGCTATGTTATGTTCAGTCCTTGGTTGTGAACTTTATTTAAATAAATAATCGAATAATATATTAAGTATCATAATGCAAGAAATCTCTGTTTCCGAAACACTTAATACGGGCCATATCGATTGAGGCGTTCCGATCGCAATCTCCTTCCCGTCATAACCCGAACAGCCTCCATCGAATCATGGCGGAATCAATAAAAAACAAACCTCTATCTGGAGCGATTCCCCAAATCTAGTGAGTCCGAACGGCAATATCGGGCCAGGTGTTCCGGACATCACCCAGCCAATACATCGGAACAAATGGACGCACGTGAGGAGAATGCTAGTACTGACCCCAATATCGTAGGGAAAAGAAGCAATGTAAACAATTAGGGCTAGAAACTCGTCGGCTCAACTAGAATCTGATAATCAAAACCGCTTAAGGGATATATCGTTTGGCGTAACAACAAGGCTTTGCGATGTGTACGTCGGGAATTGGTTGTAATTTTTGATTTACCTTTTGAAAATAATTATGAAAGTAATTAATTTTCCTTACTCCATGACATCAGAGCACAAATAGTCTATACCGCTAAATCCCTCTTTGTCTGCTACTTTGGCTGCTAGCCTATATGTTTGCTACCTAAAACTGATAGGTGGATTTGAATTCCTAGCCTAAATTCCTATCCTCCTAGGTGATACAAAAAAAAATTCCAAACGCTATCGCTTATAGCGGTGTACTTTGGGTCATCTTCCCCTACACTTTTTGTAACAACACAGTTACAGTTTTAATGCTATTAGTGATATTTATACCGATAAAATCTGAGCCGGCGTTTTTTATGCACAGATTTCGACCCAATCTCGGCCAGTGGGTACTATCAAAGACGCCTTTTCGAGTGAACAACAGAAGTGCAGCCAAGAGCAAAATGGACATATTTATCCTGCTTCTGCGGGCCTAGCACGGGGACGTGGACAAGTCTCTCTCCACCACTTGACAGTGTTTTGTATCGGGATTTAGTGGGAGTTAGAGCGAGAGGAAAAGATTTTCTTCCCCCCGAAGGAGATGTGTCCACGTCCCGTGCTACGGGGGCTGATCCCGATATTTCGCGAGTCGGATATTGCGGTGGCTCGGTCCAGCGAGCCGCACGCGCCGTTCTCGTCGTCTTGTTTGCAGCCGGAGTCATTACACGCCACAACTGTGATTCGATAATTCAAATTCAACGAGCGATTCTACGTCTAGCTCCAGGCTGGCCACACACGTAAATAATCCACTCCTTATGAATAGGTACTGCTGTCCTAATGAACAATGCACCAACTGGATATAGAGCATTTTTCGTTTGTAACATTTTTTTCACTTCTTATGCTCACATAATGTTACTTTAATCTGCATATCGGAACTAAAACTCCTTTTTAATCTCTATGGATTATAGAAAAAAAAGTATTTTAAGCACACAGAGCAAAAAAACAATAAACAAATGTAACACAGCATGCAGTTTCAAAAACCATGAATGTGCCTAAAAAGTTATGAAAATTAATGTTAATGCATGTTGAAGTAGACGAAAACCCATGAAAAGATTGATTGTATGAGGTACGATATGAAGGTAATGGTGTAGATGAGGAGATGACGATTGACAGAAGAGACTGAAGAAAGAGGACACTGCCCCAAATAAGATAGGATAATAAAGGAACGGTGATGATTTTTATGGTAAAGGCTTTTTTTAATGTTTTGTGTATAACATAAAGACTACTGAGAGATAATATATCCAGCATTTTCTTAATTTTATTCTAACTAACGTTCATTATTGGAAGTTTTAAATTCATTATTTAAGTAGTCTTTAAACTTAACCAATATATAAATTCCCAATCATCACGGTCGGAATAAATCAATTTTACATCAATATTTAAAAAAAATTAAATGTATGATAATTAATTCCCAGTCCACAATCTGTTGTCTTAATTCATTGAGGCTTAAGTCATATTACTTAATTAAAAAGAGATTAGGATTTGAGCGATGAGATTTTAATCCACCTATATTAAGTGTGCTTAATTAAGATTTCCTTAGTAAGTTCCCAAGAATTAGATGAATTACTAACGGATCAATATTGATATTGATCCTTATGCCTTGTGATTAAAACTTTAAATCCTTAAATTGATTAATATCAAGGCTTTTATACAGATTTTTAATCTAAATTTTTATTGCTAAGATTTTATGTTATTAGCTGTTTAACATGTTATACTCGTAAAGCAATTTGCAAAACTTGCATGTTGATCCCCTCCGCTTACCCCTTCAGGGATAAACTCTTCCACGGTTACCTAAACGACTATTGATACTGATGTGTAATATATAAATGTCAAACCACTCACATCTCTCATATCTCTGATGTCCTGTAGCAATTATAAATCTATTTCATCATTATGACGGTCCTAATAACTTATTTAGGTACCATATTCCCAACGGTCTAGTGCGAATTTATTATTCTATTATCCGTACAATACTATGCATCCCATGTTAACGGAACATACTATTACAATGCAGTAAGGCAATCAGATAGATGAATGCTGAATATTACCATGAAATTTCAATGAAGCCATTCTGTTTCATGACTATTGCAATGGGAAGGCGACAATATTCATTACAATCGGAGATGATATTGTCAATATAAACTTCGATGTCGAGGGAATGCCTTGTTTGGAGGATTCCTGATATTAATTGGATTTCAATAATCTCTTTTGGTAGTTCTGGGGAACTAGCAAATATGACTTAGAAGTTATATTAGAAGTCTGATCCTAATTGTCTTGAAGTAACATTCCATCATAAAGATTAAGTCCTGACAGAAACATTGTTGCTTTTGTCTTAATTTACTACATTATTAATAGAAATATAAATTAAAAAAGCTATATTGAATTCTACAGTACGTAATTGTAAGCAAAGTTGTACTTTAGCATTGGATAGTTTCTTGAGAGTTTCTGAAGTCTGATGGAGGCAGAATTTTAAATTTTGCAACTTATTTATTCAGCTATGAGTTATTATTAGTATGATAATGAAGCTACAGTGGCGCATCTTGAGCAAACTGTCGCACAAGTCCACACACATTAGGTTATTCCAAATAACTAACATCTTAATATTTAAGCTTACTACGTAATCCTTGAGTCCTTTTTTCTAAATTGACTGATAATAAGAGACTTGAGATAGTTTGGATTACTCTTACTAACAGTCTTTATCTTTATGAACGATAGTTTCAATAAGCTCGTGTTCTGAGTATCTAGTAAACATAAAAATACTCTTATAATAAAAGCAACATCAAATCTCCTGGGTACTTATACCCAGCCTTCACCCAAATCGTATCATCCGACCAAAATAGAAACAACCCAAATATTACCGGAGTTGCTGTTAGAATGACACCCCTGAAATTAGTTTTCTATTTTTAGCCACCGAACTAACCACGTGCGGTACAAATTGGTTAGTTACAGTGTATGCCTCTGTTAACGTTTTAATTAACAAACCGGCCTGTTTGTGGGTCAAATTATTTGTTAGAGGGACAGGGTCACCAAAGGGACCTTTGGATTTATTTATAGGGTGAAATGTATCACAAATCCGCAGAATATCTGCTTTTATTCCCACACAGTCAAAGTGAACTGTGAACGTTTTCACTCATTCTTATCTAACCACCTCTCTCAATTATTACTTGTCTCACTGAGGTGAGCTACAGATTAGTGATTTTGTAACTCATGTTTGTTTGGTAATGATAAAAGTGAACATTATATAAAATATTTGTGAAGTGGGAATAAGACTTGTCAACATGTAGGTATGAATCGGAATGTTGAGATGGATGTGTGTAGTGACAAAATGAATAAAATAAGCAATCGGGACGTAAGGGGGAATCTGAAAGTGTCAGAGAAGTTAAAAAGGAGCCGATGTCTCATAACATACTGTCCTGATAGTATTAAGAATAAAGCTGAATAAGTGGATAGTTGGATATTGTATGTAACGTCACATTTAGGTAGGTATGTCACTTTATATTAAATTCATAATTTTCGATAAAGATGTCAGCTGTGGAAATGTGATATATCTCCCTTCATAGCAACAATCAATAAAGTGTCCCGGGAACAGAGGAAAGAGACATGCAGATAACGAACCCGGAATAGAGGCACATACATCGCGAACGTGATGCAAATGGCAAAGTTTCCCGCGTAAACTCCCAAAAATTATAATATATTTCACACGTGCGCCGGGACGCGTTCCGGACGCCGTCTGTGTGACAATGAGTCCGGGAAATTAAAAAAAAAACCCGTACAAAATGCAAGGGATATTTTTCGGGAGTAAATTGTTTTCCGGCTTGCGAAAAATGTGTGTCAAAATTTTCCCGTTTGTTTTGCAAAAGTTAATTTCAATCGTGCTATGGTGAGAAGGTAAGTTGGTTATTGTAACAGTCCTCCAATATCTATATTTAAACAAAAATGACTAGAATGTAAAAATCATGTTTAAAAAGATTCAAGATTGGAAGTTAATATCATACCACAAACGCGATTTGGCCTAGACGCAAAGAAAAATATTTTTGCCTAGGCGCAAAGAGAGTTCTTGTTTCTCACAGTGTGAAGCTAAAAATAGGTGTCCACGACTTTAATAAAATTTATAATCCAGTAGAACTAAGCTAATTTCATATAAAAATTAATAAAGTTAATATAGCAAAGACATAAAATATGCACCATGTTTTAATTTCATAACGGGATTTTTAGCCTCGGACGTACAGGTGTTTCAGACAGAGGATTACCGTTTTGAACAGTATACATGACCTGTATTTGGTCATCCTATCGTTAGAGCTAAAATTTTACCTCAATCTCAATTGGAATCTCCGCGGCTCACACAATTGGAGCCCTAAATCAAACGAAATAAAGTTTCCTCATCTAATATCCCGCGCCGTAACTCATTTCCGCCGATAAATCGCACCATAAATTTGTGTTCTATTCTCAAATGCACCTTTGCACCGCTAATGCGGAACTGGCGTAATGTCCTTCGATCATTTTAAAATAAAAATTTATTGCAAAGTGCTTTAACGCCAACGTGTTGGGCGGAGATTTATGCCAGGATTAGGGTGTTCCAAGGAACTTTATGGTATTTCTATGTTAAATAACGCTGGAGAACGACAGTAAGTCAAAGAGAGTGCATTAAAGGACGGTGTTCTGTGTGATATCAAAATTCATAAGACCAATGGTTCATATAATCGATGCCCTTCCAGGTTGGTCTGGGTGCGAAAAAATATAACAGTATGAGCCAGACCCGATTCGCCGCAATTTATAAGAGTTGACTAAATCAAATGTCGATGCATCTACTGTACCTCTTAATAAAATTTTAATAATTAGCGGTAACCATTAATATTTAAGTATAGAAAATCTCAGAATTATTATGTCTACAGGTAATGTATTGGTAGAACAAAAATGAGATTTTCTTCCTAAATGTTCTATTTGTAGCACAAATAACAGAACAATTGGTAAGAACCATTTGCAAATGAAGTGTATTTTAAAGTCTTATAACTATTTAGTACAAGTAATACACTTACTGCCGCACTCAGAGACGTCAAATAACGTTAACGATTACTTAACGTCAAAAAATGACAATTCAAAACTAGTCGCTATTCTTGCCGGGTCTATGGTCTAGATTTGAATGAAATTTTTTGACATTAAATACTCATTAAAGTTAATTGACGTCTCTGAGTGCGGCAGTTAGTAATACACTTTGACATGACGCATTAGTCACATAAAGCGATAAAGTCAAAAGTCAAATACCTATTAAAAATTGTATAAAAACCCCTCAAATGAACTTCGGTGTAGTATGTCTTCTACATCACCCACGACCAGTCTTTGCAAAATTATTACCTTCACCTCCGCAATCGTTTCCATTTTACCACTAAGCTCCCGCAATTAGGTTAAAAGCCAAACGTTCAAAGATACTAGCCATAAAGAACAGCAATATTTTAAGGAAGTCCAAGAAATGTGAAAGTAATGAAATGTCTTCCAACTTTAAGTGGAGCTATAAATAAATTGATAGACAGCCCACGGAGAGGAGGAAGATGACACGACAAACGTATTACAAGGCCTTCCCGAAGGAATTCCGGTCCGGAAGGTTCTAATGCGATATTTTATTGGTCGTTTCATTTACTATGTTAATAATAACATGGTTTCTTATTACTAACAGCAATATCTTATAATATTATGTTTCATTAACTTGTCTGCAGTAATTAGGTAATTAAAGACCTGTCGTCATATATATGACTATATTTTTCACTGTGAGGCTGTGAAAAAGACGGATGAAAGATTATTGCATGTGGCAGCGATGAGAATGTTAAAATGATTGGATGCGCGGAGTGACAAAAATGGCTGAGATAAGGAATGAGTACGCAGGGAGTTTGAAAGTGGTGCCAGTGGCAGAAAACTCGAAAGGGAGCCGTTTAGCTTGCTAAGGACATGCCATTGGACGGGATGCCATAAATGTGACCAAAAAGTTAAGGACATGAATGTTGATGAATGTCGAAGTACAGGAAGACCAAGATGAATAACTAAACTTCGAAAACCCGCGTGACCAAGGCAAGACACATAAGCGAGAAAAAGAGAAAGAGCGAGAGAGAAAGAAAGAAATAATCCCTCGCTGTCGCCTAAAGCAGCTTAAAACGATACCGGCACACCAATAACTAGGACCGGATTAATTTCGTCAGTCCCAAAGCAAGTTTACACGCGTCATTACGCCACGAAATTGATGCGAAACGTTGTAAATTCGGCGTATAACGAACTCATCGCGCTTCATATTAAAAAGGACTTGCAACCACCCCATTAATAAAGCCAAGCCTATCTGCCTCGTATAGCTAGAGGAACCGTGAATTGAATATTCAATAGTGCCTTTGGATTGCATTCCCCCTAAAAACGCGCATTTTGATCTAAAAGGGGCGTAACTCAAAATATGACTTTATTAACGGTAACGGTATCGTATTAGCTTAGTCGTTCTCTCCAAATGTGACTTATTATGCATAGCACTAAGAATATAAAATATGAAATATTATTACCTACGCAGGTCTTTCGCTTTTCGTAGTAGCTACACAAAATGGTCTTAAGATTACTAAATTTTTATGGAAATTTTTGATACCCCGTTCACTGATTTCCGAAAAAAATTACAGTAAGCATAAATTGCCATTTGACGCAAAACATCATCTGACCAACCCAGTAAACCAAAAACGTCTATTGGACCAACCCAATTTGAATTGCTAAAATAACAAGAAATCGCAAAAAACAGTCTCCCATGCGATTCAAATTCAATCATATGGGAAAGAATTCGTTAAATTGATATCACAATTTGATTGACGGAGCCAACGTGCCAAAAAAAACTCTCGTCCACTGTTTGCCGGGTCAGGTTAAAGTTCGTTAAGAACTTTTAAAATATCACAAATAAACAAGTATCTACATTGTTTTGTCTTCCGCCAAACAGAGTATGTTTGCCAAGCACACACTGACCATTTGTTTGCCGCGTCGAGAAAAGCCCAATATGTCCATTTTCAAAGCCGAAACCCGTATAAGCATCTCGGAATCCCGCACTTCGGAATAGCAACGATAATATAAATGAAAGCAAATACCCGACGCGTTAACAGAAACCGCTGAGAGAGCGTTTGGAAAAACAAACAGATTTCATATCAAAAAACTATGTCGAACCGCGTACGCCGACGGAGAACCAGCGTTGAGTCGACGGTGCCGCCTGTTGTGTTTATAAGGGCTATTCTCGAACAAAATTGGAGTTAAAAGATGAAACAAATAGCACGGCTGTGATCTTTCGATGCAGTTGTATCGATTTTACATCCGGCTGAACCGAAAATATATCACTTACTGTAGATACGCGGCGGCTGTGGCGTGAATACGGAACTAGCGTACGCGGGACTGGGGAGCTATATGCCTGATATTGGGCGGACGTGGATATTGTATTCTTTGATAAATAGTCACATGTTACGCAGAATCGTGGACGAAGGTGGGCTGTGTGTCGCCACAGTGATTATTATTTTATTAAATATACATAAATATCCCCGAATTGGTAAGCAGAGGGCGACGAACTATCTTCCAAATTTTGACAGCTATTTATTTATTTATTCAGATTATGTTACATTCTCGGTGATGGGGAAGACATATCATTGCAGTACATCTAGATAACCATCAGTAGCCCTTTAATGGCAGCCAGCCGGCTGTAAAATCTGAGCCAAAATCTTCAGCAGTATGGTTTAGAATATTGGGTTCATCAGTCTCTCAGTAAGTCGTTTTTTCACTTTAATTTTGACTCATTCATCACTAGCATCTTTCCGGTGTATATGGAATGAATTTTTTTATGTGAAAACATATATTTTCTTCCATCTACCGGTTTTTGAACAGACAATTTCAATAGAACAGGTAACACTCATAAATTGTGAATATAATTACAAAAAAAAAAACTTTACTATCTCGACACAGAACTAAACAGTTATAATCAAATATTTTGGTGGTTAGAAAAAGAATTTCGAAAAATTATGATCTTGAGGCGGGAATCGAACCCGCGTCCGCTGCTATCCGGGCAGGTGCCTGACCGCTCGGCCACCCAAGACACTAACTAACTTCCCGAAATTCTTCTAACCTTTACACTTCACGTTGTAAGCCAACGGGTACCCTCGCAATGTAGAAATAAATTTCAAACATTGCAAAGCAGATATTTTTACAAATACCGTGCGTTCAGTTAAGCTTGGGTTTGCTTTATAAACTATTCGATTTTAATTTTAACATTATATAAATGTTAGAAAAATTTGTAAATTTAAACTAATAACTTTAAACTAATAACTACTAATTTTAATTTAAAATTAGTACAAAGATTTTGGTAGTTAGAAAAAATTCTTTTTCTAACCACCAAAATCTTTGTACTAATTTTTCTAACATTTATATAATGTTAAAATTAAAATCGAATAGTTTATAAAGCAAACCCAAGCTTAACTGAACGCACGGTATTTGTAAAAATATCTGCTTTGGAATGTTTGAAATTTATTTCTACATTGCGCGGGTACCCGTTGGCTTACAACGTGAAGTGTAAAGGTTAGAAGAATTTCGGCAAGTTAGTTAGTGTCTTGGGTGGCCGAGCGGTCAGGCACCTGCCCGGATAGCAGCGGACGCGGGTTCAATTCCCGCCTCAAGATCATAATTTTTCGAAATTATTTTTCTAACCACCAAAATCTTTGTACTAATTTCTAACATTTATATAATGTTAAAATTAAAATCGAATAGTTATAATCAAGTAAGTGCATTCTAATATAAAAAAGAAGAATATTTATTTTAAAATAGGCTAGAATCACCCACCAGTAGGTACTCTATTAATTGAAAATTATCAACCAAAAGTGACAATAATAAAAATTGTCACTGACAAATGACAATCGTTAATCACTTGTCGATTGGTCCATTGTCAGTGTTACGAAATTATCAGCTTTCAGATAAAATGTATTCATGTGACTGGCATGTGTCCAAACGTTGATAACAATTATTCGATATTACGTGTAAACAAGTGAGTAATGTGCGTTTAAAGTGTGAAATTTTCGAAATTTATACTCAACAGTTCATTTACGATAGCAAAATTTTTCTGATATCCAAGTACCTACCAGACAGTTTAAGAATGGGATGCAATAATTCAGGAAGATGAGTATATTTGAATACGTAAGAGGGAGTCTGATAGTGGCGCCAGTGATAGAAGTTGATATGTTATAACACAGGATCCCGGACAAATTATAATATACCTACATAATAATTATAGATAAATATTTATAACATACTACATATGTCTGTGTCCATCACAAAATTTGCCCCTACCAGGCTTCGAGCCCGGGACCTCTTGGCCAATAGCCAGCAATTTGACCATTCGACCAAGTCAAAAATGTTTATATTCTTAGTGGTTAGAAAAAGAATTTCCAAAAATTATGATCTTGAGGCGCGAATTTACATAGTATCTTGGGTGGCCGAGCGGTCAGGCACCTGCCCGGATAGCAGCAGACGCGGATTCGATTCCTGCCTCAAGATCATAATTTTTCGAAATTCTTTTTCTAACCACTAAAATCTTTGTACTAATTTTTCTAACATTTATATAATGTTAAAATTAAAATCAAAATGTTTATATTCAACTAGCGGACTCGCATATGGGAGATCTCACGATTTAACCAGGCATGCCCATCGGAGTGTTGGATAAGGCCCAGCAGTAAATCTTACTGCAGTTTGTATTGGCAAGAGTTTCGGTGTGAAGCGATGTGTGTGTATACGCAACAACAGTGTGCGCCAGTCTTAAAACTAATTTCAAAGTTTCCCTTTATGCTCGCCACAGAAAAATTAAAACTAGATAGCAGTAGTGGAAATAGCTCTTTTTTGTCGGTTCTAGATTTATTTAGGTCTCGTCCGAAATGTTCAAATTAGATGTTGCCGAAATAGCTCCTTTTTATGAGTAATAGATTTTAATTAGGCCCTTATAAAATGTTGTAAGATTTATTTAGGACAACGTCGCAAGGTTTTTTCAAAAGCACGCCAGATTCAATAAAACTTTCGAATGTTACGTTTAATAGATTGTCAGCCTTATCAAGTGTTTCGTAAAGCACAAAGTCGATTGAGAATAAAGATCAACCAGCTGAATTAGCCGTCGCCTTGCTGACTGTTAAGCGGGGAATTCACTAGACGGGCCTGCTTGCCAGACATGCCCGCGTGGACCTCTTTTGTATGACTGTGACACACTAAGGCCTGGTTTTTTGATGCATAGTTACTTCAACCAATTGTTAACAGACTGATATTTAACCATTAGTAACTAAAATTGTTACTAATTGCTAAATATCTGTCAGATATTTAAAGATTAGTTAACAATTTTTTAACAATTGGTTAAGTTAACTATGTATCAAAATACCGGCCTTAAGCAAACATCGCACAGACCTAATAGAAGCGAGGTCCGGCGGCATGCCCACGGACAAGACCGTGTAGTGAATTCCCCGCTTTACAGTTAAAGCTATCCTTACCTGGGCACTTCCTTCGCGGGGCTCGACTGCGTCTCTTGATGAGTGAACGACGCCATTTTGTATTATGTCACTTGGTCATTTTACATCACCGCTGCAGTCCTTAGTCTTTGCACTCCACTTTGATGTTTATTTACGACTGTACATTTAGTAGGGTCATTAGGGCGGGAACGAGCTGTGAATAATTCGAGACGCCATTTGTCACGGTATTTTTGTAATCCAAAATGGCGGATCTGATCGTTCTAATATTAAAATAAAACTCAGAAATTAATCTGTCCACGTTTTTCTTCTTTTTTTTAATGTAGAGATGACATTTTGTTTACTTTGATGTTTTCACTAGCTAAAATATCATAATCAATTACAAAGCCCTACCTACTCTGGTTTTAATTCGTATTTTACGTTAGTCAACATAATTTTATTGTTTTCTTTTAGATTGACGCTTAACGCATGTCAACTTCGTAAAATAACCTAGAATGTGCTAGCACCGACTCATGGTGTCTTAAAACAACAATCACTAGGGGAAATAGCTCACCACCGTGCCCATCTACCAATGGCCTTTGAGAACATTCCTTAGTCTACGTAATCGTTGGGCACAGCGCACTTTCCCATGCGCAATCAAGTGTGCACAATTTCTCACTGCCGAAAATTATTAGGTAATTTTGAAAATGAGCACTTGATTATAATCATTTCAGTACTATTATACGTAGCAGTATTAATCATATAAGGATTATTATTAAAATTAAAGACTGAAGCTGAATTTCGGTGCGTTTTGACGACGTCATAAAACGCAATATTGTGCACAGTTAAACTTGCCTTTAGATTTATTACTGGAGTTTGAGCACCAGGAGTTTATGGTGTATGGAAATTAGAAGGTGAACAGTAGAATAACTTCGCTTATAACGCTTATAATGCAATAATTTATTGTCAATGGGATTTATTTATTTTTGAATGTGGCATGTTGCCGTGTGGTGACGGCAGAGTAGAATATAATTGTCACCACCCCAAATCTCTCCCGTGGGTGTCGTACAAGGCGACTAAGGATAAATCAGTGATGGGGAATGGGCAGCAGCGTTCCTCTTATACAACCTAGCAATGTACCTACTGCGACTTCTGTGCCCGATAAATGGCAATAGGCTCGCCACTTATTACATGGGCCGCATTATTACATGGCGAACCGCAGGTGCTAGTTCACCTCTGCCTACCCCTTCGGGGATATAGGCGTGATTTATGTATGTATGTATGTATGAATGTTGCATGAATGTATTTGTTTTTGGACATGATATAAATGAACCGCATTTTTATTAATATCAACTACAAAATCAAATAAGATACTTTGGTCGTGATTTGCAATGTGACAATGAAAAGTAAAAGTTTATATTGTGCTTCATATATTAAAATTGAGCAAAGATTACAAAAACCATTCGCCTGTTTGTGGCCCGCTTTGGTACATGACTTTACTGATTTATTTAAATTTAGCGTATTTTTTTTTTGATTAAACCTTAAAACTCCAAAATCTTAAAAATGTTTAAGTTTTGTGATAGAGTGTTTTTTAATAAAATCAATCTGAAATGACAGATTCTCCGATAATCTCCCCTTAAAGGATCTAGGTCGACTTAACCTATAACTCTGTATCTTCTTCTTCCTGCCCTGGTCCCGGTCTATCTAGGGTCGGCGCAGTATAAATAAATATTTTTTACACTCACACCTATCATCTAGCCCAAAGTAAGTAGCCTAAGCACTTGTGTTATGGATACTAGACGACGGACATATTTTTAATATAATTATATATATAAACGTTGAAAATATACTACATAAACATTACACAGCCATGACTCGGAAACAAACATTTGTGGTCATCACAAAGTTTGCCCCTACCAGGATTCAAACCCGGGACCTCTAGGCCAATACCCAGCAATCTGAGCATTCGACCAAGGCGGCCGTCACGTCGTATGTTTGTTTCCTCTTCCATTAATATCGGTCAGACGTCATCAAGCCATCCACTACCTTTTGATTCATATCATCCATCACACCGGAAAGATGCTCGTGGTGAATGAATATAATTATAGAAAAAAGACGGAACGGACCATGTCAAGGGACCGATAAACGGAGAGAGTGATTGGAATGACAACATTACAATCAATGCTGCTCAAGGTTTTGGCTTAGGTTTTACAGCCGGCCGCCTGCCTGAGACCAACCCTTTTTACATACATACATAAATCACGCCTATATCCCCGAAGGGGTCGGCAGAGGTGAACTAGCACCCACGATTCGCCAATTATGTTAGGTCCCATGTAATAAGGTGGCGAGCCTATTGCCATTTATCGGGCACAAAAGTCGCAGTACATTGCTAGGTGGTATAAGAGGAACGCTGCTGGCCATTCCTCATCACTGATTTACCCTTAGTCGCCTTGTACGACACCCACGGGAGAGATTTGGGGTGGTGACAATTGTATTCTACTCTGCCGTCACCACGCGGCCTACCCTTTTTGGGTATAGTAAAGTCAATAAAATATCCTTAGATAAAGTTGATGAGTGTATACTGCACTAGCGTGCACTGTGACAACAAAGTGCAATCAAACAAGGAGTTTACAATCGCATGATTTAGTTGTAAAGCTCGTAAATCTCTCAGGCAATCATTTCTGTTCCGGCGAGCATTCAATAACGATTTGCTTTATAACATTTTACGTGTTGTTTGACTGACTGTTGAATGTGATTAAGGGAACGGACAGCTGCTAAAACTATAATGTCTGAAGACTTAATATTCTCCCATGGTGCCCTGGGAGCC
Organism: Cataclysta lemnata; assembly: GCA_963931975.1. NCBI lineage: Eukaryota > Metazoa > Arthropoda > Insecta > Lepidoptera > Crambidae > Cataclysta > Cataclysta lemnata. The sequence goes on along the minus strand of OZ008346.1, from coordinate 14,716,747 downwards.
AAAAATAGAAAAAATAAGAAATTCCATTGTGACCCGAGATGTATTGTGAAAGTCGCCTAAGGGACATTGAAAATTTGACAAGGAAAAATCGTTTTCTGACTAATGTTTCTTTCCAATAGTTGTTACATATATAATAATATGATGTTTTAATAAAAGGTCCAGTAATACTTAAACATTGCATTAATGTTAGAAAAAATATTACAATGTTTAATAGTGTATAATTAAGAAAAATGATCGCATCACAATTAATTTTTTAATATTTTTCTGACGTAATTTTTTTAAAGTATTTTCGTACTTGTCATCATCGAATGATACGAAGTTTTCGAACCCAACTACTCAATATTCCCGTCTCTTCTTCGGCTAAAATAATAAAGCTACAAACATTAAGTGCAACTCCAATAATAAAAAAGGAGGCGTTCCAAAGTGTTGAATAAATTACAAAGTTCACTACGGACCACCACCGCAATGCGAAAGTTGAACTCGCCCTAATAAAATAATCCCAGATAATATTACAAGAATCCAGAGACGCCAAATGAAGAGAGACATTCCTCTCACGATTGCGAGGGAAGTTGCATTGTTGTAAAATTGTAGATAATTATTCTGAGAATCGGCTCTGCAAGAATCTGAATTAAGCCCGCGCAGTGAGTCGCCAGTCTTTTAGTTAAGAGTTCAAGAAAATCGTCTTCAGCAAGCGATTTCTTGAGTTAAGCAAAAACTACTATGGCCAGTCATCGGATGGGTGACCAAAAAATCATGGCTCCTTCGTGGCTTGGTTCGGTAAACTTATTGCTAAGAGCATCAATAGTAAATTAAACTGGGACCAGCATTGTGTGATTTCCCAACAATAAAGAAATCTGTGTATCAGCATAGGAGAGATTGTAGGAGTGATACAAAGTAAGTTCCAACACAATTTGTTCGGTGGTAAATAATCACTTAAAAACTTATTTCAAAGATTGATTGATTTAATTTTCTACATATATGTTCTTTTTAACTTATAGTATGCCATTTTTAGTAAAGATAATCTAATAACTTGTACGTAATAAATTGTGACGTCTAAAATTTACAATACAAGATTTATGCTTTTCTATTAAATTGCATTGGAGTGGACTATAATTCGGTCACGGTTCTTTTCAATGCGGTTAATGATAGCAGCAGTCACTGCGGTAATTTCACCACGATAACTCCTAACAGGCCTACAGTTGTCCATTATGACTAACATTCCATTATCCATTCCATTATGACTAACAGGGCAAAGAACTGTCATAATCACGGCATTTATCATTCAGTCCCGCGAGCTTAATCAAGCTCGGTAGCTTCCAAAGCAAACAGCATTTTTTATGTAATTTGCCATAATTAAGTTCATAGGCCGGCGAGCCGACAGGGGTCATCGCTGGCCATTTCTCAAGGGGTCTCTCTGACCCAGGGCGACGTGGCGTAAATAAACCCCGAGTATTACGAGACAAATCTGCATCTACCCTCGTTTCGGCCTCTCCTCGAATCACTTAAGTCGGTGGCAATCTATAGAGCTATTGCCTATTTCGGTGTAATCGGGTTAAGTCGGGAGTAATATCTTTGAAATGCATTCATAGCGCATAGCGACAGTTACAAAACTCGCTGGCCTAGGAGCAAAAAAGTTAGGTAGAACTAGCTGAATCGGCAAACGCTGCTTTGCCCTTATTAAATTTTGTGCGTTATTTCTTAGGTCTGAGAGACATGCGCACAAAATTTCACAACAACAATTTAACAAACACTGAAACACGAGATTTTTATTAGATATGCCAGCCTCGACTCATCCTAGGGGTGTCGTAAAAGTCGACCAATTGACACCGGAATGGTGGAGTTCACACCGCAATCGCCACAGAATACCCAAAGATAGTTGGTGTAGGCCAGCTGCGCGGATTACACTTTCCCTGTTCATCGACATTGTCCTTTTGATCATTATTCTAGACATTCATCCATCACTTGTGACTGATAAATGTCTAGTTTCCGCTGTATATACATACATAATCACGCCTATATGCCCTAAGGGGTAGGCAGAGGTGAGGTGGCGAGCCCATTGCCATCTATCGGGCACATCAATCGCAGTATATTGCTAGATGGGACAAAAGGAATGCTGCTGCCCATTACTCATTGCTGTCTTTACCCTTAGTCGCCTTGTACGACACCCACGGGAGAGATAGGGGTGGTGACAATTGTATTCTACTCTGCCGTCACCAGTTTCCGTTGTGATGGATGATAATATGAATTTAAAGGGAGTGAAGTTCAGTGTGACCAATATGAATGGAAGAGGAATGCGGTGGAAGATAACATGGCCGTTACACGGTCCATTACTTAAGAGCTATCCTGACTAACTGAACAATTGACACTGCAAAATTAATTTCAGAATGCCACAACCTACAAAACCAATTTCAATCACAACTTATTTTCAGGAAGGCGTAACGTATTTTTGTTAATGCCAGTTTCTGACCTCATTTCGCGACTCAGTCGTGGCATTAATAATTCAAACTACTCAAAATTCGCACTCGACGCGAGCGGACAAGTGCAAAAGTATTTTTGGCAACATTATTCAAGAGGTGGCGCTCTTTACAAAAAGTTGTCCGGCTTCCTAAAGCGCCTCCGAGACGGTCAAGCGGCTTCGCGTCAATACACGTAGATTTTAGCTTGCTACAATCATTTTGACGGTCTACAACAATCACTTGAATCTTAAGTCAAATTTATGAGCTTGATACGCGCTTGATGTGATTTTAAATGTAAGCCGTGTTGTCACCACCCCAAATCTTTCCCGTGGGTGTCCTAAAAGGCGACTAAGGATAAATCAGTGATGAGGAATGGGCAGCAGCGTTCCTCTTAAATACCACCTAGCAATGTGTACTTGTGCCTGATAAATGGCAATAGGCTCGCCACCTGTCACATATACCCGCCCCCGTGGTCTAGTGGTTCGCCCACCGGAATTAAGATCCAGAGGGCCCGGGTTCGATCCTCAGGGGGGTACAAAATTTGTGCTCGGTTTGGTTGGTGGTAGGACTTCTTTCAAGTCCGCCTAGCTAGCTACCACCATCTTATCAAAAATCTGTCGCCATAATAATAACGTTTACAGCATTATTGTGTTTCGACAATGTGTGATAAGATAGCCAGCCCCTCTGTGGTTGAGGGTTCCAGGTGAAGCTCAATTCCATCAATAGCCCTTACCATCAGGTGAGATGAAGGGCAAGAGCTTCCCTATCTAGCATAAAAAAAAATAAAAAACATGGGACCTAACATAATTGGCAAAACGTGTGTGCTAATTCGCCTCTGCCTACCCCTTCGGAGATATAATATTAAATTAATATTTTTACACTCACACCTATCATCTAGTCCAAAGTAAATAGCGTAAGCACTTGTGTTATGGGTACTAGACGACGGACATATTTTTAATAGAATTATGTATATAAATGTTGAAAATATACAACATAAACATATACACAACCATGACTCGGAAACAAACATTTGTGGTCATCACAAAGTTTGCCCCTACCAGGATTCGAACCCGGGGACCTCTTGGCCAAAACCCAGCAATCTGAGCATTCGACCAAGGCGGCCGTCAGGCGTGATTCATGTATGTTTGTATCTATAGTCTATGGTCAAGCCTCTTGACAGGCGTTTCAATCACACTGTTTTGCAAGCACACCAGAAAATCTACGCGAAGCCGCTTGACCGTCTCGGAGGCTCATTAGGATTGGCGACACCGGAATAGGGCCTGCTTATCATTCTAACGACGGGCAACTTCGTCGGCGAGTTTAATTAATTTATGAATTAAAGGACCGCCGGTTATCAAGTTTTCAGTTGCCGATCTCGGAAGGTGACGGATTCGCTCGTTCAGTAAATAAGGCTGTCTTGTGGCTTCTCGAGGTAGTTTCAAAGAAAAGGGAGTCAGAAAAATGTTCCATCAAACCAGCCTAGCCAAAAAACTGTTCGAATGAACGCATAGAAAGCAAATGTATGAAACTAACGTATTACCAAGAAAACAATACTTAAGTTTCAAACTTTTGTTTTCTATGCGTTCGAATAGATACTCAGTAGGCCTATTCGCAAACTCTTTTTGACTCTTGAGAGTGATAATCACTGAACTATTTACTGATGCATTACTACTTTACTGTAACGCTATTGTGACACTTGTCCTGTGAAAACAGTAATGGATATGTGAATAGTTCGGTGATCCTTCCTTTCAAAGCCAATCTATTAGAACGCATAAAAAATAAATGTATGAAACTAACCTACGTAACGTAAATACTTTTGTATTTAATACGTCCGTATAGATGCGCTACTTAGCTAGAGTAGCTGGTTTATTACGGAAGGCCGCGGGTTCGATTTCCTCATTAGGACAATTATTTTGACTTTATTCTCTTTGAACATTTTTTCTAACCTCTATAAGTATTGTTGTATAAATAAAAAATATTTTTTCTGACCTTTATACTATTGTTTAATTAAAAATTAAATCATAATTCTCGAGCTAGTTTATTTGCAATTTAAGGGTCTACGCTACGTCTACCGGTGCGCGGACCTTTCCGCCCCAATTGTCATCAGTCCTCCTCGCAATGTGCGTTAATTAGTCTCCTCTTACTATTTTCTTACTCTTCTCACTGCATTTGTCCCACTCTAAGAGCCACAACATGTTTTACTCTTCCATTGTCTTCTATTATACGACATATATTAACTTTCTATGTTCTCCTAAAACTATACAAGTAGTAGACGATAATTTTAAGCGTAGCCTAAAAATAAATCTATTTTATCGCCGGTTCAGTGCTTTAGAAGAGTTACAAGAGACTCTAATAAGACCGCCTGGCAGTAAAGGCCCGAAACTCTTTCAATTTTTTATTCAACTTTAGTGTTTAACCGAAACAATTGACTGTATGGTGTTCTAGTTTGACCCAATAAATCCCACATATAGGAAAGAAATAGGTCGTTGTTCGTCAGATTAGTGGACTATTTTTTCAACTCAAGAACAAAAGTTATCAATTCGATCAATTATTACACAGCCATACTCAAATTCCCGCGATACAACTTTAGGGCCGGTTTTTTGATCCATAGTTCACTCAATCAATTGTTAAAAACTGTTAATAATTGCTAAATATTAGTCTGATATGTAACCATTAGTAACAATTTTAGTTACTAATGGATAAATATCAGTCTGATATTGTTACCAATTGTTAAATATCAGTGATATTTAAAGATAAGTAATAATTTTTAACAATTGGTTAACAGTTAACTATGCATCAAAAAACCGGCCCTAAGGATAATTAATTGGAAATTTTTATTTACCTGCATACTAAAATGTAATTAACAAAGTCAAAACTATACATTCTAGCATTAAATATCTCCCGCGGGTGTCGTACAGGGCGACTAAAACAGCGACGAGGAATGGGCAGCACCGTTCCCATTGTACCACCTATGAAAATACTGCGATTTAGGTGCCCGATAGATGGCAATAGGCTCGCCTGTTACATGGGAACTAACATAATTGGATTTTAGTTCACCTCTACCCACCCTTCCGGGGATTGATAGTCGTGATTTATTTATGTATTATTTATTTATGATATTTTTATAGCCTTGCTCGATAAATGGAATATCTAACACATTTTTTTTTTCAATTTGAGTCAGTAGTTCCTATATTCAACCAAACACACTCTTCAGCTTTATACTCTTGAGCTCTTTAATATGAGTATAGATTCTATACTAATATTATAAAGAGTTTGTTTTATGGTCGGTCGGTTGGTTAAACGCGCTATAAGTATTGATGATGTGTGAAAAGGAAAGCTAATGATTAGTGTTCCGTAACAGCTTCATTAAGTTCCATTTACATGGCTACATCTAGACATAGAGCTTTATGTCGTTCCCGGCGAACTAGTTTATCAACCCCAACACAACCATTTGTGCCGTGCCGGCTTTATGATTATTGCACTTTATAAAACAACACGGACGGTTTATGGATTATAAATTTCATTAGCGTGTGTCCGCGGGCATCCCCGTTTATTGCCCGCCGCCTGTGACTTATGGAGATTGGACTCTATTCAAATGAAGTAGGAACAACTAAATGTATTAGTAGTAATGTGTTTGTTCACTTACGTAATGGTGGCCTGCAGTGGTGTTGGCGGTCTGATATTGCAACACTGAACACAGGCCGTTATAAAGGCAACGAGACTGTTACTAAAGCTCTATGAGCCGTCACAAAACAAGATGAGTCGTTGTTAAGCAAAAATCTCAAAATGTGCAAAAATTATACTTTTAAGATATTGAAAAAGAATTCTCCTGTAGAATTTTAATTGCTTAAAGGTGTATTTTGAAAATTATATCAAAGTCAAGGATATTATATACAAACTCATTTGTTTTTGAAATATCTAATTTTAATACTATGTATTACACACAGCATCAGCAGCATTTAGTAGCGGCTGCACAATGGCTTGTTTTATTAAAAGGTTGTAGATCGTCGTACAGTGCTTAGCAGTTCTTTTAAACGTTACATAGGGCAGTGAACAGTAGGTAAAGGTAAAAAAGTATAAATCTCAAAAAATAATCACATTTTGGCCTTATATAGTTCGCAAAATTATGTGTTTTCTGAAATTTTCTTTTATTGTTTCTTCGTGGTCATACTACTTTTCCATATCTAAATCCTGAATCACGCCTGTTTATATTATAACCTCGAAGGCAGAGGTCTACCAACACTGAGATTTCGCCAGCTGCGTTGGATTTCATGTAATATTGGGCGACTGTATTATATCTACTGGACACGTTGATCGTAATATTGCTCATAATACAACCCTTAAAGGCCTTCTACAACACCTGCGGAAGAGATAGGGGATGGTGAATTGTATTCTGCTCTGCCGTTCCCTCGTGGTAGTCACAGCGTTATTTTTAATCTTATATCAATATAAAATATTTGGAAATTTTTCCAGTTTTTTTTCGTTACTACCCGCTTTTTATGTAATTTCCGTTAGTTATTTTATGCCATAATTTAGGGAATACGGTAATCTCATCGAGATCGTTAATGTTAATGTGTCAAAGAATTTGAGCTTTTCCACAAGAGATGTGCGAGAAAAATGAGTCGTGCGAGGATGTGTAGCTGTGTTCTGTGGAAATGTGTGGGGATTTCCACCAATAATGTAATAATGCGAGGAAAATGTCTCTTGCGATTTTGTGTTATATACTAGCAGGTGTAGAACACGAAATCGTCGCAAATATCGCAACATATCCCTCGCAACACATTAATACTTCGCTCGGTTAGTACAATAGGAGCGCAAATAAAATAATATTTAGAAACGTGTGTTCCAAAAATATGTCAATAAGACTCACTGTTGCAGGAATGCAATTTAGAGTTGTATCTGTTTGTATTTAAGAAGCGACTTGTTTAGTATGTACAAAAAGCTCGCTTCGCTAAGCCCTTTTCCACCAAAGCTGTACTGAGCGAAGCTGGGAAAATGGAGTGATACTATTGGTTCCCCTCAAACACATTTCTCGCACGGCTCTGGTGGGAAAGCACCCTAAAGTAGAGGTGTATGTCAGAACCTAATGCAAATACTAAAAAGAATCAATTTGACATTACCCAGAACTAATTTAAAACTGAACTAACCCAAATACACCCAATGAATACCCCGACCCGGAAAAAATAAAAGAGATCCCGGTTAAACCGCCGTTTCGCCCGGTTTTACATTCAGGCCCCGTTTTATCGAGTCTATTACAGCGTTTTCCTAGGAACTTGTGCACTTACAATAATTGTACTTCCTTGTGAGTAAGGGGTGTGCTTTTTACGCAAACGAGCTTTACGTTTTTAATTATCTCCCTCTTAATTTTATACCACTATTTAGAGTAATTTCGCCTGTAGTTGTTGCTTCCAATTGGAAAACTAAGCAACTTACCCGTGTTACATTTTGCCAATTGCTCATGGTGAGATATAATCTATTCTAACATTATAAAGCTGAAGAGTTTGTTTGTTTGGTTAAACGCGCTAATCTCAGAAGCTACTGACTCAAATTGAAGAAAAAAAAAAAAAAATTGTGTTGGATAGTCCATTTATCGAGCAAAGCTATAGGCTAATTAATAACCAACATTACCGGAGCGAAGCCGCGGGAGAACACTAGTGTTATATAAAGCATGTCAAATCTTCGACTTAATTTTATTCTCTGAAATATTATATACCTGTCTGTATAACTTCTTGACTAGTGGCATCTTATAAAATGAATTGGAGAAGTTTTAAAACAAGAAAGAAATAGTTAATAAAATTATTTAAATACAATAAAGAATAAATTAAAAGTAATTAATTATGAGTATCTCAATATTAAGCGTACAAAGAAAATACTGTACAATATTCTTACTAGTCTCACGTCTTTCTCGAAAAAGATCTACTCTACCGGAAAATGTAATTCAATGATTGTTTACAGATTGGCATGGAAAATTCGGCAGACCTTGGACAGGTCTCTGTCAAAATCGAACTCCAGGGACGCAGCTACACGACATTTTTGATATTAAAACGTAGGCAGAGTACTCAGCTTAATCGAACGCCAACCGAGGAACCCGAAAAAGCATTTTAACGGGGAAATTGGCTCGTAAAATAGGAATGGGCAAATTTAGGTGTTAAGCACAACGCTTCTCATTCCGATGATTGATCTCGATACAGTTACTTCGTTTTAGTTTGATTAAAAGGTACACTGTAACGCTGACGCGTGTATACAGCTTTTATATAGCTGGATGCGTTTATGTGCTGTTTGCAATTGTAAGTGGATGATTTACTCGTGTGCGTTTCTTTTGTTTTCTCTGTACCTTTCTTTGGTTTTCCCCGTGACGTGTCTTTCAGGTGTAAAGGTCTGCAAAACACCTAAGAAAACAATGAGAATTTATCCCTTATCGCATATCATCCATCCTGGCACATAAAGCTTACAAAAGGACGATTACTTTGATAATATCGTAAGGTAATTTGTTTGCCACCATTTTCTCAAAAGATTTTGCACTCAAACGCTTATACGTAAAAAATATTTGGGAAAAACATATCGATTTCTACATATAATCTTGCCAACTATTGACTTCACTATGCCTTAGAAATATATTAGTAAAATGTTTTTAAGGTACTGAGTAAGTGGGATTTTCTTTCGTAACACAAATGGTATAAGCACCATTGTTGCAAAACGCAAAATGTTATGTGAAGTTAGAAGAAAAAGAAGATCTAAATAGAATACCTAGACTATTTTAATATTTAGTTTCAGCTACTGGCTATTATTCTTATATACAGACTGATTTGTCAGAAACTAAAGCAATAACCGTTAAACTATAGGTGTCGCCCATAATATGATATATCGGAAAAGCTACCGATCGACAGGGACAACGTTTTAAATACAATATGCCGCAATAATTTTGTCTCTTTCAGTCATTCGTACGGACTAATTTTAGTAAAAAAAAACAGATATCAGGATTATGACTAGCCGAGTGACTTTTCTATATGAACGCATAGAAAACAAAAGTATGAAACTGACTGTTTGTTTTTACTGTAAACGTCAGTTTCATACTTTTGTATTCTATTCGTTCAAATAGAAAAGTCACATGGCTAGGGCCACAGGCTAAAGTCTGAAATCTGGTATTTTTGCTTGTTTAAATGGAATGAGTTTCGATATAATTATTTGATTTTCAACTAAAACTCTTAATAAATGACAACTGATAAACAGAGTACTAGGATTTATTTTAATTTAATTTACATAGATAAAATAAGCGGCGGGACCTATTAAAGCAAAGCTGTAATAATGGGGTATAGGCGTGATTTATGTATGTATGTAATAATGGGGTTGGCACATTCATAGAATAAAAACACTCTGTACGACTCTACGCACACGTATTTAAACTCTATCTCATTGAAGATTAAGTATGAAAAACCTTAACTAAAATATTTGAATTAAACAAACAATTTGGTTTTGGAATACCTAGTGGGAACTCAGGGGAATTCAATACCAAGTCATATCAAAACGGCAACTGATAATTAGATTCAAATGCGTGCTAAATCTGCGTGGAGTTCCTAAGTTTATTCTTATCGAGTAAACTTGTTCGTCAACTTTGTCTTCTGGAAACTTTTGACAAAGGAGTTATGCATACCAAATTAAGGAGAATAACACGAGAGTAATGGAAATGCAAGCCGAGTCAGGCCGGGAATTACAGGGGCGGGTCAGCATGGGCGCAAAGACTAGCTTATTGTATTTTTAAGTAGGTGAATAATTTTCTTTGAAATATAAAACGACCCAAATGGCATTTAAACAACGCGCGTCCTTGGGCTGGAGTTCACCAACACTTAAAACAAGCGATTATTAACCATCGGTTTTGATATTTTATCCTATGGTTGTCAGTGAAAACTGCCAAAAACTGTCAAAAAATAACGGTAATTTTTTAATCACTTGTTTTACGTTTTGGTGAACTCGAGCCTATGCAGAGAACGTATAAATAGATTTTCAATTAAGTGATTGCATTACTTTTTAGTTTGATTCGAGGTCAACTTATTATAATTACGAAAGGATTAGATGCGACTTGGAGTATTTTGCATTGGGGGTGGCGATTTCTGCATTCGGATTTTTAATAAACTTTTGAACTTAATCATGCTTTACAAAGACCTAAGTGAACAAAATGACAACGGTTAGATACGATTTGGAGTATTTTGCATTGGTAAGTGATTTCTTATTTCGGATTTTTAATTAATTTCATCCAAATCATATCAAGAGATATGTGAACAGCTGACAAAAAGATGAAACACTATATTGGATGCAACTACAGAATGTTTGAACTACGAGTACAGTTGTGTTTTCAATTACTTAGAAATATTATGTTGGCCGTCAATGTTTTTTACCAGTCATTTAGATCAATCAACATAAGTTTTATTAGGTTTTCAATTGTGTATTGTTAATGAATGACGTAGTGCATACATTTTATTTAATATTAGTGTTTTTTTCGTCCTGTTATGACAGTCCGAACGACCCTAAAACGCCGGTGCAAAAAAGATCAAAACAATACCTTAGGAACTTTAACATTGACCCGTGAATCGCGTCTTCAGCACAAAATCTACTTGAACGAGCTTCTAAGAATCATTGGGGAAAACGTGTGGCTAGGTGAGCACGAGCCTATCACTGCACAGCGCACTCGAGCCGCGACGGGACATGCGTCTCTCTCCGCGGCCGGCGGGACACTGACTAGCATGCCAAGTGAACTCGTAGGCGAGACCGGGAACTGGATGCATCTCGGTGTCACCGCCTTGGTTTCCACGGCGCCTGGTACTCGCGGGCGGGCGGAAAAGCTCCAGTATGGGAAATGTTTTCTCTGTTGCTTTGATTTCCCTTCAAATATTAATTGATTATTGTTTGTGGATACTTGTAATTTGGCTATGAGTTACATTTAATAGTAGATTTTCCATCAAGTGCACAAAACGAATCATTTTTGTCCGAGACTTTTAGCAGCCCGAGCCGAAGGCGAGGGCTGATAGTAATGTCGAGGATAAAAATGGTTTTGTGGACGAGGTAGAAACTCTGCTTTTCACTTCGATTGCGAGGAAATAATACAGTAGTTTATCATAACATTTCATAAAATTCAAACTGAAATAAGTACAATTTTGAATACTGAAGGAAATTGTTTTTCCCACTGGTATTAGGCTTGGACTGCAGACCTATACATCCAAGTATTAAATTAATTTTGAAATAATAATTTTCTTAAGTTAATTTAATAACCTACCGTACCTACATAAATTAAAATTATGTCTTAAAAAATGCATTAGGCAAATAAATTTAAGTAAATAATAAAATAACCAATTCTATTTCTGAATTTCTTATTGTGTTTGGCTGCATTACTCACTTTCTTTGCCTTAATAGAGACACATTTATGAGTAGATACGTTAATGCTCTAGAGCACAAAAATCGATTTTGTGCAGCCTATATCCTGCACAAATAAGCACTTTCAGAGCATGAGAAGTGAAATAGTAGATTTTCCATCAAGTGCACAAAACGAATCATTTTTGTCCGAGACTGATAGTAATGTCGAGGATAAAAATGGTTTTGTGGACGAGTTAGAAACTCTGCTTTTCACTTCGATTGCGAGGAAATAAAACAATAGTTTATCATAACATTTCTTCAAATTCAAACTAAAATTAGTCCAGTTTTGAATACTAAAGGAAATTGTTTTTCCCATTGATATTAGGCTTGGGCTGCAGACCTATACAGCCAAGTATTAAATTAATTTTGAAATAATAAATTTCTTAAATTTATTTAATAACCTACCGTACCTACTTGAATTATAGGTCTTAAAAAACACATTAGGCAAAAAATTTAAGTAAATAATAAAATAACAAATTCTATCTCTGAATTTCTTATTGTGTTTGGCTGCATGGCTCATTTTCTTTGCCTGAATATAGACACATTTATGAGTAGATACGTTAATGCTCTAGAGCACAAAATTCGATTTTGTGCAGCCTATATCCTGCACAAATAAGCACTTTCAGAGCATGAGAAGTGAAAAGGAATTATACACTACTACTAAATAATAATGGAACATCGGCAATTATTACATACACATGACGGCAGAGCAGAATACAATTGACATACCCCATTCCCCATTTTTCTTACAAGGCGACTAATGGCTATAAACATGATGAGGAATGGCAAGCGTTCCTGGTGCAGACCTAGAAATACTGATACAAACGTGCCTGGTACATGGCAATAGGCTCGCCCCATATCGACTTACTGCACCTCTGCCTACCACTTTGGGAATATACAAGCGTGCTTGATTATTCACTCATTTAACATACCTATTGCATTTTGACCACGTAAGTATGTAGGATTTACAAGCAACAAAACATTGCAAAGCCGAATATCCTCGCCATCTAGACGACATCACGTAGCACATTCGTATTGCGTGCATTCTTCAAAACGACACAGAGCGAACTAGTGTAAATTAATACGTGCAAGTCTGCTCGCAACTGCAAACCGTTTCCATAAAGGATGCAACAAAGCAGAGCGCCCTCCGGCTAGTATCGCTGTCATAGCATAGTCTCCATTGTACATAGAGCCAATTAGAGTCCATCTGGTCTTACTGGCTCCATTTACATGCCATTCGTGTCCTGTCTCTCGATACAAATTCGCGGGTGCATTAAATGATCGTTTGTGGACCAGTTTGTGCCCTGTTCGGCGTTCGCGCTGTCACTAGAGGGTTATTGTTACGTCCGCGGCGTAAGGGTTAAATTGGGTTACGATACGACACCCGCTCGCATTCGGACGCAACACCACGCAGATTGGGTTTCAATTGCTCAATGGGTCGGTTGTGTTGTTCTTTTGTTATGACGGCTTAGTAAATATAAAAATACAAATGTCCGATAGATGGCAATAGGCTCGCTACACCTAACTTAATTGGCGAAAAGTGGGTGTTTAATTCACCTCTGCCTACCATTCAGGGATATAGGCGCGTTTTATGTATGTATGATGTATAATAAAATAAAAATGTGTAATAACTATTTTCTTAAAGCCGCTAATTGTTTTGATTGTCTTAAGAACATATGAGTACGAATTGAGTAAGTCCTTCGTTTTTTCGTCGGTTAAAAAGTGCTGAAGTTTTAGAAACCTATGAAAATTGTTTAAATTTTGCCTCTCGCTATAGCGGCTGGAGTGTACTTACCAATTAACAGTTTCCAAGATTCCTTTGTTACTAACAAAATCACGCTACACTTTGAACTTAAAATTCATTACGCAGCTATCAGATAATTACCGTCTCCTCGTATTACGAGTATCTAGGTCGCGAAAAGGCTCACCTTTACTTTCATCCACGGTGTAGCATCAAAGAAGAATTTTACATCCTAAAGGAGTTCCTTTGGGGGGCCGATGCGATGGATAAAGGCTTGCAAATGATGCCCGAGGAGTCAACTTCTTCGCTCTCCCTTTAATTATAAGGAAATTGTTTGTCTAAATCCCGGATCTCAAGGCCCTAATTACCACGCCCTAGGGAATCTCAGTCGGTGATTGCGCGATTCGTTTTTTAGGGGCCAGTGGTGTTGTCATTTGATATCTTAACTATGCCACCGGGGAGGAACGAGGAAATCGCTGAAAGGGCACTACGGCATAAAGGAATATGGTTTCTTGCATTCCTTTTGTCTACTTAACCTGTTGAGTGCCTGTACGGAATTTTGCATGGCGCCATGGCCACTGTCTATGCAATATTGAGTCACTGGCATTAAATGTGATAAAGGTTTTGTGGAATCATTTTTTATTTTCGATGTTCCAAAAGTTTTTCATTTATTTATTCTCAAAATATATTACTAATGAAGAGGTTGATGCACGTAAATATGCGTTGATATTACAAATATGAGAACAAAAACCAAATACGACAATTGTAAAGATCGGACTGTAGATAGAATACATACGCGAATTTGTCACGATGGAGATAAAATTGTTGTAATATTCGAAATCCAAGAAAAGTTAATAGTAGGTAAATAATAAGTTACTAAAAAATCCAGCGCTCAAAATTATCCAGATTAATCTGAAAAAGCAATGTTGCCGGCGTTCTCCGTATAAATATTCCCCAGTAAAATTCCCACCAAGAAGGCGGTACAGGCACCGAAATTGTTTCGTATTTCGTACTACACAATTTATTCGCACACCGATCAGGGTAACCTATTAAACTACCACTTTACGTCTCGACCCGGCGAGTAATTATTGCCGAGACGCGTTCCGAATCTTTAGCTCGACTTAATTCAGGGCTCGTTCCTCATAAAAACCGGGCATGGTATCAATGATGCATTAAATTCCTCTGAGTTTGTTTGCCCGCAATATTTACCTGTCAAGCGAGCCGTTTAATGCCATCGGACCCCTCTAATGCAGTGGCACGTCATTTCGAGCACTTGTAACAGATTTTTATATCCACAAATATAATTTGGGTCCTGCTTTCTGTTGACAAAAACTCTTTAAACTCTAGCGTACAGGGTTAAGAGCTATTTTGCTCTAGCTCCAGGAATAGTAGATGGCATTGAAGTTGTGTTCTGTACGAGGGCGAATGTACTCCGACTGTAAGATGCGTCCACCCCAGCAATTTGATACCCTTTAAGCCGTGGGAAGTGTAGATTTATGTACGCCTTGTAAGTAGTAATCATTTTTTTTGTGTAAGAGATGATGGGGTATTAGTTCAGCTAAGATTTATGTTATCCGGGGCAGTGGCGTGTCAGTGCTTGAGGACTCATTTGAATAGTGAGAACTTCAATTAAACATGACCAAATGAGTGTCTTAGAAATATATCGGTTTTGAAAATGATCTATCTCACTTGTTGCCTTTCATATTCATAAAACCAAACTTTTTATGGATTACATTATAAATTGATAAATTGACATTTTGTGATAACTGGATCGACAGTGTGAAAGCCTGTATGCGTGATAGGTGATAATAATTATCAAGGATTGAAACTCAATTTAATATTTCCGAACATGAACGGTTGGTTGTTTAACCAACCGTTAAGTCCCCAAAATAATATATTTTACGAAATAAATACCTTCTGGCATTTTCTACTATATCAAATGAGTTAGACTTGACTACTTTATTTTGTAGAATACTGTAGTCCTAAATTTGCACCCTATTCAACAACGTTAACGTTTAACATCCTTCGCAGTTGTTTGGGAGAGTTCAATGTCATGTTTCATCATTTCACATGACCCTTCCAAGTCCAGTTAATTGACTTCGCCATTTTAGGGCGAGTAAAAGATTACATGCCTACTCTACTACATTATCGCTAGTGTTGTACCGTAGTCGATATAAAATAAGCATGTAAAACAAAGTTTATAAGAAAAGGAAAAACAATATAAGTAAATTACATTCATACATACATAAAACACGCCTATATCCCCGAAGGGGTAGGCAGAGGTGAACTAGCACCCACGCTTCGCCAATTATGCTAGGTACCATGTAATAGGTGGCGAGCCTATTGCCATTTATCGGGCACAAAAGTCGCAGTTGGTAGGTATAAGAGGAACGCTGCTGCTCATTCCTCATCACTGATTTATCCTTAGTCGCCTTGTACGACACCCACGGGAGAGATTTGGGGTGGTGACAATTGTATTCTACTCTGCCGTCACCACATGGCCGTATAAGTAAATTAGATAAATTAAATACTGAAGAGGGACTTACATGCGATATAGTTTACTAATCATGTAGGTAAATCTACTAATAGTATTGTTAAGACCATAGATATACTCTTTATTGCACACCAAATTAAAACAAAACAAGAAAAATTATTACTACTACAATAAAAGTGATACAATTGGCGGTCTTATCGCTAAGAGCGATCTCTTCCAGACAACCTTTGAATGGACAGGATTGTAAAGATTGCGTATTTTGAGGGTATTCATGGTGCACTAACATATTTTTACATAACGATACTAACCATATATAAATACTCAAATGCATACTTAAAAAGCTACATACATAGATACATACTCAAATAAATACATACATACTTAAATACATACAAACATACATACCAACATACATAAACAAACGATTAGGATTCATATCAAATTTTAAAAACACCAATTAAAATAAAATAAATTACATAGATAAATAGTGATCCTTTACCAACCTTTTAAAGGAGTCTATAGTTTTCTCTTGTCTGATATTAATTGGCAAGGCATTCCATAGTCGAGCAGCTTGGACTGTAAAGGATTTGTCGAGGTAGTTTGTGGAATGTTGCGCTATCTTTAATCTCAAATCTTCTGACGACCTTAGGGATAGAGAGTGAGAATCCTTAAGAAACGTGAACCGGTTTTTTAGGTAACAAGGAGTCTTGGGATTAAATAGAATGCCATATAACAAAGAAAGTATATGTGTATTCCGGCGAAAGCGAATTGGTAACCACTTGAGCATACAGCGAAATTGAGAGACATGATCATATTTGCGTAATCCAAATATGAACCTTATACAAAAATTTTGAAGCCGCTCAAGTTTGTTTAATTGCTCCTCTGTGAGATCAAGATAACTTACATCGGCATAGTCAAGGATGGGAAGGAGTAGGGATTGTGCAAGCGCAGTTTTGGTGGCAGTGGGCAAAAAGTTGCGCAACCTTTTTAAAGATCCAGCAGAAGCAAAAAGTTTGCGGCTTACCTCCTGAACTTGTGGTCCCCAGGTGAGATTGTTATCTATATACAAGCCTAGATCCTTAACAGTGTTACTGATCGGTATTATTGTCCCTTCAAATATGACCGCAGGAATTTGTGACCAGTCAATTTTAGCCCTCAACCTAGGACTGGCAATAACAATAACCTGAGTTTTTGAAGGGTTAACTCTAAGCCCATATGTTTTGCTCCAGTGGCTAATGCGATTCAGGTCACTGTTTATTTCAGTTATAGCCCCTGGTAATTTGTCGATAGAAGACTGCCTATAAATTTGTAGATCATCTGCGTAAAGGTGGTAAGAAGAAGTGATATTTAGGGAAATAGAATTAATAAAAATTGCGAATAATAATGGAGATAAAACGCCACCCTGCGGGACACCGACTGTAGTATTGCACCAAGTAGAAGTATTTTCTTCTATGCATACAAGACCATTAAAATTTATGTACCGATTTCAAGTTGATTTATAAAATTACTATAATTTTTTTGTTCACACCTATCATTTAGCACAAAGTAAGTGTGAAATCTATCACTTGTGTTATAATGACGGCCCTTGTCCCAGCTTGTCTGGGGGTATCTTTCCTCTTCCATTTACATCGGTTGGACGTCATCAAGCCATTCGTCTCTTTTGATTCTTATAATTATATTAAGTAACTATTAAACATTATACCACACAAACGTATAAAGACTCGAAAACAAAATAATAAATCTATGTGTTAATCACACAAATATTATTATCAAAATCCAGACAAACCTATTTACTCATGTATAGTAAATGAAGTAAAATTGATATTTCTTTATCGATACCAGTCACGTAGCATCACTAGCTCGCTTCGAAGATCGTACCTGCAACAAAAATAGCGTGGTTAAAAAAATGAACACTTAAAGGTACTTACTGTTCATTGGAAAACGAAAGTGGTTGTCGTAAACAGTGTTTAAATAAATTCGGCATTACAAATTAATGGTGTTAAATCCAGTTCGATGTTGTCTGACTTTCTAGAGATAAAGAAAGGAATTAATAATTTCGAATGACAAGGCCCCATAAACCTTAATTCTTTATTAAGCATGTTGTAATAGTTGAGCCGTGTGGTCACGTGTGGTGACGGCAGAGCAGAATACAAATGTCACCACCCCCATTTCTTCCATGGGTGAAAAGACAGGAATGAGTAATGGGCAGCAGCATTCTTCCCATACCACCTAGCAATATATACTGCGATTTATGTGCCCGATATAATTATATATATTACATGGGACCGAACTTAATCGGGCGAAAAGTAGGTGCCAAATTCACCTCTGCCTACCCCTTCGGGGATATAGGTGTGATTTATGAATGTATGTATGTAATAGTTGAGACGCTGCAGTGGTTTGCTCCGTCTACGATAACTTTAGGCGACATATTATTATATTCCAAATTTCCAATTCACGTGCCCGATAGATGGCAACAGGCTCGCATGGGACCTAACATATTTGGCCTAGGTTTTCCTCTGCTTCTCCTTTCGTGGATAAATAGGCTTGATTTATGTGTATGTATGGCATGTATTAAAAATTAGTTTTATTAAAAAAAAATGGTCCAGTAGTGTAAGTTATTAAATAATAAATACGTAACTGTTGCGTTTGCGTTTTTAAATTCTAATTACAGTATGAAAGTTGAAAAAACGCCCCTAGCTGAAAGTAGCAGAAGTAAAAACAGCGACACTCGCTGTTTATGAAGGGCTAACTACCAACGACCGTTTCTATCGCATCCATAGATTTTGCGTTGCGTATTTTCACCAGATTTTGACGTTTCTGCCAGTGTAACTGCCACGCTCTGAAACGTAAATTAACATTAATGAGTTCTTAACGTCAAAAAATTACAAATCAATACTAGTGGCTGTTCTTGTCGGATGTATGGTCAAAGAAATTTTTTGACATTAAGTACTCATTAAAGTTACAGTTAAACATAAAGTAATTGACGTCTCTGAGTGCGGCAGTTAGTAACAAATTTGAAGATGTATTCAATGTTTCAAAAAACAATTTTCCATAAGCGAGAGCATTCCGCAACAGACTCATTATGTCGGGGCATCAACAAACCGCTCGCAAATGCCCTGACAAAATTACGATTATGTTCGGCTACCACGGGCGGATGACGCGTAGCATCAAGTTTATGCGTCATTTTGACGCATTGTTGCGCCCATAGGCTCCTGATTCGAGAGCACGTTTTGGACAACCGATGATAGATGCGATGAGCTCAAATATTTAGTGCTATCATCGAGTATTGTCGGGTTTTTTCCTGTTTAGGAAACATTAAATGATGATTTACAAAGCACGAATTAATGTCATTAAATTGAATATTGTGTAAAAACAGCAAATAACAATAACAGCAAATAACAATAAAAATAGAGACAATTTTTTTATTTGTGATTTTTATTTCAGCTTTATATAAATGGATCTCGCTAGGCTAGCGCAGTGGCACAGTGCCCTTGGCCTGCGATTGCGTAAACAAAGCAATTTCGCCAAGGCCGGTCATTGGATGAGTGACCAAAAATTTATTATCTCGAGTTCCTCCGTGTTTCGGAAGACACGTTAAGCCGTTGGTCCCGGCTGCATCTGCAGTCGGTAGTACCGACCAACCCGCACTGGGCCAGCGTGGTGGGTTATGGCCCAATCTCCCTATATTCTTCCATCCATAGGGAAGGCCCGTGCCCCAGCAGCAATGTCCCCAACATTAAAGGGCTGGTGATGATGATTATATAAATGTAGAATATTAATTTATTATCATAAAGAAATTTGTGGTTAGAAAAAGTTCGCAAATTATAGTGCGGGAATCAAACCCGCGTCTTTCTTGTTCCGGGCAGAAGATGCCTATACCACTCAGCCAACCATGACGAAGAAGGTCTTGTTTGGAGTGTCATACTACGTGACACAGTAATTTGTACAAATACCCATTTTGACAATGTGCTAAATGGCCCCCTCTCGGTCTCCTGTACTAATCATGCAACCGGATACTTTATAAAGTAGTCTGGAATACAAACGTACATGGTATTTACGTCTAAATACTACTTCTCACGTACTTAAAGGTAACCGAGTTTGCGGAGCTGAACGTGGTCGAACAATACGTTAAGAACAATTGAATGCGAATGTTAGAAGTATAGGAACAACTAAGGAGGGAAACATTAAACTAATTAGAGATCCAGCGGTTCAGTAATTCAATAAGGATCGGGAGGTCAATTGATTCCGATCTTCTAGTTACTAGTACAAACTTGTTATTTCTGGTTTTGGAGGTACAGACACGAGCATAGCATTGTTGTCATCGTGTGAACAGCTTTCTTCATAGTCTAACTAAGGTATTGCTTTGAAGATGTTAACGTTATTTTGATTATTATTTGAACATTTTATAAATGGTTTTTATAAGGGCTCCATTTCATTTTCAAGGATTCCATGATGGCCATTGAGTGAAAAAATATAACGTAGAATGTGCCAGCCCCGACTCATATTAAAAGTCAACTAAGGGAGATTGTCCGGTGTACACCAATAGGCACTTTGGGCCACCCGAATGTTGGAGGGCAAACCACCAACAACAGCATACCCAAAGAAGGTTGGGGCCAGACAGGCGGCCGGCTGTAAAATCTTAGCAAAAACCTTGAGCAGTATCGATTGTTTTTGATATTATGACATTTACACGTTTAATTGCTACTAACCGCCCACCGGAATTAAGATCCAGATGTCCCGGATTCGACCTCCAGGGGGTACAAATATGTACTCGGTTTGGTTGGTCGTAGGACTTTTTTCAAGACCGCCTGGCTACCACCTAGCTGCCACGATCTTATCAAAATCTCTCGCCATAATAATAATGTTAACGGCATTATTGCTCCAGCCCCTCTGTGGTTGAGGGTTCCAGGTGAAGCTCGTTTCCATCTTCGGTCCATATCGTCACTTACCATCAGGTGAGATGAAGGGCAAGAGCTTCCGCTTTTTGGATCATGAGGCCAGAATGGGCTGATGTTGAAAAAAAAATCGAGTTAACGCTTTTTTGATCATCGAATGAGGCCAGAACGGGTTGGCGTTGATGGTGGCCATTAAAACAGCTCTTATCCAGCCTGTGTGCTTATCACAGTTTTCGCGGCATTACGTCGCCTTGAATGGACGCCGGGGGTGTCTCTCAATAAGGAGTACGCACGCGCGCCTTTTGTATGCGCTCGAGTGCAAATAGCCTCGCGTTCTAATTTCAAAATGTCTCCAGATGGATCTTTCTTTTTTTTCTGGCTCTGAGTGGCTTTTTAAAGGTACTCATCCCAAGCAGTATTTTGTCTATGGCGGTTTTCTTGTGACTCAAAGGACAAAAGAGGTCGAATGCAATACTGGTTCCTTTACGAAATTATTTACATTGGAACAGAATGGACTCGAGTTAGGGTCGGTTTTTTGATGCATAGTTAAGTCAACCAATTGTTAAAAATTGTTACTAATGGTTGTATATCAGCCTAATATTTGAGCATTAGTAACAATTTAATAAAGTTCAAAATTTAAAAATAAGTTATACAATCTGTCACGATTTAAATTTTACCGCGCTACAAACCACCACAATGTAAAGTTGAATAATTACACAATTATATTATTTTGATGACGTGTGGTGACGGCAGAGTAGAATACAATTGTCACCACCCCAAATCTCTCCTGTGGGTGTACAAGGCGACTAACGATAAATCAATGATGAGGAATGGGCAGCAGCGTTCCTCTAATACCACCTAGCAATAGCAATGTACTGCGACTTTTGTGCCCGATATATGGCAATAGGCTCGCCACCTATTACATGGGACCTAACATAATTGGCGAAACGTGGGTGCTAGTTCACCTCTGCCTACTCCTTCGGGGATATAGGCGTGATTTATGTATGTATGTATGTATATTTTTTTTCATTAAATATTTTCTTGTCTAAACTAAGAACGAAATTATGATTTCAGCCCAACCTGCCAAATAAGTGTACGGCAGGCCATTGCTCATTTTCCTAATGGCGAGTAGTAATTTTCGTAATAAAAAGGCTAAGGCAGCCGCCAGATTAGCCTGGCGACCCCTGTCCGACCCTCCCTTTTCCCTGTTGCGCAACGACATTATTATTGTCTCAAAAATGTTTTTGTCGTTTAACGTTAACTTATTTATGAAATTGTCTGACTTCAAAACTCAAGCGTTACAGTGGTAAAGGCGATTTAGGTAATCGTATTTTTTCTACATGTAGGTAACTTGTGTTTTAAGTAAGTGCTTCTCACACTCTTACATGTCATCTAGCCTGAAGTAAGCATTTTAAATCACTAAGGAAATTGTCAAAAATATCATTGGCATACCTAAAGCGTTGAGTTTAACCTGAAAGTGGGATTCCATATTTAAATGCGGCCTTAAACAAAAATGTCTAAATTTATTATAAGGCGCGTGCATCTGAAAATATGCTAAAATGACCTTAAAATGCATACACACATAATATTACGTTTATTTAACCCCGAAGGTGGCAGAGGTTAATAAACACCAACGTTTCCCTAATTATTTTAGGTCCCATGTAATAAGCGGCGAGCTTATTACCATTTATCGGGCACGTAAATCGCAGATTATTGCTAGGTTGTATAAGAGTAACACTGCTGCATAATTACTCATCGCTGGGAGAAATGAGGTTGGTGACAATTTAACCTACTCTGTTCTGCCGTCACCACACGGCTGAGAAATAAAAATAAATATTTACCATTCGATTGCCATTACCAACCTAATTAATGGTCTCCATGAAATTACTAAAGAAAACACGCAGCATCGGCACATCGGAACTGCAGTTAGCAAATTGATAACTAAACCAACTCTCCCCCAGAGGAGAAAGGGCGGCGTCACTCCTTTACCTACATTAACTCAAAGCGGGAATGTCCACGAAAGAAAATAATGTTTTCGCAAAATAAACTGCGCTCCCCCCACACAGCGCGGATGCAAGCAATTAATTGGTCGCAAAAACTTTCGCCGAAACCATCATGAATCATGGACGCAAATTTATGTTCACTGAAAGATGTCGCCTGGCCGGGTTGTTTGGAGCCGGCCCGTTTTTGCCCCGGGCGCCCGATAATCCGGCCGGTTACAAATGCGCCCGGATTTGTGTGGCCCGGGTGAAAGTGTACCTACGCGGTGTTAGTGCAGAACGTCGCTTTCGCAAAATGGCGTCGTGAAAAATTTTGTCACCCTCGCGTAATGTCGCTTTTGCAAAACGTCATTTTCGCAGGATTTCACTTTCGCAAAACGTCACTGTTGCAGGATGTCACTCGATAAATAAAAAAAATAAAAAATCAACATAAAATGAATAAATTTAAAACTACATGACAGATGAAAACAATTTGCATAAGTTACATCCTGCGAAAAGGACGTTTTGCGAAAGTGACGTTCTGCGCCAAGACTTACTGTGTCAAGACTGTATCCGCGCCTGTATAGATAACGCCGGGGGATATATTTTTTGTAATTGTAGATTAAGAGGGAAAAAGAGCTCTTTTCATTTCGGATCAAGGGTTGATCTGGCTGATAAGAGTGGAGAAATGTTTTTGTTAAAATATATATTTTTTTAACCAGTAAATAGCTTTCGTTTAATTTCGCTCCACCACAAAGGTTTGTTTCCAAACGTTTTCAATAGCCGCGAGTTTTAATTATGCCTTCTTGTTTTATTATTAAGATATTAAATACGCCGTGTGCCGTACAATACTGCATTTAATCATTACCGTGCTTCTAACTCACCCTTCGGAGAATTATTTGTCATATATCGGTGATCCAGTATTCAATGCGCTATTTTATAAATTATCAAATCTTTGTAGATTACTAATGTCCTCTTTATGTTACACGAGCACTAATTTGTAGATAATTTTATGTGTATTAATACGACCACATTTTAAAAATTAACACTTTAACACTTATTGAGCTAATAACATAAATCATACATAATTGCCGCCGCGTGGTGACGGCAGAGTAGAATACAATTGTCACCACCCCAAATCTTTCCCGTGGGTGTCGTACAAAGCGACTAAGGATACATCTGAAAATGATTAAGAATGGGCAGCAGCGTTCCTCTTATACCACCTAGGCTAGCAATGTACTGCGACTTTTGTGCCCGATAAATGGCAATAGGCTCGCCACCTATTAAATGGGACCCAACATAATTGGCGAAACGTGGGTGCTAGTTCACCTCTGCCTACCCCTTCGGGGATATAGGCGTGATTTATGTATGTATGCATACACATACATGTATGTATGTATGTATGAAATGTGTCAGCTCTGACTAACCCTGACTGGGAAATTATGTATCTACCTACCATGATGTAAGATTGTATTCGTTGTAATAAGTAGTATTCTGAATAGCTCTCCGCCTTTCTGACTCCGAGCCCCCAACAGATTTATTGTCACATTTTTTCTTGATGCCAGCAATAACGCGAGTACAAAAAGTAATCGTATTAATAGCAACTACGCCCGTTTGTTACCGGTAGACGGCCGGCAAATGGACAAATCAGATTATTTCACCCACTATGAGTCGGTAGATAACAGCGTGATTGAGTCCCAATGCACAGGAGGTAGCGGTTTGTGGTTTCCATCACCATCACCAGGCCTTTAATGTCCCCACTGCTGGGGCACGGGCCTTCCCTATGAATGGAAGAATATAGGGAGATTGGGCCATAACCCACCACACTGGCCCAGTGGGGGTAGTGGGTATTAACGATTGCAGATGCAGCAGGACCAACGGCTTAACGTGCCTTCCGAAGCACGGAGAAACTCGAGTAAATACATTTTTGGTCCCCCATCCAATGACCGACCTTAGCGAACATAGATTGTGGGTTATGCTTAACATAACAGCCGGTAGGAGTTTTCCATGCTGAACTGGGGGCGAAAAAATAACGCAAAAAGTACCAGCCGCGACTCACCCCCGGGGTGCCGTGTAAAGAAGAAAGAAAGAAATACATTTATGATTTATCGCTTAATAATATAGGTACAATTATTGTTGATTACAAACAGATAACAGAAGATACAAAACAAAAATAAAAGATAATAATAGGTCCATTTGTAATTTGTAAGTTATGCTGTTGTGTAGACCAATATAGACCAAAGTACCTTGGAGCACCCGAACGGTGGAAGGCAAACGGGGCGAAATTGATGAATACTATTGAGTATACGAGGTTATTGCAAATAAAAATCATAATTATATTACTGATTACTCTATTTAAAGGAGATCCTCAGAGTGACTTGAAATCGATTTAGTGATTCACAAAGTAGGTACCTATGCAACAACTTGCCATAGCAATTTCTTAGACCGAATGCAGAAATAATAAAGGGTAGGTACTTTAGGTCAAGGGCCTACTATTTAACTAAAGTACCTACCCTTTATTATTTCTGCACTTCTACTTTAGATAAGGAGGACCTCGCTAGCGCAGTGGTACAGCGCGCTTGGCCTGTGATTGCATAAACTAAGCATGTTCACTAAGGCCGGTCATTGGATGGGTGACCAAACTTTACTATCTCGAGTTCCTCCGTGCTTCGGAAGGCACATTAAGCCGTTGGTCCGGCTGCATCTTCAGTCGCTAATACCCACCAACCCGCACTGGGCCAGTGTGGTGGGTTATGGCCCAATCTCCCTATATTCTTCCATTCATAGGGAAGGCCCGTGCCCCAGCAGTGGGGACATTAAAGGGCTGGTGATGGCGAAGACTTTAGTTGACTCCCTGGTTTCTCATAATATTATGTTAAAACATAAACTTGAATATTATTTTACGAAGTGCCAAAACCGAACCAAAACGCTTACCTCCATTGATTTGCACCACAATAAAAGTGCGAGGCTATAAATTAAGAGATTCCTGCTAAGTCCCCATCAGTTAGCGCGCCCCGCGGCGTTTCTCGTCGTGCTCTAAGCGAAGACATTGGACCGCTTGAGTGCGAATTATCTTAGCTAGATTATCCCAATGGTGACATTTTTCTTTTACCTCCGACGATCGAGGAGGGGTTAGCGTTTTGTTTCGTACAAGGAAAATCCTATCCGGGGGAGTTACAAAGATGCCATGTTTCATTTACCATTACCATTTATTTATCAAATACTTTAAAGATAAACTGTCAATGGGTTTTGACAATTTTCACTATACTCTTACAATGCTCTGTGCTTTAAATAATTTGAGCACAAACCTTTCTCTTCGCGACTTCGTTCGCCTGGGATTCGGAAAATAACATGTCGTACTTAGGGGGGTAGATTATACGTGATATTACTTGAGTATTTATTTGGTTTAGGATTTAAACCATGTTAAAAAACCAAAAACAGTCACCGTGATTTAAGAAGATACATAAATCCGGCCTATTTATCCCCGAAGGGTTAGGTAGAGGTGAATTAAAACCCGTTTCGCCAATTTGTAAGGTAGGTACCATGAGGTAAGGGGTTAGCCTATTGCCATCTAACGGAAACTTTAATCACAATATTTCCCTAGGTAATACGTCCCCTTGTACGACACCCGCGGGAGAAATATGGGGTACGGGACGATATTCGCTTTATAGTATTATTTTAAAGTCACATTTTGATTACATGCATTTTTAAATCCCCTATTTCGAATACACTCCGCTTTTTCCAAGGAAATTCGAATATCAAACTAACTAAGCATTGTCTGAAAACCGTTAAAACAGCCATGGATATAAAAGAAATGAGTTTAGCGTCTATAAGTTAAATAAGTGCCAACTACAAAGCTTGGTCTAAGCCATAAACTTATAAGGAAGAGAAAAAACGTAGAGATTTCTCCTTATTATCAAATACACTGCTGATGCTAACATTACCATTCTTATTTAACCTTGGTTATTTGGCTACCCGATAGGCGATAATAACATTGTCTTCGGATTACGTCACTGATAGTGAAAGTTATAATTATTGTAACAAAATAATATATTAATTATTACACTTTAACACCATTTTCTATATCTGTCTATCTATCTGGGGTCGGCCGGCACAGTATCATATGTATATTCTTCTACATATCGATCCGAAGTCATCCACTTCCTTTTGATTCATGTCTTCAGTCACACCGGAAGGATTTTAGTGATGAATGCATGTGTAGAAAAGTAATAAAAAGACCACGTCGAGAAGCTGATGAACGGAGAGAGTGGGTTAAGATAGTGATGTCCCCATTCTAATCTTGGTTAGATAAGGTGAATAAGGTTTTGGCTAAGGTTAGGTATCCAGCCGCTCGCCGGCCTTACACCAGGCCTCTATGGCTGTTGTTGGCGGTTTGACCTTGACTATTCAAGTGTCCCAAGGTGCTTATTGGTATACACCTAACATCTCTCTTAGTCGACTGTTACGACACACCTGGAGTGAGTTTGGGCTGGAATATTTTAACGCTAAGCCAACATAAATGCCTTTTATATTTAAATTATTAACAACTACCTATACTTTGACCCAAATTATTTGTGTGTTTTACAAACGGAGGAAATTTATAGTTCAATGACCAAATTTTCGAGATGTTAAGAAAGCACAAATCTCTCACCTCGCACCACACCGGGTACCTACTCTTATCAAAGTCTGAATTGCAAATTTAATACATCTATTTGCATCTTAAAGAAGCAATGCGTACTCCTATTCTCATGTTCGGTGATTTGTTTCGTTTATCTTAAATCCTTTATCTAAATTGCATGCGTTTTGCCAGTTAAAACACTGTTATTACGCTGTTTTATTGGGTGATTACTGTTAGGGCTTATTTAGCTAAGGCCGTTGGGTGTAAGTGCTTTGAGAATTTAAAGCGATTTTATGTCAAAGGAAAGATGGTTCAGGTTGTTATCCCAATTCCTGTCTATGTTCATCGATCTAGATCGATCGATGTCGATATGATCCCTATGGATGGGAGAATTGGGACATAACGAACCACGCTGGCCCAACTTTAGCGAGTCACAAATGCAGTTCACAAAAGAGCATTTTTTTTATAATAATACTATCTTTTGTACATGTTACTATTTTTACGTTGGCCCATAAAATTCCTCGTAGCCCAATTGCCATGTAGAGCTGTTGCGAACTATAATAAACATATCAATTAAAAAACTCAACTTTACAATATGATTGCAAGTGTCTATGTCCGAAGACTAACTGCCGCACTCAGAGACGTCAATTAACTTTAAAGAGTATTTAATGTCAAACATTTTCATTCACATCAAGACCATAGACCTGGCAAAAATAGCGACTAGTTTTGAATTGTCATTTTTTGAGGTTAAGTACTCATTATCGTTATTTGATGTTTCTGAGTGCGGCAGTTAAAAATCTATTAGTTTATTAAATTAATTCACAATAACGCGTTTAACTTTTCTTACTAAAGAAACAACATACATAAATCACGCCTATATCCCCGAAGGGGTAGGCAGAGGTGAACTAGCACCCACGTTTCGCCCATGTAATAGGTGGCGAGCCTATTGCCATTTATCGGGCACAAAAGTCGCAGTAGGTAATAGCTAGATGATATAAGAGGAACGCTGCTGCCCATTCCTCATCACTGATTTATCCTTAGTCGCCTTGTACGACACCCACGGGAGAGATTTGGGGTGGTGACAATTGTATTCTACTCTGCCGTCACCACACGGCTGGCGCAAGAAACAACACACATCTTTAAATTGTGATAAAACGGGATTTATACCACGTACCTACCTGGATTTTGTTACAATTCCGATATTTCGGCAAATTTACTGTGATACAGTAAATTTGCCACAAAATCCAGGTACGTGGTATAAATCGCGTGTTATCACAATTTAAAGATGAAAGTGACCACGTAAGCTTAAAACAAAACAACATACATACACATTGTTAGCGAAACTGAAACATAAATTTAATGTACACAAAAGTTTGTGTTGATACAAAATCTTCCGATACCACACACAACGTAGCCGAATTACAAAAAGGATTTATGTCGTCGCGAGCGAACACTCATCTCTGACCTTTGTGCCCCTCTTAAACCCGGAGCTTAACTCTGAGTAGTGTCACTATAATTCCATAATTATAGTTGATATAAATAAAGGTGAAGTTCGCATGTGGAGGCGAGAGGGCGTCGGTGCATCGGTGCATCGGTTGGAACCGTCACGGTCGCATGCCCCGGAAAATTATGGCCGCACTCAAAATTTATATTTCGCTTTTTATGGCCCCGAAAGGATATATTTTTAAAGTACTCACGTATTTGTGTAAACATGCCAGCTTTTGACGGCCGGCTTAATCGAATGCTCAGATCGCTGCGTAATGGCTAAGAGGTACCTACCGGGTTCGAATCCTGGTAGGGGCAAATTTTGTGACGAACACAAATATTTGTTCCCGAGTCATGATTGTATATGTTTATGTAGTAAGTAGGTGCAAGTGCTTAGGCTACTTACTATGAGTCTAGAATCTAGATGGTAAGAGTAAGTGTAAAAATATTGACTTCAGAGCAGATACAAACGTCGGGTGTTCACAATTGAGTTAAGAGGCATTATTTTTAGTATAGCAGCATTTGCACCAGATAATCATTTATTTCAAGCTCATACGTCATTCACAGTGCGACAATACTAACTTGAAACTCCCAAATCGATAATTGAATATTACCATTTTGTCCGGTGTCCTATTGTTTTTTATTCCATTACCCTTATACGTATCCAGTCATCCATTAGCACACACCACTGGACCCGGCTTGGTCATCATACACAGCGTCATTAACTTGTGTATTCAGCTGTGGAGAGTTCATTATTTTAATGTTAACCGTGACGCCCCACGCTTCCGGACCAACAATGAGTATTTAATTTTGATAATCAAACTGCATTTCATATAATTTAATTTCGTCTTCCTGTGTCCCTCTTCAATCTGTTACGTACATACATACATAGGTAGATCAACAGACACATCACTGTTCATTAATTAAATGATGATGAAAAAAAAACTGCCAACCTGCGTTAAGTCATCTTGTTGTGACTGCACAATTCCTATCGCGTATACCGAATCAAATATTCAAACTACCAAACCTAAAACCTCGATCCTAATACCCAGAAATTGGCTTATCAAACTGTGGCAGCCATCAAAGAGAATCAATCAATCAATATACATACATAAATGACACCTGTATGTAGGCGGAGGTGAATTAACACCCACTTTTCGCCAAATAAGTTAGGTCCCAAATAGGTAGCGAGCCTATTGCCATATCGGGCACATAAGTCGCAGTATATTGCTAGGTGGTGTGAGAGAAATGCTGCTTCCCCCTACTCATCGCGTCTTTACCCTTAGTCGCCTTGTACGCACGGAAGAGATGGGGGAGGTGACAATTATTGTATTCTGCTCTGCCGTCACCACACGGCTTTATGAAATTTATCTTTTGCTTAATTGCTAATTAGTACTGTAAAGTAAGTGGGACAGTACTTTCTTTATAAGTTTCACAAACAAACAATACAACATTTAGAGACATGCATCGCGATAATACAAGTTTCGTTATTGTGAAATATTAAAACAAAGTAATTTTCCCAGACATTATAGAGCTAGTTTATTATTCATCTCGCTACCCCAACTAGGGTTGTCGCTCGCGAGAATTGTCTTGTAAATGATACACGTCATGCACTTTCTTGTTGAAACAACAACTTCAGTTATTGGCAAGTTTTGATCTGCACTCAAACTTTATCTGTAGTTACAAAGAAAAGACTAATTCCGAAAATATATTGTCCCGATGCATGTCGTATAGGAAAATTAGGTTTTCTGATTTATTGTCCATTGTAATAATTTTTATTATATCTATAATGTTCAAATAAAAACCAAGCAATAATTTATTATATTGAGCGCGATTGGCCTGCGATTACGTAAGCAATGTCGCTAAGGCCGGTCATTGGAATGGGTGGCCAAAAATGTATCATCTCGAGTTCCTCCGTGCATCGGAAGGCAATGTTCGCGGATGCATCTGCAGTTATTACCCACCAACCGCACTGGACCAGCGTGGTGCGTTATGGCCCAACCCAATCGCTCAATATTCTTCCATCCATAGTAAAGGCCCGTGCCCCAGCAGTGAGGACATTAAAAGGGAAGATGATGATGAATAATTTATTTCATATTCCCTATTCCTTCTTTTAAACTTAAACGTGATTCAATCAAAGATTTGATTTGATGTTTAACGTAATTCCTCCAAACAATAATTTCAAGCATGCGCTTTTCTATCTGACAGATTAATAAATATTTACCAATATCATCGACGTTTCCGCCTGAAAGATACTGCCTCGGTTGTGAAGTAATAATTAAATTGTGAATAATTAATTTACGTACAGATGTACCTGATTCCTAGAAAATAATTACCACAAATCTGATGCTCCCAATAAACAAGAAACGATAGCGGGCTATAATTGGTTGTGGTAAATTGATTCTGAACAATATTCTGAACGAAAACGAAGCTGTGTGATGCCTGGTCAAAATCCCTTGATAATTTTTACCACCATTATCCCTAAAGAGTTAGGCAGAATGTTATAGACATTTTGGTAACAACTTTAGGTACAATTTCAAGAAGAGGCGAGCCAATTGCCATCCGCCGGCCACGTTAATATCACTATTGCCAGGTGGTGCACTAGGAATGCTCATGCATATTCCTCATCCTTTGCTGCCTGTTTATATTTTAATGATAATTTTTGAACTTTTTTTTTAAGCTAAATTAAAGGTAGAAATCCTCGCCTAGGTCTTCTGAGACAGGAAGTGTACAATAACGCTGGCTGCATTTTAATATTTTTTTTATATAATCTTATAAAATAATTGGCACAGCCCTGGATGAGAGAGACGTGTCGACCGAAGTCAGCGGATCATGCTAACGATATTTCTTGCCAGGGGAAAATATTATGCGCCAGGCTATCACCGAGATGGATTGGACTCCTGGCGAATGGGACTGGCTGGCTTTAATAATACACTCAGAACCTGATGTGATTTAAATAAAATTGAACATTCTTTTGATATACCTAATAATTTGTCACAAAGAAAATCGTGGTTAGGTTAAAAGTTTGAAAAATTAAAGTCTTGATGCGGGAATCGAACCTTCATTTTTCGAACTTTTTCTAACCACAAATTTATTTTTGATTATTTTCCTAACATTTATATAATGTTGAAACATAAATCAAAATAATAATCATTATTATTTTTTGATTGCCGTGTGGTGACGGCAGAGTTGAATACAATTGTCACCACCCCAAATCTCTCCCGTGGGTGTCGTACAAGGCGACTTAGGATAAATCAGCGATGAGGAATGGGCAGCAGCGTTCCTTTTACACCACCTAGCAATAGTACTGCGACTTTTGTGCCCGATAAGTGGCAAACTGCTCGCCACCTATTACATGGGACCTAAGATAATTGGCGAAACATGGCTGCTTCACCTCTGCCTACCCCTTCGGGGATATAGGCGTGATTTATATATGTATGTATGTAAATCTGAGATGAGTTATATAAGGATCTCATGCCGGCATAGACTCTGTCGTTACCACAGATATTATATATCTGTTTTAACTACTGTTTACTACTGTTTGATTACTGTTTTAAGAGACAATTTTAAATGATTTTTGTTAAAGTTAAAATATTAAAGTATGTATTATTATTTGTCTTTAACTCAGTTTATAATTTGATGTTTATTTGAACATAAGGTCATCATCACAAGGCCATAACATCATCATAATATCCCCATTGCTGATGCACAGGCCTTCCCTATGGTTGAAAGAATATAGGGAGAATGGGCCATAACCTCGATTATAAAATATATTGAGGAGCTCGATTACGGGCTTAACGCTCTCGGCCCGCGATTGCAGAAACAAAGCAATGTTTGCTAAGGGCAGTCATTGGATGGGTGGCAAAAAAATTACTATCTCGAGTTCCTGCGTGCTTTGGAAGGCACGTTGAGCCGTTGGCCCGGGTGTATCTACAGTCGTTAATACCCATCAATGCTTACTAAGCCAGTGGGTGGGGTATGGCCCATTCATTCACCCTATATTATTGCATACATACATACATAAATCACGCCCATATCCCCGAACGGGTAGGCAGAGGTGAACTAGCACCCACGTTTCGCCAAATATGTCAGGTCCCATGTAATAGGTGGCGAGCCTATTGCCATTTATCGGGCACAAAAGTCGCAATATATTGCTAAGTGGTATAAGAAGAACGCTGCTGCCCATTCCTCATTACTGACTTATCCTTAGTCGCCTTGTACGACACCCACGGGAGAGATTTGGGGTGGTGACAGTTGTATTCTACTCTGCCGTCACCACCATTATTGGGGACGTTAAAAGGCTGATGATGATGGGCAATAGCCCCCTCCCGGACCCATTGCGGGTTATATAGTATTTTTCTATTTTATATTTATCTATGATATAAAAAATAATAATTTACACCTCATACAAGCTTACGCCGTACAGCGAAGCAGGCTTTAAGCAAGCCACAATTATGAAAGCAATAAACAATTTTACGGCCATGAAGTTAGTATAAAAACATCAAATTTTTTATAGTGAATAAGTGGGATTTCCAAGGTGTTATCATTTTTCATTAAGCGACATTAAGGCTGTTATAAATTAGCTGACAGAAAAAACTTTTCGTCACCATCGCGCGTTAAATTGTTATTGTTAAATTTACGATTAATAAAAGAGGCGTTAGCAGGTGCTTATCGTTTTTATTGCGTTATTTTTGGATTAATTTACCTCGCGGACCGTAGGCTTAGGTGTGGATTTAAAGTTACTGAAGCCGTTATTTTATTATTATGCCGACATTGAATACGGCCAGGTATTATCGCAACGCTATTGATGCTGGTATTTCAATGAATTTACGAATAAATATATTATTCATACTGTTAATTGATTTAACTTAAAAAACTGCCCGGTAAATGTTAACGAAGAGCACCAAGAGCTTAGTTGGTGTCTAACTTATAAATCTTCTTCACCCAAATTCCACTGGCTACTTAAAATAGCTCGTTATCGTTAAGATAACGTTCTAACTATCAAGTAGAACAATCGTCGCGGCCCTCCCTTCCCTTATTAATTCAAGTGCCCCGAAAACAGGCTTAATTGTGCTATTTCGTGATTATAAAACACACGATTCTGATATCGTGTTTACGTTTCAAAAAGAAATAAAGGCCTCATTTCCACTGCGCGGATGGTTAATGTGTTAATTTGTAAATGAATAGAGTGATTGATGGATTGAATGGTAGCGTTGGAAATATTCGAATAGTTAATTAATGGGGGTTTTGAACTTTGGTGGGTCTATTTACAAAGACATTAAATTATATTTATTATAAGGATGATGCTAAGCCAGTGTAATTATTTGGGTCACCACGTATTATTGCTTGTGGACATGGAAATGCCTTATAACTTTCTTGTTTGTTATGGTTGGTTGTGATGACGTCAGATCAGGCTACAGTAACTTGCAGTCTTGTAACTTGTAGTACATGTACTTGTATGTCGTCACAAATGAATGATATAACAACTCTTAGCATTCCATGAATTCACCGTGAGGGTGCCGCGTTCATAGTGTTGCAGAGAGAGAAGTCAGGAGCCACGCTTGGGATAGATGACCAAAGTGTAGGTTTACGGTGCCATTCATAGCATGTCGACACTCACCCCAACACGGCCATGTTTGGTAAAATTCACAACAGAACGATAAAATGCCATAATTTTTCATTATTGTTTACTACTTCATTTATTTAAATATAATATTTGCATGTATAAACGTAAATAGTCGAGAGAATCCTTGTCAATAATATATCCATTTTCCAAAACTTGTAGCAGAAATTGGCCGATGGCCTTAAATTCTAGCTAAAGTACTTTTTGAAAAAATCATAGGCACACAAGATCCTTCGTATCGAGATAAGACTGCGAAGTTTGTTTGCGGGACGGCAATAAATATCACGTATTCATAACTCAGCCAAACGGATCGTCGCCCAAATGCATTTGAATAAATTTCTTCCTAAGCTTGTAATTTATATGCATAGAATTCTTCTTTACGCCTCTAATGATTCATGCATATAGGAATACGGTTTTCCCGACTTCGTAGTAAATACGATATAAAACTTATTAAAATAACAATACGTTTTGCCGTATCTCGTCGGCAACGAATAACTACGTTACGACTGCTAAGGTACAGCCCTTTTATATATCTGGTATGGGGATCTACCTATATTTTATTTAGTTGGTGAGCGTTACACCATTAAGACTGCCCTACCCGTGCTAACAAAGTCATAATAATATAAAAACTTTGGTGTTATAAAAAAATCGAAATTGTTAATAATTTTCTTTTCGAATTTTTCAAATAAATTTCATAATTTAAGTTTTTTAATAACCCCATATGACTATCATTTTTAATTTTATATGACTAACTGCCGCACTCAGAGACGTCAAATAACGATAATGAGTACTTATTAATGTCAAAAAATGACAATTCAAAACTAGTCGCTATTCTTGCCGGGGTATGGTCTAGATTTAATTGAATTTTTTTGACATTAGGTACTCATTAAAGTTATTTGACGTCTCTGAGTGCGGCAGTAAGGACCTGTTTCACAATCGAAAAGTAAGTCCTAAGTGGCAGTTCAATTGACATATATTTCATATTACAACTGTCAAATGATCTGCGAAATAAGCTACTCAGAACTTACTTTTCGATTGTGAAACAGGCCCTAAGCATTATTTGTTTCTGTTACATGTTGAGTATATGTTATAAATAACTTTGTAAGCTTCACCAAATAAAAATATACCAGCACAGAAGTCACCCGAATGCAATGCCAAGGAAAGACATCACCCGAACCCATAAAGGAGCATTAGTGACGTTCATTTGTCGATAAGTAAGCGCATGAAAAATGGCCGTTAATAGGGACTGATGTCCACGATATCAACAGGCGATGTCGCCCGCATTTCGATATCGATCAATTCCCGATGGCCCAATTGTTTGTCGCTGACACACGGACGTTGAGAACGGAGAGCGGTGCCGTTCTTTGCAAGTTCTGTAATGTAAGCAAAGGCGTCGAAGCGCTTGTTGTTCGATAATTCAGTTGATGGTAGGGCAGATTTTTATAAGATGGTAGGGCTTGAAAAAAGTCCTACTTTACATACATCTATAAATCACGCCTATATTATAACCCTGTAGGCAGAGATGAATTCGCACACAAGTTTCACCAATTAGGTTGGTGGCGAGCCTCTTGCCATCTATCGGGCATATATATTGCAGTATATTACTAGGTGATATAAGAGGAATGCTGCTGTCCATTACTCATCGCTGTCTTTACCCTTAATCGACACTTTGTACGACACCCGCGGGAGAGGTGGAGTGGTGACTAGAATTATATTTTGCTCTGCCATCACCACGCGACACATAAATAATTATGTCCTAAGGATTGGGGAGCCACATCAGATTCTTAAAAGCTGATCTCACCATTACTTTGCAATAAACTAGTTGATTTTGCAGCACGACTTCTGGATTTAGCAGCAAAATATATAACTAGTTATATTCATTCAAAAGTGACTCTGCAATCTAAATAACTGATTTAATAATAATAATAACAGAACTTAAAGAAGAAATAATGAGAATATGGAATTTAAACAAAGTACACATTGTCCCACTGGTGCTCTCAAGCACAGGCGTAATTCCACAACATTTACTCCACAGCCTCAAGACATTAGATCTCCCAGAAAATTGTTATGTCACCATGCAGAAAGCAGCAATATTAAACACTTGTAGAATAGTTCGCCGGTTTTTACAAAATGATAACGATACAACTCATAATAATAACTAAATAGGTTACTTGGTGCATGCAGCCCGTAGCCTATTTAATGTTCATCACCAGCTTATGCTGAGAAACTTAAAAGAACAAAATAATAATAATAATAATAATAATAAAAATATGCCAAAAGAAAACTAAAGCAGAAATCAAATTAAAATTCAAGCATAGGCTCAAACAGGTTTTAAGAACACAGTTAAATTCCAGAAACATTATAAAAGCTATTAACACCTATGCTATTCCTATACTTACTTATTCTTTTGGTATCATTACATGGTCACAGACAGATCTACAAAATCTCCAACGAACAATAAATACTCACATGACACAATACCGTAAACATCACCCCAAAGCATGTACACAACGACTCACTCTACCCCGGAACGAAGGAGGAAGAGGTCTAATAGACATCACTAACTTACACAACAAACAGATTACAACCTTAAGAAAATATTTTTTTAATAAATCTGAGAACTCACCCCTACATAAATCTGCAATACTAACTGATAAGAAACTGACACCACTTAACTTAAATGACACAAACACACAGAAAAATGAAAAAATTGTAGAAAATCAAATTAAAATTTCTGAATGGACACAAAAATCTATCCACGGTAGACACAAAGCTGACCTATGCCAAAATCATGTCGACATAGAGGCGTCGAACGAATGGCTGAAAAGAGGAGAGCTTTTCCCGGAGACGGAGGCATTTATGATCGCCATTCAAGATCAAGTAATAGCTACCAGGAACTATAGAAAGCACATCACAAAAGAACTACAGTCTGATCCTTGTCGCCACTGCAATAGTGCACCAGAAACAATCCAGCACATTACCGGAGCGTGTAAGAATTTAGTGCAATCTGATTATAAGCACCGCCACGACCAAGTCGCCTCCATAATACATCAGTTCCTTGCATATGCACTCAAGTTTGTCCCTGAAAAAATTCCTTATTATAAGTATACACCATCCACTGTTTTAGAGAACGGCCAGATTAAATTATACTGGGACAGAACACTAATTACAGACAGAACAATACATTATAACAGACCAGATATTACACTCCATGATAAAAACAACAAAACAATATATTTAATAGACATTGCTATCCCCAATACACACAATCTACAAACTACTATCTCTGAGAAAATATCTAAATATCACGACTTAGCTATTCAACTCAAGCTACAGTGGCAAGCACAAACTGTACACATAATCCCAATAGTCATCTCAACCACAGGAGTGGTGCCACACAGTTTACAAAAGAGCTTACAACTACTCAATATACCCACAAAAATTACATATTTACTACAAAAAGCCAGTATCCTTAACACTTGCAGAATCACCAGAAAGTTTTTATCATCCGGATCTACAACACTAAACACTATGACGCTTGACTGAAGTCCGCGTCATAGGTGTAAATACCCGCCTCTACCTGGGGTTGGAGAAAGATTAAATCTTTAAAAATTAATAATAATAAAATAATAAAACGTATAATAATTAAATAATTTAAGGCATTAATTATCAGCACTCTTTTCACTACCTACCCCTGTGTATATAGAGCGTCACTTAGAAATGAATAATAATAAAACATGTGTACAAATATTCATTTGTTCTCCTTACTCAACTCCACCATACGTCGAACAGTGACGGGCCCACATTTCAATATCAGCCCATCAATTTGCCGATAGCTCAATTACTCCCCACACTGATTACACGGGACACATCGTCAATATGCTTGATGAACTTGCATTATTGGCCTGGGAAATTGGTATATTTTCACGCAGCTGGAAGTGGACAAAATTTTGCTTAATTCTTGAAATCATAAATGTAATGAAATTGTGTTGTGGGTTTAGTTTATGTTGGTAATTATTAGGTTTACACCACAGAAGAGTAAAAGAGGTTAGAAGTCGTATCATGCAATGTTTGTACCAGGACCAGTGTCGCCACACGCACACATATTAAGCATTTGTTCGTATTATCACACTTATGTGACCTACGTACGTATTTACGTAAAATGACGTTATCCAAAAGTACAAAGTACAAAATGAAACATCCTTTGTATCCACTATGTCCAGTGCTACCAGGACGAAAAAAGCATTACACAACGGGGTAAATTAGAGAATCGAGAATTTAATCGATTCTCAAAAATATAACGAATTATGAAATTCCGTTATTAAGAATTTTGTGGTGAAAACTCTGTAATTTTTTTTATTTAATAAAGTTACTATACTTTGTTTGTTGTCTAGTCTCAAGAAACGCTTATTTCTTTCTTTATGAAACTGAATTTGTAAGACTTGTAGTTTAGTATTTTTTTAAGTTTATTTAGTTCACTGTGCTAAAAGTTGTTACTTTAGTTAGACATTATTGGAAGTTTACTAAATAATTAACAACCAAGAAATAAATTGTGCTTAACTTTGAATGTTTCGAATTCAGACCGATCCTTAAAATATACTGTATGTCCGAAATAGTAGTAATCATACTTTGAAACTATGTTCCGTGATCAATTTTATTTGTAGAAATACTTCAAGTTAGGATTCGCCAAATTACAAGAACTTAATAATTTTTAATCATTTTAAATTTCCTTCAAAAAACAAGAGACAGTTGACACAGATAAATAATCTAGTATCATGATATAGCTACCAAGACTAGCTATCGCCGAAGTAACAATTCACAAGTCCCATACGCTTAAGAGAGTTACTGCCGCACTCAGAGACGTCAATATATAATATAATGAGTATTTAAGTATTTAATGTCAAAAATTTTCATTCAAATCTAGACCATAGATCCGCCAAGAATAGCGACTAGTTTTGAATTGTCAGTTTTTGACGTTAAGTACTCATTAAAGTTATTTGACGTCTCTGAGTGCGGCAGTTAGGATTGAATTAAGTAAAATAATAATTTTTCAGGTACTTTATAGTTTACTCGCTCGTTTACTTTATAGTTGGCTCGCCACCTATTACATGGGACTTAACATAATTGGCGAAACGCGGGTGAGAATTCACCTCTGCCTACCCCTTCGGGGATATGGGCGTGATTTATGTATGTATGTATGTATTATAGTTTATTTTGAAATGTCACGTTATAATACAAGATATAAAAATTAAAGGCGCATGAGACGAGATGAGACGAACATTCTAAGCCTACCATGGATTCACCGTGCGGGTGCCGGGTCCGTAGTGTGGCAGAGAGGGAAGTCTGGCAGCAGCGCTTGGGACTTGTGACCCAAGTGTAGGTTTACACTACACAACATGTCAACCCTCACCTTCATTATTCCGACTTCTCTCTCTGCCCAGCCATATTTGGCAAGATTCTGTGAGAGCCGCCTTCGACACACGTTCCAGTGTCAACCTACGAAAGTTCTTTATTAAAGTAATTTATTTTTATAGGGATTTAGCTGGTATACCTTTCGCTTCCTCGACGGCCGCCTTGGTCAAATGCTCAGATTGCTGGGTATTGGCCATTGGCCAAGAAGTCCCGGGTTCGAATCCTGGTAGGGGCTAACTTTGTGATGACCACAAATGTTTGTTTCCGAGTCATGGTTGTGTATATGTTTATGTAGTATATTTTCAACATTTATATACATAATTATATTAAAAATATGTCCGTCATCTAGTATCCATAACACAAGTGCTTAGGCTTACTTACTTTGGGCTAGATGATATGTGTAAGTGTAAAAAAAAAACTCTACAGCTAATAAAATTAAAATTAAAAATTTAGAAACACTTATTAAATTCTGATTTTTCTTTTTAACACTCAATTCTAATACTTATAATATTTTACTATATAACAATAGTTACTACATTTTAAATTAATAACATCACTTAATTTAAGCACCACGACTTAAGAGCGGTAATTGAATAACAAAACTCATTTCATTTACTTACATTTCCCGTCAAAGCCAGTGAAGAAGCCATGCTTATGCCGACTTCCTTATGAGCAATAATTTATTTCTAAGCACATCACGTTCCGACAAGAATTCATTTCGCTTTCACAACTCAATTTAAATGGCATTCCGTCTCAAACGATGAAACCTGAGAAGTCACTTAATTGCCGTTTGAGAAGATCTAATTAGAGACAACTAAAATGAGATTAGATTCTAGTTTATTGTAGAATGAATGTACGCCAGGAAAATCTTGAACTCACTGTCATTGCCAATACACGCATTTCAGTAGTGCTCATTTCATAGCGTAAGTCATTATTATATACATAAATCATACCCATTTATCTCCGATGGGGTAGGATAGGTGAATTAACCCCCACGTTTCGCCAAATATGTTAGATCCTATGTAATAGGGAGCAAGCCTATGGCATCTATCGGACAATCAATCGCTAGGTGGTATAAGAACAACGCCGCTACAAATTTCTCGTCGCTTCCTTAACCCTTAGTTGCCTTGTATGAGAGATGGGGGTGGTGATAACTG
This sequence comes from Cataclysta lemnata, assembly GCA_963931975.1. NCBI lineage: Eukaryota > Metazoa > Arthropoda > Insecta > Lepidoptera > Crambidae > Cataclysta > Cataclysta lemnata. The sequence goes on along the minus strand of OZ008346.1, from coordinate 14,675,482 downwards.
TATTCTACTCTACCGTCACCAAACGGCAAATTCTAAACTTAATCATATCATCGATAAAATTAATAGTGTTTGTACTCGATTCAAGAAACCCCTTCGAACTTCGAACATTCGAAAATAGTGCTCACTTAAAATACCTACTAAAGGAAGTAAAAGATTCCAACATCAAAAAGAATTGCTTCCGAACGTTTCAACTCGCCTAATCCGACGTGGGGGCTTAAAAACACCGAACAACTTTAAGAACGAGTAAAACATTAACAATTCAAACAGTTTGGTGGGCAATAAATTAGGTGCCCCACTCAGTCCGCTAGTAATCTCAAAATGGCGGTATGTATGCGTTACTTCTGCTTTTTAAATTGCCCAAAACATGAGGTAATAGCGGGCTGGGAATGAGTTATTGTGGCGAAATTGAGGAACAACAGAACCCTGTTGAGAATGTAAGTGGAATCGGGTGAGAATTTATTAAACGGCTTCATTTAAGCGTGAAACTTAGGGAGTGATTTTTTTAAGTTCGCTTCGTTCACTATCTTACCTTAGCGATTCGGCTATTTCAAATAGAGGAACAAAAACATTGTGTTTCGAAAAGATATATAGTCTAGATGGGTGAATCGAAACCGCGTCCTCTGCAGATGCCTATACCACTCAATAGACCAAGAAATCAAAATACCTAATAATCAAATAGAGGATTTAAAAAGATAGCAATATGATTTCACACAAGCATTAATTTGTTCTAAATAAACACGTTTATTTATTAAACTGTCCTCACCGCAGCCAGCGAAGTAAGGGAGTGAACTCGGGCACCAGGAAGTCATTATCATCTTTACAATCCTACAGCTGGGGCTCAGACCTTGCCTGTGGATGGATACACACTGAGAGAGTGGCTTAAGTAAGGCACACTGAGTTTTCAGAACAGCGTCAGTCCCCAGAACCATTTCCACATAGTTATCTGGCAAATCAATTTACCACAATTGGTTAGGTGCTAAAACCATAAGCATGTACAAGTTGGCGAGTTGTGGGATGGTATCTGGTGCAAAATTTACCATGTACCTGCAATGTTCAACTCAGTCACAATGAATAGTTTCTCTACCTACAGCCTACTTCCGTGCCGTTTGGTGGTAAGACATAGAGCTCTGACACGTTTTGTATTAATTTTGGTATAAAATTCGTCGAGGTAGGTATTAAGTTCTTTAGCGGATCGGATTGTGGCTGGGTTTTGGAGAACCATCATTTTTATTATAAACTCAAGCAAACTGAGTACTCTCCTATTATCCCTTGGACATAAGGGTTTTCGATATCAAGCATCTTGGATTCGACAAGATGTATTGTAATAACACTAGATTTTTGATGTGGTAGCCAGAGGTGTGTACCAGCAAAAGCTTTCGCTGAATGAAAACTTTGAATAAATTGTTGTTGTTGAATATCTTGTAGCTTGGGCCACACATCCAATGTTTCCGTTGGCTTCCTGCGTGCCACTTCCTGCTGGAGCCAAGCCGTCACAGGCAGTTGTTTGGCATTTTGAGCCGCTTCCCTCCTTGCCAACTGGAGCACACAGAGATCACTTTCGACTGAGGATTCCTGTTGGCTAACTGAAATCTTTTACGCACCGTGTTCTATGGAGTTTCATTGTCAGAATTCAAATGAATGATTTTACTCTCTGTTTCTGTTTCAATCTCAAATATTATTTTACAGAAGTATTGAAATAATAGTAGTTAACTAGAATAAACCCATATATTTTCAAAAACTCATTACTATGGGAAGAAAAATTGTTGATCAACAAATTTTAAAATTAAGTCAAACAAAAAAAAAATCTTATGATTATTTCTTTACCACTTGTCAGCTTATATTTTCAATGAAGTGTCTGAAAGTAGGACTCTCTAATTAAACGAAAGGTCAAAGAGAAAGAAGCGTTCTTAGCCTAAAAACTTTTACAAGGACTTTTTATGTCAACTTAACGTTCTTAGGTAGCAACTTTGTTGACGTTTCGTAATAAGTCGCTGTAAGTACTTCATTCTTACAGACCCTCCCTTGTGTAAGCTTCGGTTGTGAAATCTTTATCATCTGTATCAACAACTCTTTGTCTGTCTCAAGAGTTGAGTACAATAAGTCTCAGTATTACATGTCTTGTTAAGCAAATGACTGTTTCAGGTTGTATTGTTCCACTTTTATTTGTTATTACCGTCATCTCTGAATAAAAATTATCTTCAAGTGAACGTATTTATTTTGTGAAATGTTCTATTTATTTTACAGATATTTTTATGTTAATTTTACTTACCTTATGTTGAGGAATCTGTAATTTTAATCAAGTTGTGAACTAGGTACTCTGTATAATTAGCAAAAAGGAAAGATTTTCCTCCGAACGGTAAGCGCAGGACCATTTAGTTTGGAGATCATTGGTGGGGGCTTATGCCTAACAGTGGGCGTCTCTTGCCTGACTAACTGATTTGTATGCTCTCGGGAATCGGGTTCGACTAAATTTCGCTGGACCTTGTAAAATATTCTGAGTTCTGTCAGAAACAATGTACTATGGAGATTCAAGTCATGCTTATCTTGTTCTACCTTGTCGCAGTCATTATAGTTCTGGTATTGAATCGACTCCGATGTTAATCGTCAGCTGTCACAATTTTTGCTGATCAACCATTTTTCACTCACTCAATTGTTGTTTTCTACGCTTACGACGTAACTCTTACTAGGTCAATTAATTCATTTATAGATTTTTAAGAACTCATTTTAACTAAACAAAATTATCGTGCCTATATTTATGCCAATAGCGTACGAAGCCTCTTAAACTTGCAGCCTTACGCGTTTCTCGCACACACGGGAAGCATTAACTCCCGATCGTATTAAGTCCTGTGGCGCAGGGCAGGTTGTAAAATTTATTGCCTCACACTTTGAATCTCGGCCAAGTGATAAATGCCGAGAGGCCAATCTTCTCTTCGCTTCCCATTTTATTCTAGAGTTTGATGGTAAATCATCACCCTTCTTAGCGTGGGGTTTTAGCTATTTGCGAAATAGCCGGTCGCCTATTAAATGTCGATTTTTCACATTCAAACCGTTCCCCCAACTGGGGAAAGTTGACTTTCAGGCACAAGGGAATTCGACTTCGTATCGCACGGGTTTCTCGAAGATTAATTTGATTTTAGTTATTGTTCAAAGTGGTATTATAGCCATGTATTATAGTAGTGTAGCTAAGTAAGAATTGTGTACTCAATTAGGGTTCGTGGTAGTCATAGTAGAAAATTAGAATAAGTCAGACGAGCGTTATTTTTCGATTGTCTTTATCATCATCATTTCACCCAGAGTCTTGTATCGATCTATAATTTAGATGTAAATTTATGATGATCAGAATACTTGTTGCTTTTCAGATGAGTTCGTCATCTATTTTACTAATGTCCAAACTATAGCTTTCATGCTAAACTATAGCTATTTTTAGAAGACTATTAAACTGGTAACGTTATTGGAAAGAATATTCTGATTGAAATAAAGTTGCAAAGAAAATACAATAACTACAGTATTGGTTAAAGTTCATGAAACACGTAATATGCAAATTTGAAGTGATACGACAATAAGTAACTGATAAATTCAACTTGACGTCTCATAACCGAGGACTGGCACATCTGTCCATAGTAAAACACAATATAGCACGCAGGTTTGTTTTGAGGCAGAGGAATAACGCGGCTGCCAGAGGGACGCCATCAATTCTCATTAATAATTAACTCTGACAAGTTGCGTAAACGGATGATTCGCTCTCGGGAGGATAATGTGCGCGTAACGTGAGACGTGAAGGCCTTTTAGGATGTAAATTGTGCCCTTCCACGTTAAGAGCCGTATTTTGAGGCTTTTCGTATTTTTTTTATGAGCACTTACTTGTTCAGGTCTTAAGTATCGGAAAGGCACTGTTACATTCTCGTGTCCTGAATCCAAAAGTCGGCTACCATGATATCCGATAATTTTTAAGTCAATCACATACATACTTATACATAAAAAAACTGCCACAATCCCTAATGAAATCGGAAATCAACAGCCAATAAAAAAGCTAATAGTGTTCTAGCCTTTCCTATGGATGAAAGCAGGGAGTTGGACGATTACCCAGGGACGAGAGCCCACTGCGTGCTATTTGAATCTAATAATTGTGTTTAACGAATATTGCTAAGTCTACCAGTGCGTCATATACAGCAATGTTAATTTTCACTATCACGAAACGAACAGTAAGGCGCTCAAAATGATTAAAGTAAACAAAGTCACCTAAAAAGAGATATCTTTTTGTAAATTACTTAGGAAAAGACGAATTCCGGGAATGATAAGAGTCCGATGTTCGTCTGAAAGGAGGCTGTGGTCTATGTGAGAAGAGACAGCGGTAGTATAATAGATAATTTAAGTTGCTTAGAAACCCTTAACTAGTCTATATTAAAATCAAAACTCAAGTTTCTACTGATCTTTGAGAATACAAAGTTTTTCATTCGAAACTGACACCTAACATAGCCCGTCAAAGAAATATTATCAGTCCCTTTTTACTTTGAATAAAATCGTAATTATAAAATGGGTACTTGTAAGATTAAATAAAACTTCTCACGTGCATAAATGAACATGTTGAATATTGGTATTACCAATTGACAAGAAAGATGTTGATCTGAGAATAGTGACCAATTATTATTAGCTTATTTGTTTTGAACTTTATAACTTCCAATGCAAAACTGCAAAATCACATACGTAAATCAAAAAGTTTTTACAGCTCGAAATGCGGTTGACTATGCACTTGTGTTTTTTGATCGTTAAGAAAGAAAGAAAATTGCATCGCTAAAGATATGCAATCGAGCGAAGTAAATTAACACCCACATTTAGCCTATTATGTTAGGTCCCATTTATCTAATGGTGGTTAGCCTATTTCTTTCAATTTTTATTTTTTGCAAAGTTCGCTTTTAACTTGTACCACAACTCAATCCCCGCACCACCTGGCTGCATTGCCGAATAATTTATTACGTTTCTTAAAAGCCATTACCGGGTGACAACGTCAATGAGCCGTCACTCGCCCCACAATTAGCATGACCCGAACCGAGGGTTGGCTGAGATGTGGGGGATTATTTCGGATTGCAAATCATATATGGAATAACTAACAGGGAGGGGTTTGGCGAATCGAATGCTCTGAAAGCTCATTGAAGTTCTGTGGCTTAGATATTCTGTGATGTTAGTGTCCTCGCGGTAGCAATTCAATTATGTATAGCTCTACTGGCTTCATTAAAAATTTTTATGACATTTTTTTAAGCATATATAGCTCAGAATTTTTAAGTCACTCCTTTAGGCACACATAGCTGAGAAATGAAGGCATCAAAATTGGAAACAGAATCAAATCTGACTTCATATAATATTTATTTTTAAGTCACTCTTATTAATACACATACAGAGAAATTAAGGCAGCAAAATAATAATTGGAAACAGAATTAAACTTGACTTTAACTAGTTGGTGGCTCTGTTTGGTATAAAACGTTAGTTTTACATTTTGTTTATTTCTTATCTTAGTAAGTATTTTATTAGCTAAGAAAAAGTTAATAGTAAACATAATACCGTCATCAATTAAACAATTCGATTTTTTTCCACAATGGACTCTGTGTTAATAATAACTTAAATATTATGACACATTTTACAAGATTATATTCACATACTTCTTGATCTCTAAATTTTCACTTTCTAAAGTTATGAAGCTAAAAACAAGGATCGATTAAATTTTAGTAATGATATTATTTAGTATTAATTTGAGTGATACCTATTCAACGGTGTTGATCCCACCAAGCCCAGAAACCTTGGCAGATTTCGTGAAATGAATAAGCAATTAAAAGAAGTCAGGTTTCTTCTTTTTACTGAAGAAAACTACAATCTAGTCCAACTCTAAATGCAAATTATTATGTAAAGTAGCTACTAACTAAAAAGGACCTCTTAAAACTGTTTAATTAACTTTTAATAGCGCTATTGTCCAGAATGTAATTAGACGCAGATGTCCCAAGTCTCCTAGCATCTTATGGCAACGCGCCCGGAACTTAGCTCGTAGACAAAAAGTAAACACAAGTAACCTTTCTACACAGCTCCGGCAAACTCAATATGGAGTGTATGGAAATCTGCAAATTAACTAACTTCTGAGGTACCTTTTTTCGGTACAGTAGGTACCGGTTGAGGTAGGTTGAGTTTAGTATCTATAAAATCTTTGGTAATAAAATAATACAAGGCTACTAAGAGTCAGATGCTCTCACAAACTATTAACAAAAAAAATGACATCATCAGATCACTTCTTAACCAAAATACGTCGTACACACTTTTTTTTGTAATACATACATACATACATACATAAATCACGCCTATATCCCCGAAGGGGCAGGCAGAGGTGAACTAGCACCCACGTTTCGCCAATTATGTTAGGTCCCATGTAGTAGGTGTTTTTTGTAATAACACCGTCAATATTTTAGTAGACACCTTAATCGTTTTTAATGTTGAGTATTCGATCGATTGCAATGGAGTAATATATTTGGAAGCGCTCTATAAATACATGGACGATCATAATGTTTATAAATATTATATTGTTATGGTCTCAAAACCTGTATTCCTGCTGGTGCCATCACCTGACTGCTATGGCGTCCAAAGCGACTGTACAACATACCTATTACAGAGATTTATGAGCGGTACAGAGCGATTCTTTAAAACGCCCAGAGAGAAAAAAAGCGTTTTACGTCCCCATTCTATTTACGATCACTCCTGGAAAGTGCTATAAGTGAGTTAAGTGTGACTTAGTGCCGAAACTGTTTCGTGACGCCATGAGAAATGTGCTGATTCATGGCTGCCGGTGGATTGTTTTATAGTCGGCTGTTAACTAAAACTAGATATTCTATAATTATATTAACATTAATTTTAATAAAATTTTATTTATTTAGCTAAGAGAAACTTTTAAGTGGTGCATATTAACTTTCGACAGATCGAGAGATTAGCAAACAGCTCTCTCCATAGCAAAATTAATATAATCCTCCCAAGACCGATAATTAGTGTTCCCGTTCAAGAAGTAATCAGATTGAATTGAACAGAAACATCTTAATTGGATGTTGAAGTTGACACAGAAATTCATGTTAACGATAAAACGGTAATAATTATTATCTATTTCCAAATACAGATAAACTTAATAACGTAACTGGGCTTTCATTAAGCGATGCATTCCGTATTGAAACACTTATAAATATTGTTGGTCACGATGAATCTTATATTAGCAAGTGTAGGTATAGTAATAATAAGACTTTTCCATCATCTAGTATCCACAACACTAGTGATTATGCCTACTTACTTTCGGCTAGGGATAATAGGTGTGTGTAAAAAATATTTATTTATTGGACACAGGTGAAAAGAGGAGTTCATTAACATAAAAATGATTCAAATGGATTACATATAGGAAATGAACGTGATACCATTATACGAGAGAGACAATCGTAATAAACACAACTGTTCTTTAGCCGTAGGTGATATAAACAATGCCATTCATGAGCGGATTAAAGATCACAAAGCTCGTAAAGGAATAGCCTCCAGTGGTTTGCTCTGAACGTATGTATGAGGATGGAAAACTTTACCTTGGGTTGCTCCGAGCTTATAATCCAAGCCGTCATAGCTCCTGCAGTCTTGGAAATAAGGTCCACTGGGTGACAAATTCACCGCACCCTCTCATGTGTTCAGGTGAATTGAGCTTAATTGTTTTTTTTATCTTCCTAATGAGGCTCAAGTGGTCGACAATAGCTGTCATTGTGTCATTGACTTTGGGACATTTTCATTTTCCACGTTAATTTGTCCCTTCTTTAATTTCCGTATGGGAGCGGATACGCGCACGCATACAATTCTGTACAAAAGCTACTTTCACATTGATAAAAAGAACGAACGGAATATTTTTTAGACCCTATCATCATAGGAATCAAATTCTTCCTTTGAAACAGCCGATTGTCTTCTTCTCCCTGCCTTGTTTCCAGTCTATCTGGGGCCGGCGCAGTATGTTTCCTCTTCCATTCATATCGGTCAGACATCATCAAGCCATCCACTCCCTTTTGCTTCATATCATCCATCACACCGTAAAGGTGCTAGTGATGAATTAATGTATAGAAAAGAGACGGAACCGACCATGCCGAGAGACCGATGAACGGAGAGAGTGATTGGAATGACAACATTCCAATCCATACTGCTCAAGGTTTTGGCTTAGGTTTTACAGCCGGCCGCCTGCCTGACACCAACACTCTTTAGGTATGCTTTTGTTGGTAGTTTGCCCTCCACCATTCGGGTGCCCCAAGGTGCTTATTAGTCTACACCGGGCAATCTCCCTTAGTCTACTTTTCCGACACCCATGGGATGAGACGGGGCTGGCCAATTCTACGTTATTTGTTCGCTCCCAGGCCAGCATAGATGACAACAGCCGATTGTCAAGGTTTTTTTTTTTATTATTTAATGTTTTTGTGTAGCCGAGATAAAATCTGACCACATTATTATGACAGACCGCAAAACGGAATAAGCAACATTACATTGAACATAATTCGGTATCATCATTCTCCAATGTACCCTCGAACTAACGATCAAAGCCTGAATCCTCTTTGTACAATCTGACAATTGTTTTCGAGTACAATAAACGGATTTAAGCAGTGAACTTAGGGAGTATATGTACTTGAGAGACGATTCGGATTGCTTGATCACAAGTAGCTGCGAATAAATGGTGAACATTTGAAGATATTGTTCATCATAAGGATGATCTCGAAGGCACAGTGGCTTAGCTCGCTGACCTACGATTGCGTAAGTAATGTCCGCTAAGGTCAGTTATTGGATGGGTGACCAAAAATACAATACCATACCAATGGCGAAGAATTACCTATTTCCTAATATGGAGAATGGGCCTAAAATGTGCCCCATCAGTGGGGACCTGTAATGGCTAGCGATGATGATGATTTGAAGTTATTGAAGTTTATTGACGAAATATGGCGCAATGTTAGCGATTTAGCTCTTCCAGATTTGACTGCATGCTGCTTGTCTTAAGAATCCAAAATCTGCATTGTCCCAGCGCAGTGGTTTGAGGTTACTGCATACTGCACCTACACCAAATGACATGGAATGAAGGACTCTTTCCTTTATTCCATGACATTTAGGTGCAGAAGATTTATCTAAGAAAAATGTTTATTTTGCTGTTTAATCTATTGTTTGTCATTGTCTTGTGTCTTTGAGATCAAAAACATGGTCTTTACGGACAGTGTTTGTTTCTTGGACAAAAGACCACGTATGTCCGGCTTCAGCTGCGTTTCAAGATTCCACACTGTCTGCAGTTCCCGACTTAGTTTGCTTTGTGGACGACTTGTCCCCCGGAGATAAAGCTCAAAGTCCGCTAACTAACCGGCAAACGTTAGACACGTCTAACTCCCTGTCTACCTCGTTAGGTAATCAAATTTGTTTGCCGTTCGCTAACGAGCGACAGGGCCGGACGACTTTTCAGACACGAGACCTGTTTGCAAATGCAGATTACCGACTACTGGACGGTAAAGGGAATATCAGGAGCGAAATTTCCTCATCAACCATCCGCTGATTGTGTTTCTTGATCATCGATATTATCATGATTACAACTTACAATCGATAACGTTTGATGGCCGGTTTCGTAGAATGGTTAGGTATCGATCAAGATGTGTCGTGGTTGGGGCAAAAGTTTGCGTAATTATGAACTAGGCCATTTTTTTTTCGAGAAATATATTTTTATTATTTATAAATAATTATTGTGTATATTGAAGTATGTCCGTCATATAGTATCCTTAATTCAAGTGGTTACTAGGTTTCCATAACTGACTCAAAAAGCGATAGAAGTCTTGATGACTTTTGTTCGATATGAATGGAAGGGAATAAGATGATGAAGTAGGTAGATTTTATTGATGATATGATGATTGATAGCTGTCTGAGATGTGTGAAAGCATAAACTGCAAACAACCTGGGTATTCCCGGGAATGTGGGCACAGGCAGGTCAGTTCAAGATGATAAATTTAGACATACCAATAATAACAAAATAAGAATTTTGCATTTCGAGAACAAAACGTTCGTGAGCATCACAGACATTACTTCCAGGTTCATAAAATAAGAGCCAAAACTCGTCACATAGCTATTCTACACAAATTACTGATGGAATCTGCAGTTTTATTCAACACTACCCATCAAAAGTATCTCTCATTAAGCGCACAGAGGCGATTTTGGCTTGACAGTCCACAGCGCAATTAACCAACATTGTCCAAATAAATCTTTATTTGTACGTCTGCGACCCTAGCTTTTTACGGGAACTACCCATCAGCACCCCATTCATCGGTTAATCCATTGGACGTGTGAACTTTGGTTTTAAAGTGTAGTTTGCTATAATTGGGCTTAACTTTTGCTGAGTCAGAATCAAATTTTATGACATTATATTAGCCACATGTTTTTTTATTTTTGATGTTTTCACGAATGAGCCTTTGGTTTAACCTTTGGGGATAAATAGGTGATTTGTATGTAGGTATGTGTATGTTGTATGTCATTTAAAACTTTTTGTTTATGATTTTCCTTTATTTCTGGCCGCCTTGGTCGAATGCTCAGATTGCTGGGTATTGGCCAAGAGGACCCGGGTTCGAATCCTGGTAGGGGCAAACTTTGTGGTGACCACAAATGTTTGTTTCCGAGTCATGGTTGTGTATATGTTTATGTAGTATATTTTCAACATTTATATTCATCATTATATTAAAAATATGTCCGTCATCTAGAATCCATAACACAAGTGCTTAGGCTACTTACTTTGGGCAAGATGATAGGTGTGAGTGTAAAAAAAATATATATATTTAAATATTTATTTATTTCTCACCATTGCTACATCTGTTTTATTTGCAGCCAGAATATAATATTGGTATCATGCTGACCTGTAGTCTTCTATGCTGGTCTGGAACTGTAATACATTCATTATACATAAATCAAACCCATTTATCCCCGAAGGAGTAGGCAGGGGTGTATTAACATTCACGTTTCGCCAATTATGTTCAGTCCCATGTAAGGGAGCAAACCTTTTGCTATCATCTATCTGGCACGTAAATCGCAATAATTATATTGCTAGGTAGTATAAGCGAGCGCGCTGCCTTATTTATTACTGATTAGTTTTTACTCTTTGTACGCTTTTACGTATTGTACGACACCCGCGAGAAAGACTGGGTGTGGCGACAATTGTATTCTGCTCTACAGACACCATACGGGAGCAAAGTAGTACCACAGAATGTCAAACAGAATGTGCCACCGCTTTATAAAAGTTGGTGATGTAAATTGTATTCTGATCTGCGGCCACCAAGACTTGAATTTGTAAAATTCATCTCTGCTGAACTAGGTAAAGTCAACAGACTTTGTGCTTTACTAAAAACAAGTTTAGGTTGACAATCGATTGAAGAAATATGTCAGTTTTTTGTAGTCGAAAGTGCCGTTGACCGTACCAATTAATCAACTATATTAAACACAATTTGTACCAGTAGTTTCTGAGATTACCGCGTTTAACTAAACCACAAACCAAACAAACTCTTCAGCTTCATAATATTAGTATTGATTAGTTCTGGTTGTGGAATTGAGAGCAGGATCGTCCCCTACTATCGACCGCCTGTTCGGATGGCTGGACCCCTACTATCGAGCGCAGAGCAAAACACGAAAACTCGATAAATTTTAAAGTGGCATTGCCCTCACGCCTCCAGCAATCCGTCGCACGTCTGCAGCTGCCAAAACGCGCGCCGTTTCGGAAACTTCATTAATATTGCGCGAAGGACCGCTTTATTGTTTGAAATTTTCGACCCCCCGAATTAAAAGTGTGAAATGGGTGTGGTGTAGGAATTTTCGTTGGCAGTCGTGAATAATTATGAGTCATTTAGTCGATAGTTTTTTTTTGAAGAATTATCTGTTTTTTTTTTAATGTGACGCCTAGCCTGTGACAACTTTCTGTACACACCAAGATACATTTTGCTAATAACAGCTTTTAATTATTGAAGGAGTGGGGCATACAATTTTTAAAAGTTTGATTTAAAGACATACATGCCGGACAATCCTTGGAAAATCCTTGATATGATGACATATCCACAAATCTATAGAATTTAGAGCCTGTGACGAAGTGACACATAATATTTTCAACCATAATAACGATAGAATAGGCTCGCCACCTTTTTACATTGGACCTATTTTTTATGTATGGGGATTATTTATGTATAATACTGATGCTCGGCGATTTCAATTTCTAAGTACAAATAAGACAGAGAGATACGATAATTTTAGCATTCCATGGATCCACCGTGCGGGAGCCGGGTCCATAATGTGGTAGACGGGGAAGTCAGTAGCAGCGCTTGAGACTTGAGATCTAAGTGTAGGTTTACGGGATCCCTTCACAACATGTCAACACTCACCCTCGCCACCCTGACTTCTCTCTCTGCCTAGCCATATTTGGTAAGAGTCCGTGAGAACCGCCTTAGAGACACGTTCTAGTGTAGAACTTACGAAAGCTCCAATCCCTCGATATTCGAAGAGACTGTGTTGACGCTCTTCTTTTATACAAAATTTTAAATAATAATTAATAATTAACCTAAGAGTACCTCGCAGACGTGAACGTCAATGTCGCCGCAAGAATTTGTTTCATGTTACCAGAAGCAGAACGTGCTATGATAGCAATGCCTTCATTAAGCGTGCATGTAAATTATATAATGAAAGCGAGAGATTGTCTGATGTTGATATATTTAATTGTTCTATTGCTAAGATAAAAAGTAAGTTTTGTACTTTGGAAGAGATGTTTATGTATGTAATTATCACATAAATATTTGTTTTGTAAGTTTTGGGGTTACTCGTTAGTTTCGTTGGTAACATTACTTCTTTATTAAGTTGCAATTAGTAAAACTGTAAGTCTTTATAAAAAATATAACTTAACAATAACTGTAAATGACTGTTTGTTTTCTAAATAAATAAAAAATAATAAAAGAAAGCTGTAGAGGGATTTAGCTGGTATACCCCTAGCTCCCATCTCAACAGCATACAAACCAACGATCAAAATATTCTAACGTTATATAATTTAAACGAAGAATCATTTGCATACGACAATATGTAGTACATAACCTACTAATACTATTAGTAATACATAGATGTAATTCATGTGGCTGGTTCAATCACTCTTGTATCCTCGACGGACTTACAGCACGCTACTAATCAATTTTAGAAGCCTAGCATTATATAATCAATGTATTAATGCCATAAAATCGCACATAGTCAATTTCTGCAAAAGTAATTATAAATGAAGTACTTACGATCACACGCTAAATCTCTACTATTGTGAACAAATATGGCGATTACTATCTACTGTTTACCATGACACTGCTGAGGAAAATATGAGAAGAAATTACCTAAATACATATACCACAACTGTTTAATCCTGTTAGGGTGGGTCTCATGTAGATTACAACTATGTTAAGTCCTATGTAGTATAAGTAATAGCTATGTTAGGTCCCAATTAGGAAACAGGATCGAGTCTATAGTCATCTATTAAGCACTATAACCGCTGTATTGCTAGTTAGTCTATCAGGAATGAGTATGATGCTATTTTCAACGTTTCTCTCTATTCTGTTACAGTCTTGTTATTATGTTAAGTAGTACAACAGAAAAAATGAATGAAAGTAGTACAACAGAAACAGAAACAATGAAACTTCTTCAGGAGTTTTACAAACAAACATCAGCGAACGCATCATTATAAACCGCTTTGTATCCGTTCGCAATAGGCTTAAGTTCTACATACATACATACATAAATCACGCCTATATCCCCGAAGGGGTAGGCAGAGGTGAACTGGCACCCACGTTTCGCCAATTATGTTAGGTCCCATGTAATAGGTGGCGAGCCTATTGCCATTTATCGGGCACAAAAGTCGCAGTACATTGCTATTGTTAGGTGGTATAAGAGGAACGCTGCTGCCCATTCCTCATAATGATTTATCCTTAGTCGCCTTGTACGACACCCACGGGAGAGATTTGGGGTGGTGACAATTGTATTCTACTCTGCCGTCACCACACGGCACCACACGGCATAAGGTACGGCTTAAGTTCTACCGTCTCAATATCTCAGCTCTATTATATTAATATTGTGACGCCTTGTTTGGAATTTTATTATTAACAATAATAGATTTTCCATCAAGTCCACAAAACGAATCATTTTTATCCGATACTTTTAGCGGCCCAAGCTGAAAGCGAGAGCTGATAGTCATGTTGAGGATAAAAATGGTTTTGTGGACGAGGTATAAACTCTGCTTTTCACTTCGATTGCGAGGAAATAAAACAATAGTTTATTATATAATTTCTTAAAATTAAAACTAAAATTATTCGAGTTTTGAATACTGAAGGAAATTGTTTTTCCCATTGATATTAGGCTTGGGCTGCAGACCTATACAGCCAAGTATTAAATTAATTATTATTATTATTATTATTATGTCTTAAAAAACACATTAAGCAAAATAAGTTTAAGTAAATATTATAAAATAACAAATTCTATTTCAGATTTTCTTATTGTGTTTGGCTGCATGGCTCATTTTCTTTACCTTATTATAGACAAATTTATAAGTAGATACGTGTTGATAATGCTCTTGAGCACAAAATTCGATTTTGCAGCCTATACAGCATACATATACTATCCTGCAGAAATAAGCACTTTCAGAGCATGAGAAGTGAAAAGATAATTAGCTCTGGGGTTCCAAAACGGTCAATCAACTTGGCGTCAAGCAGGTAGATTTTATTTTGCTTCAAGCATTTTGATCGTCTACAGCGCCTGCTTGATTGAAGAATTTAAGAGCTTTTCTAAGTCTGTTTGATTTGTTTCACCTAGCAACAGAACAGAAACACAAAAAGTCAACGCACTTGACGCCAAGCTGATTGACCGTCCGGAAACCTATAAGAAATGGTTAAGAGCACAACCTTCACTATTGGCACGGTACTATTGACATTTTGAAACGCACTAGTTGTCAGAAGCTATGGTTACCCACCAAAAGATCCGAATGTCCAAATCCTATTGGACACAAATATTTAAATAGCGAATATTGACATTAATAATTGTCCTAGAGTCAAAGCTATGTTTATGTAGTAAATTATCAATAATCCATTCTATCCCCATCGTCCACAAAGACAGACCTACTTTCGTATTTATATTAGTAAATACAGCTTATCAAATTTGTGTTTTTACTTTATATAAGTAGGTTAGGTTATATTTGAATAAAGAAAATCATGTCAGAAAACTGGCACCTTTTAGGTGTATGGATGATACCAATTAACAGCGTGGATAGCATCATGACGTCTGACCGATATGAATGGGTACTACTGATGACATTCGGTATCCAACCCTCCTTGGGTATGCTGTTGTTGGTGGTTTGCCTTCCACCATTCGGGTGCCCTAAGGTGCTTATTGGTCCCTTAGTCGACTTTGACGATGGGATGAGTCGGGGCTGGCACAATATACGTTATCTTTTCGCTCCCAGGCCAGCATGGAAGACACGTTAAATTATTTTCTATTTCTTCATAATTCTGTGATTTAAGCCAAAGTAGTATTGATTCTCTTGTAATCATACTTGCTTAGCGGATACATTATATATTATTCTATATCCTACTCTATGACTAGATTCATCAACATTTGCATCCAATTAAAACAAAATATATGAGGAATGGTAATTAGTACCTAAAGCTCTCTTGAAGTAAGTCTCTATTCAATTGCCCATCATCATAAGTAACTCAATATTTTTACGATTATACTGCACAGTCGTCAAGCCATTACTGCTCGTAAATTCTTCATTACAAAGTATACTTTACAATCTCACTAATTAGATTCGGCCGTACTTCCCCGTCTGTTTCTAATTAAAATGCAATAATTCGTGAACTGAAGGAGCACAATTTTATGATTTATTAGATCGTTAATCAGGAGTTGTACAAAGTTCCTTTTCATTTGTTCGAAACTTGTTATGAGGTAGTTTGAATAGTTAATGTTTCTTACAATGCAACTTAAGCTGCCACTACTCATTGGAACGTTTTAACTCTTTTTTTACCGGCGCCATAAAGACATAAAACAAATTCAGGAAAGAGTTTATTTTAATTTCAAAAAAAGTTCATCTTGAATTATTACAACACTGTGGAACGTTCAATATAAAATAATGCCAAAGTCAGTTGTCTGTTTAACCGCTAATGATTTAAAAAAATCTCTCACTAAAAAATTTACACTATAAGTGAGTAAAATAGGCTATAATTGTTTTTTATTACAGATCCCTGCTAAAATTATATTAATTTAATCCAGCCGTGTGGTGACGGCAGAGTAGAATACAATTGTCACCACCCCAAATCTCTCCCGTGGGTGTCGTACAAGGCGACTAAGGATAAATCAGTGATGAGGAATGGGCAGCAGCGTTCCTCTTATACCATCTAGCTATATACATACTGCGACTTTTGTGCCCGATAAATGGCAATAGGCTCGCCACCATATTACATGGGACCTAACATAACTGGCGAAACGTGGGTGCTAGTTCACCTCTGCCTACCCCTTCGGGGATATAGGCGTGATTTATGTATGTATGTATGTATGTAATTTAATCCAAGGTATTAAAAATTTGCTTTGACAATTTGCCCTTCATCATTCGGGTGCCTTAGGATGATTATTGGCATTACACCGTGCGATCTCCCTTAGTCGACTTTTACGACACCCCTGGGATGAGTTGGAACTGGCATGTTCTATGTTATTTTTTCCCTCAATCCCGCATGGAAGCATAGGTACTTTTTTAATTAAAAAGAGACAAACAGTATGGATAAGAACTCTAATTCTTAAAAAAAATACACAATTACACAACAAAATAGTTTAGAACTGTCCTCACAGCCGAGATTACTTTCGCTACGTTTAATTAAAACTTGGAATTCATCTGAGAGATTCAAATTTCATTAGCACTTTCTTTGATTCGGATGACGAGTGTTGCCACGGCTTAACAAGTTTAGTATTTAATGAAAAAGGTTATTAATCATTCTGCGGATACCTTATAGGATAATAATAAGAATATTCAATTATTATTCTGAAGATATCGTAGTAAAATAGCATTTTATTAATTTGTATAATGTGTGCCGTGTGGTGACGGCAGAGTAGAATACAATTGTCACCACCCCAAATCACTCCCGTGGGTGTCGTACAAGGCGACTAAGGGTAAATCAGTAGTGAGGAACGGGCAGCAGCGTTCCTCTTATACCACCTGGCAATGTACTGCGACTTTTGTGCCCGATAAATGGCAATACGCTCGCCACCTATTACATGGGACCTAAAATAAAAGGCGAAACGTGGGTGCTATAGTTCACCTCTGCCTACCCCTTCGGGGATGTAGGCGTGATTTATGTTTGTATGTATGTATAATGTGTGGGGAAGACGAAAGAGAATACAATTGATTGATTTTTATTTTTATTTTAAAAATAGCAAAATATAGGTCGAAAAACAGTTATCACCCAAAAAATTGTTTTTATGAACTCCTAACGAACGATAAAACTTACGAAAGCCACCAATTTAATGTTGAAACTTTGATTTAGTTCCTTTCAGCTTATACAATACATGTTTTTGGGTTATAAATCATAACCAACTTCTAGTTCGAGTAGTTCCCAATATTAAAATAAACAATATTACCATAAAAAATAGAAATCTAATTCGATGTAGTCTCAAAAAGTTCGTACGGAACTTTTGAAGTGGTCGCGTGCCGGGTGACATTTCGTGGTAGGGGGATTATCTATAGGATATTACTAAGCAACCTATAAAATTGGGGGCCCTCTGTTGTCTTTTGTTTTCACCCGGAGACGATGTAAGGACGATAGAAAGACAAAAGGCTGTAAAACCTAAGCCAAAACGTCATACCAACCACTCTCTCCGTTCATCGATCTCTCGACATTCTTTCCGTCTTGTATAATACATTAATTCATCACTAGCACCTTTTCGCTGCGATGGATGATTTGAATAAATAAGAGAATGGCTTGATGACGTCGGACCGATATGAATGGAAGACGAAATCATACTGCGCCGACCCCAGATAGACTGGGAACAGGGCAGGAAGATGAAGAAGATATAGCTACTCATGTAGTAGAGTGGATCCGCAATTTAAACCACCTTATCCATACAAAAGTGCACAAATTTCATGACCACCAGACACTTTGGATTATAGCCCCTGACACAATAATGCAGCGGAGTGTTAATTCCGGACATATGTCAGACAAAGCAGCAATATCTCCGGCGCGTCTCGCGAACAAACATATCAATCATGCCGGCGACAGCCACGGGCAACGGGCAACGTCCCAACCGATAAACACTTGATTAAATTAAAACCGGTCCGGTCCACTTGATTGATTTACGGCGCCGGTACGGGCCGTCGGTCCGGCACGTCGACACGCGTGCCGCCGTTTAATTAATTTACCGTACTGTGTCCGGATCGGAGACTTTTTTCACGTTACACGCGACCGTATTGTTAACAGTTCGGTTTTATTGTGTTCTGGAGTCGCTCGTTCGACTTTTGCGTGCGATGGCCAGTGGTAGGGGTTGGCTGGTGCGAATGGCAGTAGGTTGCTTTTTATAGGTAACTAGCTGACTGGGCAAACGGTATTTTGCTCTTATCACCTAGGAGTATAAAAATATCCTACGAGCTATTCTCAAACCAAATATACACAAAAACTTCACAAAAATCGGTCAAGCCGTTTCGAAGGTGTTCGATAACACACACTCCGTAGACGAGCAAAAAACAACGTAACAACCAAGAACATAATTTGGTATCCAAAAATCCAATTGAAGTCACAGAAGAATAAAATTTCCCGATAATAAATGTGAACGGTTTGGACATCTGCCTGTTATTGCTGTCCGAATAATCCGAATAATTGTTATAACGTAATAACAATAAGGGTAATGTGATGAGAGCCATTCCGTTACTGTTATCGTTATAAGTTATAACCGTAACAGACTTGCGCAACGCAACAATAACGTTCACTTGGGATTGTTCTTGTAAATGGACTAATAGATTGCTTTGGGAATAAGCATGCAATTTTTCGAAGCTGTTCTTCGTAAATTGGATAATATTATTATGAAGGGTAAAATAGAAATTCCTGTGTGTAAAAGGCAATATAGACTATAGACAGTTCATAAGATAATAGTTTACTCAACATTATGGCGTCATATTATATAGGCTTATGTGATTTTCTATATAATTATGGCAGTCGAACGGTGGGTTGATTTCGTATTAATTTTTTTTATTTATTTCATTCAGGTACAAACAGTCGTATAGAAAAAAATTATTTGCAGATGAAATATCTGACAAAGAGACCTAAAGTACTATAAATTGTATATAATATAGTTACTAGTAAATATGCGACGGATACATTTTTTTTGTTTCTTTACATATCATATTCAGCCGCACTAAGGTGCCTCGCTAAGAATATACTAGTCCTTGTTGAAGAATTTAGTGTAAACAACATTTCTAGTTCAAATATGACAAATATTTTGTTTCCAGAATAAAAACAGAATAATTCCAGAATAAAACTCTTAAATGATTCTATTAGAAATTTCGGTCATCCCAGTCTCACCAATTTAGCATTACGCATTAATTTAGTCTTAACAAAGCCAAAGCATGTTTTAAGCTTCTATCTAAGCTTACCGCGATATATACTACATTATTTTGTCGTTTATGTCCATGATTTTAAGTCCCTTATTCTTTTTAGCACTTCTGTGTTTAGTTTTAGTGAAGTTAAATTGTAAGAATCGGTTGCAGCAAATAAAATTGTAGTTATTTGTCTACCAATGCTCTTGCTAACTTTTTTAATTTTCCTTTAAGATTTTAGCAAAAGATACACTGTGCTAGAAAGAAGAAATTGAATTAAAGAGAACTAACACAGAAGATAGAAATCATCAAAAGCCAACTATAGCTATATTTCGTTAACCAGTCCCCTATCTTTCACACAGGGTGCATCTATGTCCTTCTTATAGAGAGGACCATTATTTCTAGACCACTGAGTTCAGCCTCCATGGAACAATAGAAGCGTCTGGAACTAAGATAAAATACAGGACTTTGAATCGCTTTTAGATAAGGTGAAATCAAAAAGGAAAATTGTTCCTTTAATTACTCAATTCGAGGACAGAGCACGTACGTATACCTATGTGGATGGATACTATTAGACACATTATTGCGAAGGCTAAGTTTGTGTTATTCATATTTTTAAAAAGGAAATGTTTTAAAAAATAGTTATTTTGTAGTATTTAATCGTCTGGGAAAAACTGTGACAAAATATAATATTCTGTATTGTTGTATTGTATTATATTAATGTCTTTATAGGAATATCGTTTTAAACTATAACATTATTTTATCAAATGTGCAGTGAGCTGTGGCTTGTGGCTGGGCCTAAAATTCCTTAAACTAATCAATATACGCATAAGCTAGTAATTAGATGGGTAAAGATGAAATCAAACAGCCCCTGGAATCCTCAACCACAGAAGGGCTTGCTATCTTATCATACATTATCGGAACACAATAATGCTGCTTACACTATTATAATGACGACAGACCTTGATAAAAGTCCAAACCAAACCGTGCACAAATTTGTACTCCCCTGGGAATCGAACGTGCGACATCGAGACAATCGAGATAAGCCCGGTGGACGAACACTAGATTATGGTTACATACATACATACATACATAAATCACGCCTATATCCCCGAAGGGGTAGGCAGAGGTGAACTAGCACCCACATTTCGCCAATTATGTTAGGTCCCATGTAATAGGTGGCGAGCCTATTGCCATATATCGGGCACAAAAGTGTCGCAGTACATTGCTAGGTGGTATAAGAGGAACGCTGCTGCCCATTCCTCGTCACTGATTTATCCTTAGTCGCCTTGTACGACACCCACGGGAGAGATTTGGGGCGGTGACAATTGTATTCTACTCTGCCGTCACCACACGGCACGGTTATGCATTATGGTACGGCATTATGGTTACGGTTATATTAAACTTCTACGACGAACAAAGATCAGCTAATCAACATAACAGGTAGTTTCTTTTATTTCCACAAGCTTTGTAATATCACGATTGCTACAGACGCGATACAGCGATTTCCACCGACAAATAAACCTACCGTCTGTCTGTTTCACAAGACGTTACATTCGCCGTTCTAAAACCTCAATAAAACGAGTGCTTTCATGGCAACAGTGTTTTTGTGACACATTTTAACAGCGAATAACTGGAGGCGGAATTTTAATATACCATGGACTAACTGCCATTAAAAATGCTCCATTGTACTTTATTACTTCTCCTTTATTCCTTTGATATAAGAGCTAGTATTGAACTGAAGTGACATAGAAATAAGCTTGGTAGGCGCGAGGGGAGTCCCACGGGATGTTTGCCGCGAAAACTTGGGGATCTTTGTCTTGTGGTAAAGAGAATAGGGTCGAAAATTGTGTGAGCATCGGTTTTTGAAGCGAAGTAGCTATGTTGGTGTATCTGAGTGCAGAGCTGTCCTTGGTGCAAGCTTTATGTCTCTTGGAAGATGGCTGGAAGCTGCTTACTGCTTCCCAGTAAAATGTTTTCCTGGTAGCACATTGAACATAACAGATAGCAACTCTGTACAGGAATGTAATACTTTATTACTGATAACGTTGCAGCGTTCTTTTATAAGTAAATTATTTTCAGTGTTCTAATGAAACTAGCAACTTAATTTGATATTCCTTATGAAATGCTCAGTGCTGGGAGAGTAATAGAGGAGCTCGAAGGTGCACTGGCTCAGCGCGCTCTCACTGCGATTGCGTAAACTAAGCAATGCTCGCAAAAACCGGTAATTAGATGGGTGACCAAAAATATTATACTTGAGTTCCTTTATACTTCGGAAAACACGTTAAACCGTTGGTCTCGGCTGCATCTGCGGTCATTTACCGTTCCCACTACAGGTGCACAGGCCTTCCATATGAATGGAAGTGCGAGAATGGGCCGGAACCGACCACTTTGGCTCAGTGCTGGTTGGTGTGTATTAACGTGCCTTCACGGAGGAACTCAAGTTAGTTTAAATTTTTGGTCACCCATCCAATAACTGGCCTTAGCGAACATTGTTTTGTATCCGCAGTCTCAGGCCGAACGCGTTTAGCCACTGCGTTACAGAGAATAAGCTTGTCAACTGGCCGCTAGACGAGACTGGAAAATACTGGTTTCGTTGGCACAGCCAGTCGACAAGCTTTCACTCTGTTCCGTTTATTGACTGATGTGACCGAGCTCGTCTACGTCACAATGACATTTTTACACCCTCGCATAATATTACCTCACAACCCCATAATGAAGTCCGCTTGCGTACCTGAAAAGAAGAGAAAAATGAGTTACAATGTTAGATTAAATTAAAAACAGGCTGACTCCCGTCTGTCGTTAATTAGGTCAGCGGGCCGTGGGTCCTCATTTAATTACGGAAAAGATTAAATTTTCCGTGTCACAGTGTTATGTTATGGCTTTCATATGCAAATCGCTGGTCAAGTTGACTGATGACTTTAAACTGCCACGTATTGGATGAAAAAACACGGCTCTCTCACTAGATTTTTAATCTGTTTACTTTTGAGAAAACTAGCGATATTATTTATAAAAAGTTGCCGTGTAGTAATTGGGTCCACGGCATACGAATTTAACCTATCACTCGTCAAGGTTTTTTATATTTATTGCTTAATCAATAAGTGAATAGCATAATAATAAAAGGGAATCGTTTAATTTGGTATGGACATGTTATTAGAAGAAGGGAAATGCATATTAAAATAATGATGAATGTTTAGGGATGGAGAATAAAAGGCAGATCCCGGAAGTGATCGGTGGCTTACTTAGGAAATGACATGAACGTTAATGGAGTGAATGAGGCGATGACAGCTAACAATGACTGAATGGAAGGAAAAAACGTACTGCACTGACCCGAATGGTTGATAAAGTGAATATTATAAGAAAAGTACCTGTGGTGTTTTTACAAAAGTCTTTAATAACAACTTTATAAGTATTAGAGACGGGTGCCGGGTCCATAGTTGGCAGAGGGGGCTGTCATTGGCAGCGCTTAGGACTTGTGACCCAAGTGTAGGCTTACGGGATCCCTTCACAACGTGTCAACCAACACTCACCTTCGCCACCCCTATTTCTCTCTCTGCCCAACCATATATACTAATATTATAAAGCTGAAGGGTCTTTTTGTGTTAGATAGTCCGTTTAACGAGGAAGGCTATGGGTTTACTGTACACCTGTATAACTGACATTATCGTGAGCGAAACCGCGGGCGTCCACTAGTATTTGATAAGATTCCGTGAGAGTCGCCTTAAACACACGTTTCAGTGTAGAACTTACGAAAGCTGTAACAAGCCAAGGTCTTTCAGTAATGAATAGGTATTTAGCTGGTATAGCCCTCGTTCCCACCTCAACAGCATACAAACCAACGATGAAGTCATTTTTTGTTATTATATACATACATAAATCACGCCTATATCCCCGTAGGGGTAGGCAGAGGTGAACTTGCACCCTCGTTTCGCCAATTATGTCAGGTCCCATGTAATAGGTGGCGAGCCTATTGCCATTTGACGGCCGCCTTGGTCGAATGCTCAGATTGCT
Organism: Cataclysta lemnata; assembly: GCA_963931975.1. NCBI lineage: Eukaryota > Metazoa > Arthropoda > Insecta > Lepidoptera > Crambidae > Cataclysta > Cataclysta lemnata. Next base: position 14,651,838 of record OZ008346.1, on the reverse strand, counting down.
GGGTATTGGTCCAGAGGTCCCGGGTTCGAATCCTGGTAGGGGCAAACTTTGTGATGACCACAAATGTTTGTTTCCGAGTCATGGTTGTGTATATGTTTATGTAGTATATTTTCAACATTTATATACATAATTATATTAAAAATATGTCCGTCATCTAGTATCCATAACACAAGTGCTTAGGCTACTTACTTTGGGCAAGATGATAGGTGTGAGTGTAAAAATATTTATTATTTATTATTATTATTTATCGGGCACAAAAGTCGCAGTACATTGCTAGGTGGTATAAAAGGAACGCTGCTGCCCATTCCTCACCACTGATATATCCTTAGTCGCCTTGTACGACACCCACGGGAGAGATTTGGGGTGGTGACAATTGTATTCTACTCTGCCGTCACCACACGGCTTTTTTGTTATTTGGTTTGTTAAATCAAAGTCCTTATTACTATTACATAAAACAAGCCTTCTTCGCCTTCTGAATAATATTTGAATTTAGAGCTTCTTCGTAATGGGTTATTATTAAACAAGCGGCCACGATGTTATATTTAGTCATACCAATTCCCTTTTGTTGAAGAGTGAATAGCTTAATTTGCATTGCAATAGCCGAAACAAAACACCGAATAACAATTGAGTGAGAGTGAGAGCTGGCGTAGTGCAGTTGAAATTAAATCCTATTTTGATGTGAACGTGCTACTTTACATTTGACTCTTTAACTTAGGGGATTTTCTTTAAATGAAATACTTCACAAGATAATAATAATATAAAATATTATTTTGTAAAACGTTTAATTTTTGTGTATTACGTAGGTATTTTGTCCAAACGTTCAATAACTGGCTTTTGTGAATATACTAATATACTACTACTTTACTTTGTCATACGCATGCAGATCGAATGTGCTCGAATTTTCTATTTCATTCTCCTCTACTGCTCATCATCCAATCATCTACTCGTACTCCTTTGCAGCTATAATAACATCACCAGCAATGTTGCAAAAGCCAATCTTGATGGCATTTCTCTGAGTACCTATTAGTTCAAACCATATCATTAAGTGCCTAAACATTCGTAAACTGAATCCACAAAAGTGAAATCTGTGAAACATGGCAAAGTTCCAAGTAGTCACCTGAAACCCCGGCGATAGAATCTAGAATCTCCGTAAAGTTGCAATACATTAAAAGTTCGACAAAATCTCTTTTGCGCTATGCTTAAAGTAGACGGGCACATTTGAAGTCTGCTAAGTGCTTATGTAGTGACAATAAAAGGTTTTTTCCAGCGAGTGCCGTGGACAGCTACAAAACCCCCGCTTCCGAACTTTCAAGTGCTGCTATCGAAGTTCCGTGAACCCCATTTGTGGCTGAAATCTTGTCTCAGCTGCCCGTTTTGGGTTTTGTCCCCCTCTGTTGTGTAATCGAAAAACGGTTCCTAGCTGGTTCTCCCGTTGTTAGAATATTAACAATAACGATAAGTAAGCCGTGTGGTGACGGCAGAGTAGAATACAATTGTCACCACCCCAAATCTCTCCCGTGGGTGTCGTACAAGGCGACTAAGGATAAATCAGTGATGAGGAATGGGCAGCAGCGTTCCTCTTATACCATCTAGCTATGTACCTACTGCGACTTTTGTGCCCGATAAATGGCAATAGGCTCGCCACCTATTACATGGGACCTAACATAACTGGCGAAACGTGGGTGCTAGTTCACCTCTGCCTACCCCTTCGGGGATATAGGCGTGATTTATGTATGTATGTATGTATGATAAGTAAGGCGTTTAATTGTAAATTTCAGAGTTTGTTTTATTTAATAGTTGTCCAACTCACAACTCGAAAAGTCATGCTTATATCCCCGAAGGGGTAGGCTAGGCAGAGGCGAACCAAACACCCAATATTCGCTAATTAAGTTAGGTACCATTTAAATCGCATTACATTACTAAGGCTGGAGTTCACCAACACCTAAACAGACGATTAATATTTTAACCATCAGTTTTAGGCCCGAGTTCACCAACACGTGAAACAAGCGATTTTAATTAAGTGGTAAAAGAGGAACGCTTACGGCTTGGCCGATTGAGTCTAGGCAATCGCAGAACAACGAACTAAAGGGCCGGTCTTTACTCGGTCATAAGTCCATTTTACAATCCGCAACAGCAAATAACGGCTACAATAGCGGCGTGCTGAGTGCTCTCCGCGAGAATGGCCGAATGAAATGAAAGTTCCACTCCGTTACGTTTGTTCAGTGCTGCGCGCCGATTTGATTTATTGTTTTCACTGGCACGTGTTTGTTATTGTTGTTGTTTGTCAGCCGTCATGTGTCCGGAGAAAATCGACGTTGTTATTGGGCTTGCCGGACATCATTTATTCGCAGGCATGCTGTGTGGCGTGCTATTGTGTGCGTGGAACATACTCACACAAAGAATAACGTAGAATCGTGCAGGTGAACATAGCCATTGAGGTCGGAATGGACTTTTGGCGCTATACTGTACAAGCCGCAAGCAACAATCGATTTGGCAAAAAGATATTCTACGACACAAGCCAAAATCTTGAGCAATATGGGTTGGAAAGTCTACGAGACAAGCCAAAACCTTGGAATATTGTCATCCCAATCTCTGTCTGTTCATCGGTCTCCATAATAATGGTCAATCACTTTTCTACTCCATTACAGTGTGGTGGACGATATGAGTTAAAAAATAAACGCTGTCTACTGATATGATTGGAAGAGGAAAAATACTCCGCCAACTCGGGAACAGAGCAAACAGCTGATGATGGTATTGAGGTGACAATCCAAATGCGGTGTTAGTTACTTCACTTACCTTGAGTACAGCTGATTATATTACGAAAGAAGAAATTGAGAAAGATATGGATCACAAGCCGTCATTATAATAGTATTCATTTGCCAATGCAAGTGTCTGTTATTATTTTCAGAGGCCACATCGACCGGAGTCTAGCATGGCAAGCGATATATCACAGGAATACAATTACCATGTCCCCAACACAAAGGAATTCGATACAACACTTGAGCCCGCATTGATTGCGTTGAGAAGGCGATAAATTGCAGCAAGCATTATAATCCATAGCTCATTAATCTCCCGTTGTTAGTGCGTCAACATGAATACATTGGCAAAACGTAGAACATGAGTTCGATCGTGAAATAGTCACTGACAGATTGGTTAACCATTGCATTGGCTGCCCTTCAAGCGATTGTTTTCAATGAAGGTGCAGCCTCTGAGACGATTTGGGATCCAGAATTCGCATTTTGTCCTTTGGCGTTAGATGGAGTAAAGAAAATTCCTCCGGTATTCCTCTTCTTCTACGTCCTTCCGTGTTCATACCTCACATTCTTCTGCCAACATAGCTTTCATCTCTTCGCATAACATGACCAAACCACCCAAGTCTATCACTCCGCAGTTTTTCAGTCACTGGCGCTACTTTCAAACAAAATCGTAAGCTTGAGATCAAGAGCTTTGTGTGTATTTGCCTTTTGATGTGCCGTCTAAGTATTCCAATTATAATATTCCAGAATTCCGCAACTTCATAGAAGGAACCTCTTTTTAATAGTTATGAAGTGAACCGGCGTCGCGGCGTCGCTCAGTTCCGCCATAACTCACGACTCGTTTACGTTTCGCGACAGTCGCGATGATTTATGCGACTAGACATGAACTGTTTCAGTCGCCCTTGAAAACGCTAGAAAGTTTCAGCTTTCATTAAATGCGCAGTTCATTAAAAAGTTTTCACAATTAAATTTGTCGAAGTTCTCTTGGTATACAGTTCATTTTGTTTAAATTTAATTAAATAAATAAAATCATTCTTCGTCGAAGTTCTCTTGGGTATACAATGAATTCTTAAGATTATTCGGTCTCTTATCAGAGCACGAATAGTAATAATTAATTCAGCACCTTGTGTCTTTAGTGAAAATTGTATTCTGCTTTGCAGTCACTACGCTACTTACCTTCACAAAACCAAGCAATACTAAAAAATGTACACCCTGAACCCAGAAAGAGAAATTAATTTCACGATTGAAGCAATTTCCTCGTTATAATCAAGTACGGATTGCCTTTGGCAGTTGGCTTCCTACAATCCATAAATAACGCTCATACATCTACAATTTAAAAATATGTTAGCGTTTAACCACACTTCTTTTGAGGCGGGCATCATAACAAAACGGCAAAGCCACATCCAACTCGAAATGAACTGTCTCAAATACTTAGGACGCCGAAAAAGTATTGAGTTATTAAGCAAAGGCGGGGGCAAGGTGGGTCATCATAAATCGGCATAGCGCTGTACCAGAAATATACGAAGATGCATTAGCTTCTCAACCTTTACTGCTGTAGACGCAAGTTGATAATGTAATACCTGGGATTAAGGTCTCTATTGCTGTGACTTGGCGCAGTATGAATGCAACGATAAGGGGCCTCCAGTAGCTTTTAAATAGACGTTGAAAGAAGTAGACAGACAGCTATCAAGACGTCCTAATAGGCGTGGCGCGCTCCAGAAATAATTTACAAATTGCTCCGTTGGTGTATCCAACACTTATTTTTAATGTCCGATCTCAAGATATTTTGAGAGGTTAACATAAAGCTGCACCGTTTGCTACATTACGAAAGAGGATTCCTTATAACATATTAATGTATTCGGTGAATAATTTGTCTTTTTTAATAACAACTGTGCGTATTCTGAGAACTTAATCCTAACTAAGCATTTATTGCTAGTGTCTTACGACACGTATGATGTCTGCAGGGTAGAATAAAATTGTCAACAACCCATTCTCCCCCTAGGGAGTCTTACAAGGCTAACGGTTGTAAAGGTTATGAGGTATGTGCTGAACTAATAATAATATATCGATGATTAGTGAAATATGTATTGACAAACATATTTCATCAATTAAACATGTGTGCCAAATTCCTCTTTGCAAAAATACGATAATCTTGGTATCCGGAACCAAGATTAACGTATTCATTTTCATTGGACTCGCGTATTGTGATTTAATCTGTTGATCTGCTAATTGTTTATATAAGTTGGGTATATCTTTAGGAAAGGCCGGTGCATGGTCTTCGTATTTGTTCCTACCATTTTCAATGGACGGACCATTGAAAATGGTCCAGTGAGAATACGATTCAATAAATTATGAAGTTGACAAACTTTTCGCCCAAGCATAACGACGTACAAACAACAATGCACTACAAATACCAATCTGCTGCAAAATACCAGAGTTGTGTTCCTTTGAGAACCTCTGACCAAACACTTGGATAGTATAAATTTACGCCTGGTTAGTGAACAATGCCACTCGACTTGCCTTTGTACTATCCTTAATTAACCCGCTTAGCTACTTGACCTGATAAGACTCTGTGTACCACGAGAAAGCATTCTACAATTTAATTTATTAAATTTGCGATGGTGAAAATTATCTAAAGTTCATAGGTAGTTCTTATAGAGTTTTAATTGTTTATAACTGGAATCGAGATGCCTATAATGACCTGACCATAGCTCAGCAAGCGCTGAGCAACACAATCATCAAAGTTAAATATCTGACAAATACAAAGAACATTTCGCTCGTTTAACACAAGAGAGATGTAACTCAAAACAACCTTAGAAACATTGTGTAAGTATTCTTAATTTATAATCATAAGACTTTACTATTGCAGAAATGCAAATCTGATTTTTTAAATTCTTAATAGCCCGAGCGATTGACCACAATCTCGCCTGATGGAAAACCATGATGAGACCTAAGATGGTTTGTACATACACGTTCGCTTAGTTAAAAGATGGCTGTTCACTCTGGTTTTGAAGATGTCCAGATTATTGATCCGGGAAAACGGGAGTCGCATATCTTTTGTATCTAAGAAGCAATATCAATAAGTATAAGTTTCGGTTTATTATTTTAAGAAAGAAGAAGAAAGAAAAACATTTATTGACCAGCACAAAGACAACACAGACAACAAAATAAGAGAAAATGAAAAAAAAAATAACAACAAATTACAAATAAACACTACAAAATAGCCCTTTACCTTCCCTAAAATACAAAAAAAAAACATTCCCAAAAATTTTATTTGAACATTATAAAATAAAAATGATTGCAAAGAAAATTGTGGTAAGAAAAAGTTCAAAAAATTATAGTCTTGATGCTGGAATCGAACTCGCGTGCTCTGAAATCCTGGAGGATTCCCACAACACTCGGCCAACCAAGAGTTTAAATGTATTGGTTGGCCAAAATTTTGGCCAAAACCTAAATTTTCTTTGTTATAAGTTTCTGGTCCAAGTTTAAGGCCCGAGTTCACCAACACATAAAACATGCGATTAAAAGATAGCCGCAGGTTTCTGACAGTTCTTCCATACGGTAAAATGTCAAAAAGTGGCGGTTACCTTTTAATCGCCTGTTTAAGTGTTGGTGAACTCCAGCCTAAAACAAAATTATTGATCGTTTATCATTGTATAAACGTCCTATACGTAGTAGGCAATCGTAAATGACACTAACGGCGTCTCGGTAGAGTACAAACACGTGCGAGGTACACGTGCGTACGGATCCTCCTATTTCTGGAAACAACTAACCTATTACTTTTTGTGAGAGGGCAATAAAATTTATCGCGTCTCTCCGACAACAAAAAGTGAATAGAAACTTCTTCAGTCAGTTCGTGCGTAGGAAGCGAATTTGACATGAGCGTCTTACGTGAGAAATTGTGCTTATTACCTACTTGATGTTATTATAAGAAGGACTTTAAAAGAAATCGTTTTGCTTAGCGAACTTAGCACTCAGAAAATTATCTATATTTAGATAATAAATATTTCTGTTGTGCCGTATTCTGTTAGAGAATGAAAGTATTATCTTTCTCACATCTGTATCTTAAGCAATATGTTAGTATTGCGCGACACTTTTGTGCCGTCGGCAGAACAGAATACAACTGTCACCAATCCTGCAGGTGTCATAAAAAGCGCAGGGTAAATAGTGATGTTAACCTAGTAATAATCTGGGTTACATGCCCGAAAGATGGCAATAGTTTAGCCAATTAGATCTTAATATTTTATAGTCGGCGAGATGTGAGCCTCTGCCTACCCCTGCAGAGATAGTCGTGATGTGTATAACTATAAACGTTATGAGAGACACCAAATCATTCAACGCGATTTATTAGCAACAAATCTTAACATAAACCCGTGTCTTGACACTTTCTCGTTCCCACCTCAAAATAGATTACATTACGACGCGCCCTTAGATCCTACGAATTTAATAACTGTTCAAAGTGATACTGTCTATCTGTCAGTCACGGTTGATGCAAGATTGCTTTCTGCAAATCGCGCTAAATCTGCACCAGGATGAGATGTAAATATTACAATGTAATCCTCGCTACGGAACGGACATTGGACATTAAAGAAAGAGACACTGCAGTCGTAAGAAACATTTTTTTTGAGGAATATTTTATGTCGGATTTCCGGGCTTGTTCCTAGGTTATCTGGGGTCGACCCAATATGTCTCATATTTCATTATATTAATGGAATAAGATTTAAATTCATATTATAGCGACAGATTAGAATGTATAGAAAAGTGGTGGAAGGACCATGTCGAGATCGATGAACGGAGAGAGTTAATAATTAGGATGACCACATTCCAATATATTATTATATCTAATGCTGAAGGTTTTACATCCGGCTGCCTGTCTGACAGCAACGCTCTTTGGATATGCTGTTGTTGACGTTTGTCACTCAGCTCGATCGTACGTCTACTTTTTTTTAGTTGGGCCTAGTGTTTATCTTTACAAGATGTTTTACTAATGATTCCGATTAACAGAAATGCAGAGTTGTAAAAATCATTGAAATACTATTAAGAATGTAGCCAACGCCATCTATGCGAAGACGATGTAACAAAAGCTTACTCTGTTCCCTATCGTTCCCTTCAGCGCTCCCTCGGGAGCCGGGAGCACCTTAGTTACTAGGTGTGACGCTAGACGGCGCCACACTAAAATCTGCGAATCCAAGCGAAATTTACGCTTTATCTTTTATTAAGATTAAAAAAATAGAAATCCTGTTAACCTTTTACAAAATGATTTTTACTTACATTAGGTTTATTTTACAGTTAATTGGCTAAAATCGCAGCTATTTATATGTAACCACAGCATGATTAACTATAAAACATTAAAACAATTTTAATAAATAATTTTACACATTAAAACTTATACTAACCGAATCTGAAGGGTCAGAGAAATTTCGGCAAGTGAACTAACGTCCTGAATGGACGAGTGGTATAGGCATTGCAGAGGACGCGGGTTCCATTCCCACATGAGGACAATAGGTTTTCTAAAAATTTCTGACCCCTTTTTTATTGTTTTTATAAAGCAGCATCTCAATTTATGAGTAAGGAACACAACAACCATAACCATAACCTAAACACAGTGCGTCCAAACAAAAAACTATATTAATTTATTATCATTTCATGTAAATGTTAATTGGCTGCTGCGAGACAAGCTAATGCTTAGTGTAGCGGCCGTGTGATATCTGTAACTAGTTTTAGGGTTTTGGTTTTTTTTTTGTGAATAAACAATTTATTATTACTATTTACTTTTATTAAAATATGAAGCCCTGTATGAAAGCAACTGAAGGCAATATTAAATTTTGTTTGTTCCTTAGTTCTGTCAAATTTAAATTCTCATTGAAGAAACCAATCCATCAAAAAACGAAGAGGAATACGAAACGACCAGGCATGTAACCGGATTTGTTCAATCCGAAACTCAATTATATTCGCAAAACTGACAGAACCTGGGGAAACCATTAAAATGGGTTTAAAAAGTTTTTATTCCAATGATAGACGTTCGCAAATAACAAGGCCTGGATTCAAACATTTCTCCATTAAAAATCAAAGTTACGTATTTATACCCTTGGACCACCCCCTTAAAATGTCGTGTGGTGACAGAAGTAATAATAATAATAATAATAATAATAATAATTTTTATTTTCACTTAAAAAGATTTACATAGGGTACTAAAAGCATGAATATAAATGCTATGATTATACCATTTGAAATGTAGCATCTGCTGCCGAACTAGGTAAACCTGTATTTCAGCATACAGCGCCTCTCGCCTAAGATTGGTTACGATTTTCTAATTTTTAGCTACAGTAGTACATTTCATTCCAATTAAACAAAAACAATTCAGTGACTGTCCTCTCGGTGTGTATGATGTAAGTGAGTGAGTGTATGTGAGAGGGTGAGTAAAGGTGTTGTGTGGATAAGCAGTTTTTTATAATAAGATGGATTCTGTTTTATTCTAATACATATATAAAGTTCCTATAGAAAAGTGAATAATTACTTCAATATACTAAAAATTGTTTCCGTTTCGTCATACGATTTTGTCAATAGGAAGTTTGTTACTTCTTTTTTTACAGCAGATATATTCATATGGTAAATTTTGACGAGTCTGTTAAATTTATTATAAATAAAGGGACCTAAAAAGGGAAAGAATCTCTGACCGGAAGCTGTTTTAGCTCTAAAAGTCCGTTTGCAGACAGCGAACCATCTCCTCTTCCTGACCATATCAGGAGAGTAGTCTAATTTCAAGTGTTGCTTCAGGATTATCTTAAGTAAAAATAGTTGTCGCACTGTCAAAACCTTACAGTTTTCATATAGAAGTGTAGTTGGATAAAGAAATGGACGGAAAGTACAAATTTTAAGTATCGTTCTTTGCGCTACCTCGAGTTTCTTAAGCGTAGTCTTGGAGGTGCCTCCCCATGATGATATGCAGTATGTAAGCAGCGACTGGCACAAAGCAAAGTAAATTCTGATAAGAGTTAACTGTGGAACAACATATCTCAATGTCTTAAATACAAATATTAATTTGCGTACTCTCTTTGCTAATGTATAAATATGTTGCTTAAAACCAAAATGATCATCGATAATAACACCCAGATATTTGATGAAGCTCACTCGCTCAATAAATGAACATTGACAGGTAGAATTATTGAAGTTATTGCAATTATGAAATATTAGATTTTCTTGGTGAGAGTGATGACGCCAAGAAAAAGCTAGATATTTTGTTTTTTCCGTATTTAACGTCAAAGAGTTGTTCACTAGCCATTTATTTACCATGTCAATACCATCTTGTGCACATTTATATGTCTCTTCCCAAGTTTTAGCCGTAAAAATAAGAGCAGTATCATCGGCGTAAGAGATAATTTTTCCTGGAAAGGGATTGATATTCAACAAATCGTTTATATAAACAAGGAAAAGAGTTGGCCCTAGGATACTTCCTTGCGGAACACCATATGTTATCGGAAGGTCTGAACTAGTGTAGGAACCTATCTTTACACATTGTGACCTGTCTGAGAGATAATCAGTAAAAAGATCAAGCTGATTTCCCCTAATGCCAGTTTGTTCTAATTTATTAAGTAGTATGGGCACAGACACCGTGTCGAAAGCTTTTGCCAAGTCTAAAAATACTGATATACATTTATGACCGCTATCCAAATTAGTAGTAATGAAATTAGTTAGATTATTTACTGCATCATCCGTAGATTTCCCCAGACGGAAACCATACTGTGACTCAGATAACAAATGTTTCGATTCAAGGTAATTGGTCAGTCTGTTATTAATAATTTTCTCTAATACTTTTGAAAGAGATGGAAGAATTGCTATAGGCCTATAGCTTTCAACCTGGCCTCTGCCCCCCTTACCCTTATGTATTGGACGAATTTGAGATATTTTTAAAATTTTGGGAAAAGTACCATTTGAGAGACACATATTAAAAACGTGCGTCAAATGTGGTACCAAAATGTCTCTATGATCTTTGAGAAATCTATTTGATATGCCATCCCATCCTACACTACATTCATTTTTTAGGTTTAGAATGAGATTATTTACCTCGTTAGTATTTGTGTCATAAAGGACAAAGGAGCCACAGTGTTTATTTGGTATATCTACGTTGACATTAGGAGATAAGGTTGAAACTAAGTTTTCCGCTAATGATTTGCCAACATTCGCAAAATACTGATTCACAAAATTTATCGAGTTTTGAGGACATTCTTTTATATTTAGCAGTTCTTTAGGAAATGTAGTATCCTTTGCCGTATTTGTGATGGTTTTAACAGAATTCCAAAGCTTTTTATTATCTTTTCCTGCCTTTTGAATTAGGTCTCTCTCATAGTTACGCTTAAGCCTTTTAAGGATCATACAACAAAAATTTCTATAGCGGACATAGGTTGTATTCAAAATATGGTTTTCGGGACAGGACTTAGCTTTTTTGTGCAATTTGTCCCTATTTCTTATACATCGCAGAAGGCCAGGTGTAATCCAGGGCTTGATGATCCTTTTTCGACGTGATAACAAAATGGTTTTAGAATTGATTTCTAAACCCTCCCTGATCTTATTTACTATGTATTCAATTGCCATGTTACAATCATTCATCACATAAATTAGATTAAAATTAACACTGTTCAAATATTTTTTTAGATTTTCTTTGTCTATCACAGTGCGAGTAAGAGCTGCAAATTGGCGAATAGGCTGTGTCTTCAGATACATAATCACAGTCTTGTGATCTGTTAGAGTTGAGTTGACCACTAAGGACACTGATGAGTTTTTTGTTTTCAAAAATGTATGATCGAGACATGCTACATCCCGCGTAGCAAGAGTATGGGAAGGGAATAGACCATGATAAGCTGTTAGAGCCAGGTACTTCTCTGTAAAGAGGGTGGGTTCCTCAGATATTATATCTAGATTTATATCACCGACCAACATTATATTCTTAAAACCTGATATGGTTTTTAATACCCGGTCGAGGAATAACAAAAAACCGTCCACGTTACGATATGAAGGAGATCGATAAACTGCTAGAATTGCTGTATCATTATTTCCAAGTTTAATTACAAGACAGTTACAGTCCTGTGCATCTGGCTCCTCCACTACATAGTTAAGTTCATCGTTTATATATGCCACAACGCCATCATTTTGTATTGGATTTTTAGCAGATGCAAAGTGGTTGTAACCATTTATGGGGGGAATAGATAAGACACAAGACATCCAGCATTCAGTAAGTATTAAGACATCACAATTCATCCCCAACATGACTGTCAATGTCTCAAAACCCGCGAAATTACAGTTCAGGCTCCTAATGTTTTGGGTGAGAATTGATAGATTAGATTGAGATGGAATTAATTTGCAACATTCATCAATCTCACACGGGTAAAACTCATAGGGGGATTTGTTTTCAATGTCGTTAATAATATTAACTATGTTATTCACGTTTGTAATAATGTAATATTTTTTCCCAATAGTTGTTAGCCAGACGATACATAGTCTTTAAAGCAATATAAATGTTAGATGTCGTGATGTACAGATTAAGAGGATAAATGTTGTATAATAATAATATATATTCTATAAATAATTCAATTTTATGTTTGGGATAATCCATTTCGAGTTTGTAGATAAAAGTAGTGTGTGTATATATTGAGAAGTAACTTAATGCTATTAGTAAATATAGGAAACAATAAGGCTTAATATAACTAATAAATGTTGATAATATAAACGACAAAAGAATTAATTGTTGTTGTTTTACCACGTTCAAAGCTTGCACTAGTCAAGCGGTCTTCCTCAGATTTTCTATGTCTGTTTCCGATGCTATTTTTATGTGTCTAGACTTTTCATCTCTTCTCAAGTAAATCACACCATGAGAGGTCCAACAAAAAGAGTATTGATATTGTTTCTGGAACAGCCTCGCCAAATAAAACAGTTTTTGAGTTTTGAGTGTCAGTGCTTCAGAAATATATACCGGCTTGGTTGAGTCTTGCAAGCCAATATGTCCTGAATTTAGTTTTTCACCAACAGTCTTGGTTTTGTTAAATAATTTTAACTTTTCCAAGAGGTTGTCTCTGATCTGAACTGTTGTAAAGTCAACTATTATAAGATTTGTGCCCGAATCTTTGAATGTCTTCTGTCTATATATATCTTTCACAAAATTAGGATCAAATTCCATGTTAATGGTTTTTGCAATCCCCTGAACAATTTTAAATAGGTCTTTCTTGTTTTCAGTAGTGTTTTTGGGGATATTTCTAATTTCTATTCCCGTAGATCTATTTTTTCGTTCAAGATATTCAATTTTGTCTTCAAGCATGTTTATAGTCTTTTTGTCCTCTCGTCTTTCGGTTTCAACTTGAGTTATTTTTGCTAAAAATTCATCATACTTGTTTGATATCATATCAACACTATGTGTCAGCACCTTATTTTGTTCTTTTAGGGCATCTATTGTTGATAGCAATTGACGAAATCTGACAGCTTGCTCTCTCTCAAATGATGCAAAGATTTCCTTAATCACTTGAGTAATACCAGGGTCACTATCTTCGCATTTCCTTTTCTTCCTCTCCGAAACATTTTCTAACATTGATCGTAAGTCTGGTGCCGAATCGTAGTGCTGAATTTCAGAAAAAGTGCCGACGACACTGCTTTCACCCTTGTTGATATTGGTGTCAGTTTCCTTATACAGTGGCGGAACTTCGGACGTGGGCGTTGATAGTGCCGGTGACAGAGGGGGAGTACGTTTTAAAGGCATTCTCGAGTCGAGACCGCACCAAATACCAGGACAACAGAAGTTGTTAGTAGTAAAGTGATGCGCAGCACGGTAGGGGTCAAGATTAACTGGCCGCGATCGAGGATTTCATACGATCTTGCTTTCCGTTCACTATACTTAGACACTTGAGATACAGTGGCACAAGCTCGCAGCTACAGCACTTCACACGCGCAAACAGCGTTATATCCACGTATTCTATGCACTCCTATTATTTTACTAGTTATATTTTGATTGAATTTTTAATTTATTGACAAAAATTAAAACATACTGCAGCTAAATTCACGTCTGTACTGTACAGAGATCCAAGGTGAAGGGAAGTGACATACAATTGTCACCACTCCCCTATCTCTCCCGCAGGTGACGTAAATCGAATATGGGTTAAGCAAAGACTATGTTAAGGCAGCGATGAATAATTATTGGCAGCAGCGTTCCTCTTGTAACACCTAGCAATATATTGCGATAAACGTGCCCGGTAGATGGCAATAGGATCGCCCCCTATCACATGGGACCTAACGTAGTTTGCAAAACATAGGTGGAATTCACCTCTGCCTCTCTGGGATAAACAGGCGTAATATATGTTTGTGTGTAGTTATATTATATCAAAATCAATTTACACATAAAGGAGATGTTTCAGAGAACTTTGGGGTTTGGGCTAGGTCATTGTACGGTGTGTAAGATATTAGTAAACTAAAATCATAACCGTTTCGTACTACTCTTTTTCTATTATATTGCTTCGGTTTCTTGTACAAAGACAGTTTTCCATTAATAAATTGCAACACGATATAATGGCGGAATTTGACATTTGACTTAATTTAAATATCATTGTTTACGTTGATGTCAGCCGGCAAACTCGTAAAAGAATTGAAGTACTATAGTACTTTTATACCAGATATCTCGTGATATTGTGCTTTTAAAAAAAATACTAACTAGCATAAAACTAGCACCCACGTTTCGCCAATTATGTTAGATCCCATGTAATAGGTGGCGAGCCTATTGCCATTTATCGGGCACAAAAGTCGCAGTACTATTGCTAGGTGATATAAGAGGCACGCCGCTGCCCATTCCTCATCACTGATTTATCCTTAGTCACCTTGTACGACACCCACGGGAGAGATTTGGGATGGTGACAATTGTATTCTACTCTGCCGGCACCACACGGCTATAAAGTGTATGTACTAAAAAGTAAGTATGTAAAAACTGTTTTGCTTTGAATAACAGCTGTAGCCACAGACTAACAACAAGTTGTAAGCTAGGAGCTGTCAGCCAGTGCCGCCATTTAAAACTCTTACTGCAAAATATCGACAAATGTTTTATTTTTGTACATTGGATACCATAACAAAAAGAGAGAGAAACTATTATTTCCTGAATCTTTATATTTTACTCCATTTTACGTAAAACGTACAAAGACCAGGGGGCCTACCGCCTAACTCGATTGCTGATGATAGCTTTAAAGCAATGCATTGCTTACGGCTATCAATTTAGCTAGCAACCATCTTGAATGTTTAGGCGGTACGGATTTTCTTCCAAATTCATACAATATCATTAGGTGATCATTCGGTCAAAGCTATCGCTGATAGTTTAGATACATTTGGTGGGAAATTACAGCATGACGTCATAAACTATAGCTTTTGCTTTAGCAATCGAGCCCAAATAAAACATCTCCTTTAAGAAAACAAATTTTCTATGCGATTGCAAATCGATTATAACAATATTTGTAAGCTTTTTATAGATAGGCCCGGTGTTAAATTATCAGTAAGAATCTGGCGATTAACGTGAAAAATATTTTATTTAGCAAAAGTCAAGCTAAAAATAGTATAATAATATTTCGAGTATCCATCTCAGCCGGGTGGAATCATATTTATTTAATACGTGGGACGGGACGTTCTTAGATCCGGCGTATTGCTGACGTCATTATTTTGTATATTGCAGCACGGATAAATTTATGGCGGTCGCCAGAAAAGTGGAGAATGAATTCAAGCCGCGCTTATACTTCGGAACAGCAATGAATGTTAATGTGATGCGCTTAAAGTTTTCAAACTAGATTACCCGATAATATAGCTGCACGTTCTACCGGATAGGTAACTGCATGAGACCGTCAAGATTATTCGATAATATTATGACTAATATTATGCTAGATTTTCTGACATGTTACTCTATAAGGGGCTAGATCTTTAAACTTGATGACTATTAAAACGGCGGTTAAAAAGTGGTATATATATTTCATGTTTTATTTTAACATTATTTTCAACACAATTGCTCGTAAATTGACTCATAATACACCGTTTTAAGGTCCATAATGCAGCATATTATGCACTCGTGCATAATATACTACGTACTAGTGTGTAGTGGTATTTTTTTAATGCTTTTTTTTTGTTAAATTCTCCCTATATTTTTAGGGAAGCATAGGGTCTAGCCCATACAGCCATGTCTTTAGTATATTTAGTCTGTATTCATGTCTGTGAAATAAATAAAAATGAAATTAATTTTATGTTCACAAATTTTAACGCATCTAGGGGCGCGAATTTATTGGTAACAGAGTTCGTGATGGCTACTGATGAGGTGGTGAAAACCACTATAAAATTCTCAATAACAAACACATCACGAGACTTATTTTCAATAATTCCTCATCATTGAACGTCAACAGAGTCTTATGCATCAAAATAACACCACTTTCATTGCACAAAATCCTGAAACAATTTTTGAATTAATGAAAAAACAATTTGACTGTCACCATTGCCAAACACTCCAAAGTTTATGCTTATTGAATTTGTGTATGAACATTGAATATTTTTACGAATATTAAATTATTTTAGAGTTAAGGTGCTAATGCATTTAATTCCATGTTTGTTAACACAAATTAACTTAACTATCGTATTTAGAAACACTATTTATTTAGTACAAAGATTTTGGTAGTTAGAAAAAGAATTTCGAAAAATATCTGCTTTGGAATGTTTGAAATTTATTTCTACATTGCGAGGGTGCCCGTTGCACGAACGTGAAGTGGACGTGAACGTGAAAAGGTTAGAAGAATTTCGGCAAGTTAATTAGTGTCTTGGGTGGCCGAGCGGTCAGGCACCTGCCCGGATAGCAGCGGACGCGGGTTCGATCCCCGCCTCAAGATCATAATTTTTCGGAATTCTTTTTCTAACTACCAAAATCTTTTTACTAATTTTTCTAACATTTATATAATGTTAAAATTTAAATCAAATACTATTTATTTAATTTTTATTTTGCTGCTGCTCCGGATGCACAGCTCCGGTTTTTCCGTGCCTTTTGAAAGTCATCATCATGATTTGTTATATCAAATTAATATTGTGTCAGAGTGATGTTTACTGTTAAAAATGGTGTAGTTTTGTGTAATAAGTGTCTACGGCGATGAACAATATAAAGATTTAGTGAAACAAAAGTGCATTTGTTGAGAAAGGCGATGAGCATTTCGTCAGTCTCCATCAATAGGCTGTTAGTGTAAATTTGCCGCCAAACCCTCCCAAAATTCATCAACGTGATACATCCGCGTTGTAATGCGATTAATACTGAAGAAAGTAGACTTCATCAGACGAGGCTGTATGTGCTGGTTCTCTTTGCCGTCCCTACTAATAATGAGAATTTAAATCGACTAATTAAAGGTACCAAACCTACTCTCGTAGTAGGCATAGCCTCCGCACCAACTTTCCACCATGTTGGAACAGACAAACCATTCAATGAGAATTAATAAAGAACAAAAACCAAAACTTTACGCGCCTTTTTCCGTAATTATTTGGTAAAGTTAGTATCAATACAAGTTTGTTTTTACCTCGCAATTGTGTTGAAAAAGCTTCCTTACCGCGGTCGCCTACGGCTCGCGCTTGCAATGACGCCTCGTGTGTAACAACCAACGTAGCATACTCGTAGCATAATATACTATTATATTAAAAGCCGTGTGGTGATTGCAGAGTAGAATACAATTATTAATGTACAGCGACTTTTGTGCCACTTATATTACATGGGACCTAAGATAATTGGGTGCTAATTCACCACCTGTGTCCACCCCTTCGGGGATACAGGCGTGATGATAGTGAAATTGCTCCAATTTCACACATACATACATACATACATAAATCACGCCTATATCCCCGAAGGGGTAGGCAGAGGTGAACTAGCACCCACGTTTCGCCAGTTATGATAGGTCCCATGTAATAGGTGGCGAGCCTATTGCCATTTATTGGGTACAAAAGTCGCAGTACTATTGCTAGGTGGTATAAGAGGAACGCTGCTGCCCATTCCTCATGACTGATTTAGTCGCCTTGTACGACACCCACGGGAGAGATCTGGGGTAGCGACAATTGTATTCTACTCTGCCGTCACCACACGGCCGTTTCACACACTATAAGAAAACTAAAATGGACATAGAGCATATGATGAGAGAACAAAATAATAAATGGACTAAAAAAGTTACAAATTGGTACCCTAGAGATGAAAAGTGGAGAAGAGGGAGACAGTTTCTTCGCTGGGAAGAAGATATAAAGAAAGTAGCAGGAAATTGTTGGACCAGGAAGGTGGGGGATAGAGGGGAGTGGAGATTCTTGAAGGAGGCCTATGTCCGAAGACAAACAGATGGATAAAACAATTACTTGTGAAATAAATTTAATTAGTAAACATGTACTTATATCAATCTGTAATAAAGGCTTATCTTAATTATCTTATGTATGTATTTAAATTTTAGAAAAGTCCCACAACACACTACAATTTTTAGAAGTTTTGTCAAACCACAATTCCAGAAAACCATTTTGACCAGAATGTTATGATGGATGCAACGATCGGAATTCACCGTGAACATTCCGTAGCACTTTGGCAACGAGGGCTGGGATGTCGCACTGAAATGCAATGGCTTCTTGATTTCCCGCTAATGTAGCGATCTAGCAGCTAGTCCACCACGCGCTGAAATAGCCTTCTGATTTCCCGCTAATGTAGCGATCTAGCGGCTAGCCCAGCAGCATTCCGCTTAAAATTCCTGTCTCTCCCATGACAGTTGCGTCCGCGTCAAAAGGACAAAGCGGCCGCACGCGTCACACGACTCACGCCCGCATTGTGACCGGCATACTAACGGACGGGCCCACTGTGCACCTATAGCGAAGCTACACAAAAGACACAAAGAAAATAAAGTCAAAACAGTTTTGAAAAAATAAAAAAAATATTGATCGATTTTCTAGGCCCGGAGCGTGGAGGACGCGGGTTCGATTCCCGCATTATCCGCATCATCATTTCAAATGATTTTTGAAATTATTCCGACTTTATTTTCTTTGTAATATTTTTTCGAACATGTTCAAATAAACATCAAATCATAACTACAGATATATTTTGGGATAAAATTGATGGTATTAATCACTTTCATCATCAAAGACACGATTAAAAATGAGCACGCCTCAGAGGAAGTTTTTTAAGTAGCGGCAATGATCGAAAAATTTATATATCTACTAACATTGTTTGTTTGTTTGTTTGTGACCGTTGTTACAGGTTTTAGGAAAACGAGGCTTTCTAAAACTTTAGAGGATTTTTCTACGTGTATCTATCAAAAGTGACTCGACGCTGGCAGAATTCGAACCTACTACAAGAAGCTATAAATAAAAAATAAGAAGAAGAAGAGGTCACATGTTGTCGCTGAAAAACGAACGTGTGTGATATACACCACTATTGTCATTTTTAAATTGAGAATAATCCGCGCAATGATAGAACACACATATGCGTAAGCTCGTTACGCTCCTGTGTGATATTTATGTCCCTATTTTACATAACATACTCCGCTATAAAGAGCTATACGAAGCTATGTTACAAGACAAGTGTGTAATAAGCATCAATCCCTTATAAGGTTTCGAACTAAGGGTCGGCTCTTACGCGGTGGTCGGTTCGTGATTTGTTTTCTATGTAATGTTCTATCCTTTGAAGGTCCCGCATAGGACTTTCGAAATTTTGTACGAGTTCCTCGAACTAGATGAATGTTGAATAATAAACGGGGTAAAGACTTTCGGATCATTTGTCCCGATACATTTTTCTTTCTCACCGAGAATTGCGTAAAATGACCAAGTTGTTTAATATGGCTGGGCAGAAGAAAAGGTATTCGTGTTAGTAAGTGATAACTGATACGTCAGTCTAAGACCCCGTATCAACAGCAGCGCACACTTACATCATACACAAGCGGTTTTAGCTTGCGATTGCGTTAAGTAAGAAATTTTCACAAACGCTATAACAACAAATACTATTTAACAAAATAAAATAAATATTAAAGGGTCTCACATACAGCAGGCAAGATTTTTTTTGGCGTTTTTTATACATAATGTTATGGAACACTTCGTGGGCGAGTCAGACTCGCACTTGACCGGTTTTTATATATTAGTTAAGACACTTATGTATGTTTTTATAACTTTACAACTCAACAATATTTAAAGATTTTGGTGGTTAGAAAAAGAATTATGATCTTGAGGCGGAAATCGAACCCGCGCCCGCTGCTTTCCGGGCAGGTGCCTGACCGCTCGGCCACCCAAGACACTGTGTCCTGGGTGGCCGAGCGGAAATTCATTTTCTAACCACCAAAATGTTTGTACAAATTTTTCTAACATTTATATAATGTTAAAATTAAAATCGAATAGTCAACAATATTTCCTAATAATTATTTACCTACGTCTTTGTCTACATTCGTACTAACAATCTTTCTCCTCAAAATATGTCAGCACTCGGCATATGTGTGCACGCTCCCATATTGGACTTGCAGCAATAATACGCTCGGAGGTTAACACACGGCCACAAAGAACAACGAGCAGCGACGTCTAACTGTGCGGAGTGGGGTTATTTTAATGTGATTGGCGCTGCATCCCCCGTCTAGGCTCAAGCGTCGCTGCATTATTAATGCATCACTGTCACACACGGACAGATAGGGGACGGCAAGCTTTTTGTTTACAAAATATTTGCTAAATTGTTGCTTATTTTGGTGCGTTGTAAATATTGAAGTTGGGTATGGGTAACGGGGAACTACAATAATAATGAAGGTGGGTAAGTTCGAAAGTTGCGAAATAATTATTTTATAATTGTGGTTACCTATCCTGCTATCTCTTGATATAACCTTCTATCTACTGATTTATATCAGTAGATGGCTCGTTAGCCTTTACTTGACCTTATCTCCGACATATATTTATTCTATTCGTTCGAATAGATTGTCCCTAGAAACCGGACAAATTTTAATGCAGGCTATAAAGAAAGATTCGGTGAACAAATAGCCGGTACACCATAAATTCGTTTCACTGCTAATTATTTTGGTGTGTTCAGGAATTCTCTTTGCTCGGCCGAAGTCGGCGAAAATATTGAAATAACTCGCCCACGAATTACAGTGTTGCGACGAAAGCACTTTTGTTATTGTTGTGCCCGAAGGTTCAGACTCTGTGTAGTAAATTGCATATACAGAAAAACTAAAATGGACCTTGCTTACTAAGTGTAAAGGTAGATTTAGCTATGCAATTCATTAAATGTTTTTTTATATCAACTCTTTTTCTTCTTCTTCCTTACCTGTTCCCAGTTTATTGACGGCCGCCTTGGTCGAATGCTCATACTGCTAGGTATTGGCCAAGAGGTCCCGGGTTCGAATCCTGGTAGTGGCAAACTTTGTGATGACCACAAATGTTTGTTTCCGAGTCATGGTTGTGTATATGTTAATGTAGTATATTTTCAACATTTATATACATAATCATATTAAAAATATGTCCGTCATCTAGTATCCACAACACAAGTGCTTAGGCTACTTACTTTGGGCTAGATTATAGGTGAGAGTGTAAAAATATTTATTTATTTATTATTTATCTGGGGTCGGCGTAGTATGTTTCCTCGTCCATTAATATAATATCCATTAAGGCAATTGTGTAAAAGAGGTATTCACTATGAATGGAAGAACATGAGGAGCTGATCGATAGTGATACTGTGTTCACGCTCATGTGAGTGAACACAGTATCACTATCGATCAGCCACTCTAGTAACGCTAAATCGGAATTAGAATCGGAATGCCTTTGTTTACATAGTTGTGGTTTTAAAATAGCTCACTCATTTTGTTCTTACAATAGTGAGTTAGATAGATTTTGGTACATTTCTGCATGATATGCTCAACAGATATATGGCTTAGCACGCTCGGCCTGCGATTGCCTAAACTAAGTAATGTTCGCTAAATCATTGGATGGGTGATCAAAAATTTCCACGCTGGCCTGGGAGCAAATAACTAACGTAGAATTGCCTTACAAATGTGAAATATAATATGTAAACTGCAAAATCTTTTGTCTGATTTTCGACAGGCTTTTTCTCCTGTCTGAATGAATGTCCCAAGATCAAGTAGGTCTATCAGTTTCAAAATTAACATAAGACTACCGATGCCGATTCGCCACCACAATTGAACAGTATTAATTGTAATACTCCGCAGTATAGAGCACAATGGAAATAATTATAAGACCAATCGTCCAGTATTCGGGACGGATTCCTCTGCCCAGAGACAATAGGGGCGACCTTTTGTGAGCCGGAGGGGGGACGGGACGCAATCAGGGTCAATGGGGGCTTTTTACTCGAAATTAGAGAGGAATTATTTAAACAATTATAATTAATTCGATCGGGAACTTTATGTTTTGCGGCCGGTTATGGTGTTGGTGGTGAAATTGTTTTTATGTTACACCTGTCCATAGAGTGGACTTTTCCACTTGCGTACACGTACGAAAAATCCTATTTCTTGGTCAGGGAGTCACATAAAACGATGATCTTACTTCGGGCGATAAAAAAAAGAATACGTGCGATCTAGGCATTCATTGTTTTGTCGCCCTTGGTATATAAAATACTATTGTTCTAATTTCTCGGATGATTGCTATACCAAGAATGTTGAACACATAAGGGCAAAACCATCTGGGCCGTGTGGTCATTACCCCTCCCGTCGTACAAGGCGACTAAGGGTAAAAACAGCGATGAGTGATGGGCACCAGCGTTCCTCTTATTCACGTACCACCTAACAGTATACTACGATTTACGTGCCTGATAGATGGCAATAGGCTCACCAACTATTACATGGGATATAACGTATAATTGGCGCAAAGCTAGCTAAAGCTATAACAGAGGTGTAAGCGAAAGCTATAACAGAGGTATGAACTAAAGCTTAACAGACCAACGTCCAGCCAGGGCGAATATCACATTTTTAATTAGGCACCGATGAACTAGAAATGAGTTTGATTTATTTCGCCGCAAGCGAAGGGGCACGACGGGGTGAATAATAACGAAGCACGCCGACGCAACTGAAAACTTAAGTCTGCTTTCGTTGGGTCCGCTATGGTCAGCGAGTTTCACTACAAACCGGTGGTGAACTCATTTCTTTGACATTATACCTAAATATAGTTATACATAAATACCACTTATTTATAGGCAATGGTCCATCAACACCCAGTTTTCACCTATTGCCATCGGTTTTGGTTTGATTGGTTTAATTGATGGTAACAACGTTTAGTCGAAAATCGCTCTGGCTAATTTTAGTTACAATATAGTCATTCCGCATAATTATTCATTATTGGTAGAATTTTATTTAGGATATTTTTTTGTTTGTTGAAATAATGTCATTTCACCGAATTTTCATACATACATACATACATAAATCACGCCTATAATCCCGAAGGGGTAGGCAGAGGTGAACTAGCACCCACGTTTCGCCAGTTATGTTAGGTCCTATGTAATAGGTGGCGAGCCTATTGCCATTTATCGGGCACAAAAGTCGCAGTAGGTAATAGCTAGATGATATACGAGGAACGCTGCTGCCCATTCCGAATGGGCCTGGGAATTTTCAAATGCACTAATTTTATTTAACCTAATGTTTAACTAGACTAGAGAATCATTTAGTCAAAAGATCGTATCGAATATTCAGTTCAGCAATAATCAAGCCAGCAAGCACGCAGCATGCAAGCAAGCATGCTGTAAGCAAGCATGCTGCAAGCAAGCATGCTGCAAGCATAGCTTCCGTAATCGCAAGACGATTATCTTTGCGTTGTCTAGATTCTCAGGTTTATTATAGAGGCAGATTTTGCGATGAGGCATTTTTAAGCTGATCTACGGCTGACGCTTTTGCTAATCGGATTTTGAGGCAATTACCGTTCTTATTGTTACTTCGGTGTTAATTTTTATTGTCCCAATTCACTTCTACTAATCTCAACTTGGCTAATGAGAAAAGTTCAGCATTATCTCTGTCACTGTTTTAAAGGACAATGCTGTTTTTATTTGTGCCACTCTGAGTTTACTAGAGTGTGAGCTTTTCAATTGTTGTCTTCCAACTCTTAAAATTCTTGTAGTGATAGCGTTAGTAAGGTTGGTATTGTTGGTAATATTTATCTACAATTATACATTTTTTTGACATATTTATCGTGTTACCTAAACTGTTACCAGTAAAAGGGTTTCGCACAGGAAGACAAAGGCAGTCAGAACAGCGGTCTTAACGCGTCTTCTGAAGTACGGAGGAACTTGACAAGGTTAATATAATATCAAAACTACTCTGTCCTGAAATTAGTCAAAGTGGAACATATTTTATTTATGTGTACTAGATAATTAATTATGTATCAGATTGAAATCGTTCAGGTAATATAAACAAAGATGACCTTACACAGACGCAAAATGAACCTGAAAAACATTTTAATATCATTGAAGCGTCGATTCTTACGGATAAAGCCGGCCAGCGGTAAAGAGACCGTTACAGAATAATTCATTCAAGTTCTAATGAAATGGAAGCGTGCAAAATTGAAAACAGTTTCGCGTGAAGTTGCTGAACTCTTTGTACATGTAATTGCCTCATATTGTTTGAAGTAAACACACATTTTTGTTTGAACTTTGGACGGCTTTATCTCTTAAAAGGCTTTCTTGTTAAGGTTTGTTTTGAAGTAAGTATTTCATACTTCCTAAAGCTTGTTATTCTCTCTAAGCTTTGACAGTACCACTTTATTTCACAGAATATTTGTAATCTCTGTGATTTAAGTTAGTTTGTGATTGTCGTACAATGCAATCTCTATCTCCGAAATTACAAAAGCACTTTAATTTCCCCTCTGCTGGGCATGCTGGCCTTCTCTATTGACGGAAGAATTATAGGGAGAATGAGACTTATTCCACCACGCTGGCCCAGTGCGGTTTGGTGGATATTAGCAACTACAGAAGCAGCAGGGACCATTGGCTTAACGTGCCTTACGAACCACGCAGGAGCTCGAGATAATATTTATTTGGTCATCTATACAATGCCGTGTGGTGACGGCAGAGTAGAATACAATTGTCACCACCCCAAATCTCTCCCGTGGGTGTCGTACGAGGCGACTAAGGACAAATCAGTGATGAGGAAGGGGCAGCAGCGTTCCTCTCATACCACCTAGCAATGTACTGCGACACTATTGTGTATGTTCTATGTTGTGCGATATATGGCAATAGGCTCGCCACCTATTACATGGGACCTAACATAATTGGCGAAACGTGGGTGCTAGTTCACCTCTGCCTACCCCTTCGGGGATATAGGCGTGATTTATATATGTATGTATGTATCTATGCAATGACCGGCCTTATCCGACATTAATTAGTATAATTATGCAATCGCAGGCCGGGCGCGCTACGCCAGGCTAGCTCAGTCAGTAGACCATGAGACTCTTATGAATTCTCTTGGACAAACGGTTTTGACGTCTAGCTTCTTGACGATTCGTAAGTGTATCGTAATCATACCAGCCCCCCTAGCCAATCTATCTATCGAACGGGTAGAATACAAAATGTATGATACTGAAGTATTACAGAGAACTTACTTTTGTTTTCTATGCATTCGAATAGATAAGCCACTTGTCTAGGCCCTCATATGAATAAACGAATGTTGACTTTGACTTTCAAGAAATAGCAAAATGCCCGTCCACATACGTCCAAAACGGTCGGTTATTCGGAATATCTTATCGGCACCAAACAAGCCATTGTGCCCATAAAAATGCTCATTATTTCAACGTCATAAACAACAAAGCGTATTACATTACTATAATGCGGCTCATTAACAATGCCTTATCGTGGCTATACACGTTTTAATGATATTTTAAAGAGGGCGTTCCTATGAAAGTCGTAAGTTATTTTATCGAGCTTCAGCGGCGGAGGTAATGTGGGCCGACACGCGAGGGCGGTGATTAAAATTAATAAAATTAGTCGGTATACACGCCGCCAATATTTACACAACTAACAGTCGTAAGTGGGTCATAGGTAGCCTTTGTTTCGAGCCTGGGGTGGAATCGGAAAGGCTACCGGCGCGAACGGCGGCTTTCCAGTTAGAGGACTTCACCCCATAGCTACAAACCATCTCAGTTTTGAAACAGGATCTTGTCAGTGCTACCTGTGCTACGAGTGCTACTGAACTGTTCAAACTGAACAACTTTCGCTAAAGGACTAAAATCGAAATCTCAGAAAAAAAAATCACTTCCCCGTACTAAACCGAGAACCAGCTGACATCAGTTTGTAAGGCCGAGTGTTTATTTTTCTGAGATTTCGATTTTGGTCCCTTAGCGAAAGTTGTTCAGTTTGATGGCCTGAATAACCCTTTTAAATATGAGTACACCTCTATGTTCCACTTTGTATTATTAGCGTGTGATTGAAAATGAAATGCTGCTATTGATATAGCAATCACTGTCAATAATAAGGTACTCGTAAGAATAACTGCTCAACCGCTAAAATAACGAAATTAATGACTAGTTAATCGCCTCTATGCAAGTGACGAAACTTCGATTATTACGACAAGTACAATATTTATGTTCGAATGTAATAATCATTGCCTAAGTCAGATGTACACTACATACATACATACATAAATCATGCCTATATTCCCGAAGGGGTAAGCAGAGGTGAACTAGCACCCACCCACGCACCCAAGTCAGATTTAAATCTTGGAAAATAAAACACCACAGAAATACTTTAAGGAAGAAATACAATTAATGCAGAATTGGTTTTTACATGGACGATCGTTATGTTAAGAAAACAAGTCAAAGCAGCTAAAACTTTGCTTCTTATCTAAAATCCTATGATAAGAAACCCCAAAACCTTCAATTGAAACACTAAAACAAAGAATACACTAGGGGGCCTACCGCCTAACTCGATTGCTTAAGCAAAAGCTATAGTTTATGACGCCATGCTGTCATTTCGCACCAAATGTACCTAAACTATTAGCGATAGCTTTGAACGAATGATCACCGAATGATTTTGTATGAATTTGGTACAAAATCCGTGCCGCTTAAAAATTCAGGATGGCTGCTATAGCGGTAAACAGTGCATTGCAATGTAGCTATCATCAGCAATCGAGTTAGGCAGTAGTCCCCCTGGCTTCGCGGCTACGTCTCACTGTTTGAGTATGACACTTTCAGTGCTTCCACTCCTTATAATAATAAAATATTCTCGCCCCTTTTCTGTTCAGAATTTGAAAATATACGCCCCACTTTCCATACATTATTCAAAATACGCGCGCCTGCAACAACAGGCAGCGGCCCAATTCCAACCTGTCCCAATTCCGACGACCTTCAAAAATATCTTATCGGAACTATTAATAAATGATGGGCCTATATCGCACCGTACCCTTCCTTACACTTTATCAATAACTTGCCTGGTCCCTTAATATTGCAGGGGCGTTCCGAATGAAGATCTCCTGAATATTATATTCGGGAAGGTAAAGAGGCTGACAAAGAAATGCGACTTAGAATGTTGCTTGAACAAGCAGCACCCTTACCATGGGAACTAGAAAGTCACTGGAAAGGTGACAATATATTAGTTTTCGATGTTTGATAAAAGTATTGTATGTTAACAATATATTAAGGAAGACGTTTCATATTAATAGTTAGGTATCAGAGATGTAATGTGATTTCTTTAATTTTACAAGTTCACTACTGGAACATGAACGATTAGTTTTAGCATTTCTTTTATTTAAAATTGAAGTATAGAAGTAAGTAAAATTAAGATGGGGAAATATATGCTTACTTTTTGGACTGGATGATACAGTGTAATAAATGTTTAATTCTTTTCATCATTTATTTATGTGGCGTTGAAAATGAATGTTAAAAGATAATAATTTAAAAGTTAAACAACAATACTTTTTTTAAACATTTTTTTCTTTCAAATAGCCTGTATAACTAAACGTGAATACGTAGTAGGGTATCGGCTGCTCGAGTAATGCTAAAGCGAAACAAAATACCGGGTTGGGTCGAGCCCTGGAGCGCTGAAATTATTTATTTAGCAGGTATAGGCACTCAAAGGGTTTGAAGTAGTTAGATAATTGTGCCTGTTGATTTTCTTTCTAAAGTAAGCAGAAGCAATTGCTCTAATAACTGAACAATCTCTCTTTAAAAATGTCCTGATATTTATTATCACAGGCATATTCAATTTTGTTGTTGAGTTTCATTAAATATTTAGTGACGTCAGGCTACCACAGTATGTTAAATTCTTCTTCTTCAAAGATTTTGATGGTTAGAAAAAGAATTTAGAAAAAATATGGTCTTGATGCGGGAATCGAACCCACGTCCGCTGCTATCCGGGCAGGTGCCTGACTGCTCGGCCAACCAAGACACAAATTAACTTGGCGAAATTCTTCTAAATTTTACACTTCACGTTCACGTCTACATTGCGAGGGTACCCGTTGGCCGAGCGGTCAGGCACCTGCCCTATAGATAGCAGCGGACGCGGGTTCGATTCCCGCATCAAGACCATAATTTTTCGAAGTTCTTTTTCTAACCACCTTTGTACTAACAATCTTTGTACAAATTTTTCTGACATTTATATAATGTTAAAATTAAATTCGAATAGTTTTCTTCTTCTTCTTTATTTTATTGGCAATCGATCGTTGTATTGTCAAATTCTTAATCGGCTCTGTGCTTTACGTCACACAAGTTTAAGGTTGATAATCGATTGGATACATGTGTCAGTACCATATACCTCAGTAGTATGTGTTGGTATAGCTACAATAAAATATTCAAACGACCAATTCAACTATAGCGGAATTACTCGAAAGGAACTTCTGCGCCGTTAGTTTGTTAATTTAAACAATTTTAATGCTTTTCTCGTGTTAATTAGACCTGCTAACTCGCACCATACTTCCAGACAAAAGTACATTATCCACTTAGCAGTTTTGATTTACCGCCCTATCCAGCAATGAGAACTTGGTGAAACTTTTAAGAGATCTATATATTTGAGAATGATTTAAGCACATGCTAACGTGACGCGAAAACAAATGCCAGACTTTCTTTGTGGTTTTACTTATTAGTACCTACTCCTACAATAACAATAGTTTTCAATTAATCAAAATGCGTTTATTCATCATCTGGTAAGATTACACACTAATGAATCGTTAAGTCGCTAGACATAAAAAGCCTGTGAGTCCCAGAGAGAAAAAGGGAGTGCATAATATGCCTCAGTCTATAATGAAGTAAAAATACCTGTAGTTCTGTTCGCTATTTTTTTTTGACAGTAGAAAGTGATGATCACCGAACTATTTACTTATCCATTACTACTTTACTATAAAGCTATTGTGACACTTGTCCTGTGAAAACAGTAATGGATAAGTAAATAGTTCGGTGATTATCACTTTCAACTGTCAAAAAAGTTTGCGAATAGGCCTACAGATCCGCTAATAAAGCGCTGACACTGACGCATTAGATACCGAAGTTGACACTCAAAGCGTCAGAGCCCTACGCTGTAGAGAAACCCATCATCGCCGACGAGTAACGACATTAAATATTACAGGTATTGTAAATTTTCACAACTCGCTAATCACATAAGCCGAATCATACCGAGTCTATTGCCATCTATCGGGCACGTAAATCGCAGTATATTGGCTAGGTGGTAAAAGAGGAACGCTGCTGCCCATTATTCATCGCCGTCTTTACCCTTAGGCGCCTTGCGCGACACCCGTTGGAGAGATGGGGGTGGTGACAATTGTATTCTGCTCAGCCGTCACCACACGGCGTCGCTCCCTTGTCACATTATTTATTACACAGTCCACGAATCTCACGACACTTCTGTTCTTCCACAGAAACTAGAAAGTGCTCAATGCTTTATTCTCGAGAGAATCCAAAATAGTCGTTCAAGCAAAAAAAAACGGATATAGATTACTCCTAAATGGATCTGAGAATGGAAATTAACAGACGAAACTCCCCAGGGATGAGTGTTAAATTAAAAAAATTAAGAGGATCAAGACAACTCTCCTTTCGAGTTTTAATAAGACGACTGCTTGAAGTTGATTTAATTATTTAATAATAAGGCTTTCACACCATTTCTGTACGGGGCCGACTAATTTGCTCGTTCCATGAATGGAAATGAAGGCTGGCATTCCAGAATGGGGAAAATAAATTAGTCGTGAGCACAAAAACTCCGTTTTTATTCTCGCCTCTTATAGCAGCTAACTGTGTGAGAATGATGTCGTTATTTGCTAAGCAAATGTAGTCCCGTAATTAGACACTTGGCGTTCGTGACTCGACACTGGTCTGTTTGAAATTTTCTTTAGGAATTTCTGCAGTTTTCATGGTCTTTTTATTTTATTTTATTTTATTTTACACAAGTCCTGGGCTAATGTTGGCTATGTTATAGGATAAAAGTTCCTAACATTGCATAAAGTTATAATACATAATATATGTATTATAATTTAAATAATATGTAAACTAACTGAGGACTTATAACAAATATTTAAACATATTAATAATCTACATAGATACATACATACATAAATCACGCCCATATCCCCGAAGGGGTAGGCAGAGGTGAACTAGCACCCACGTTTCGCCAATTATGTTAGGTCCCATAGGTAATAGGTGGCGAGCCTATTGCCATTTATCGGGCACAAAAAGTCGCAGTTCATTGCTAGGTGGTATAAGAGGAACACCGCTGCCCATTACTCATCACTGATTTATCCTTGGTCGCCTTGTACGACACCCACGGGAGAGATTTGGGGTGGTGACAATTGTATTCTACTCTGCCGTCACCACACGGCTAATAATCTTACATTAATAAATCACTTTCAGGAACAACGAAGTTACTTAAAAGTTATTTAGTCACTTCACCGACCGACCCCATAATTTAGAGGGCGGGTTAGAAAGAAAAAGATTAATTATTACCTACAGTGTAACTGTTTAAAACTACGAAAGATACCCTTACAGATTTTAAATGTCAAATGCTATATCAATATACTATCTCAATAGTGGCACCAAGTTGTTCACTCGCGATTACCATCTCGTCCCGAATGAGAAAACTCGGCAACTGTGCCTCCTATCAAACTGATGCAGGGGCCCCTACTATTTGCATACAAATATATTATCGTACAATTTCTTACGCTCACATCTATTATCTAGTCCAAAGTAGTAAGAAGCATGGTACTTCTGTTATAGATAGGTACTAGATGAAGGACAAATTAAAATATCTACCTACTATGCTATCAATTATTTCAAGACCTCATCAACACAATGTTTAAATTAATGAAACAATCTGTGGAATCTCAATCGCAAATTTGTTAATAGCTTACTGCCGCACTCAGAGACGTCAATTAACTTTAATGAGTATTTAATGTCAAAAATTTTCATTCAAATCTAGACCATAGACCCAACAAGAATAGCGACTAGTTTTGAATTGTCATTTTTTGGCGTTATGTACTCATTAACGTTATTTGACGTCTCTGAGTGCGGCAGTAAATCTTTAATAACTTGGTACTACTGTTGTAATTTGTCAAACAGACGACGATACTAAAATTAAACTAAATTGAAACTATTCTCAAGATAAATTTCATTTTCGTTAGACAATTATAAAAGCTAAAAATACTTTCCCAAGACAAACTCTATTAAAATGCCGCAATTTGAGTCCAAATAGGTATTAATAAATTTTAAGCAAGCAATTTCAAAAAGACATTTCATTTAACCAATAGTATTTTATCAATACCTAGTCATTTATCACGTTTAATAAATGAGATATCGTATTAGTTCAAAGACATAATTTATGTGTTCAGTTTTCACTTAAGAATTTTGTGCTAGCTCATATAGTTGCTTGCTTGGTAGGTAAACACAAACCCAAAATAGCACATTTATTATACATACATTATATTTTCATGCCTACTTATCCACGACATAGTAGGCAAGGAGGTTTGTTAACAACCACATTTCACCAATTACCAGATGGATTATGGAAAGAGCCCTTTATTGTCACTTGTAGTTTATTAAAATGGCAAAGACAATTTAACTATGATATTAAAACAACTAAGCCGTGTGGTGACAGCAGAGCAGAATACAACAAATTGTAACCGCCCCCATCTCTCTCCTATTTAGCGAAACGTGGGTGTTGATTCACCTCTGCTTACCCCTTCGGGGAGATAAGCGTAATTTATGTATGTAGGTATGTATTAAAACAACCTTTATCTAAGAAATTGAAATACATAATTTTAAACACACAGTTGAAAGAATATTAAAATATATTTAATAAGAAACTAGTAGTAGGGGCCGCTAAATGCACGCAAACTTTATTCCTCGTATTTGACTAATTCCCAGCGAGTTGGACTGAGCCTGAATCCCGGCTAAATACAGCTTTGAATACCTATAAAATAACATGCGGGCTCAGGTTACACAACTACGTAAATCCTCTAACATAAGAATTTTGTAAGAATGTCACAGCGATGTGTTTGTTGAACCGAAAGATGCTAGCTTATGTTAAACGTAATTGTAATAACAGTATAACTAAACTGTGTATGGTTCGAAGTAATGATATTGATACTTTAAAAAAATTTGAAACATGTGATAACAGCAGAATACAACTATCACCACCCCCTATTGTCAAAGCGATTGTCATACGGACCAACTAAGGCTAGATGGTTGTAACAAAAAGCTGCTGCCCATTCCTGATCACTGTCTTAAACCCTGGACGTCTTCTTGTACAAACGGATCCGTGGTCTAGTGGTACGCCAACCGGAATGAAGATCCAGAGGTCCCGGGTTCGATCCCCAGGGGGGTACAAATTTGTGCTCGGTTTGGTTGGTGGTAGGACTTCTTTGAAGTCCGCCTGGCTAGCTAGCTAGCCATCTTATTAAAATCTGTCGCCATAATAATAATACATACATACATACGTCACGCCCTTCTCCCACAGGGGTAGGCAGAGATCACTTCCTTCCACTTGCTACGATCCTTACACACTTCTTTCGCTTCATCCAATCTCATCAATCTCTTCATGCATGCCCGTCGGTTTCGGGTACTCTTGACCTGGCCCTTTTTCAATAGACTTTCAATTTGATTATGAAAGATCCGCCTAGGCCTTCCCCTTGCCATGTCTCCACTCACTTTCGCCATGTAAATCCTTTTTGTCATTCTTCAATAATAATGTTACCAGCATTATTGTGTTCTGACAATGTCTGATAAGATAGCCAGCCCCTCTGTAGTTGAGGGTTCCAGGTGAAACTCGATTTCATCTTCTAATCTTCACTTGCCATCAGGTGAGATGAAGGGCAAGAGCTTCCCTGTCTAACATTAAAAAAAACAACACCCGCGGGAGTGATTGGGGATGCCGGAGTGGAGGTAGTGACAGTTGTTGTTTGCTCTACCGATACCGTCACCACACGGCCTCGAATAAGAAAGAAATAAAAAATAAACGTAAGTCAAGTCAGGCAATTAACTTCATGATACCTTCTTCACCGCCACATGTTTCACATGTTGCAATCGACCCCATAGCGGAATAAAACCCCGTTATCAACCCAGTACCGCCCGGGACGGCAGCTCGTCATCTTCCACCATAAAACGGGCGATCGGAAATTAAAACTTGTAAACTTCAACCGTTGACTACACCGCCATTAGAGGTCGTAAAGGAAATTGTAAAGTAATCCTGGCTGGAATAAGTAATACTCGTGATAGAATGTTCAAAATGCCGTGTGGTGGCGGCCGAGCAGATTACAATAATTGTCATAGTTCATAATCAACAGTTGTCATAAGGCGCCTACCCCTACGGGGATGTAGGCGTGATTTGTGTATGTATGTATAAGGCGACTAAGACAGCATTGAGTAATGGGCAGTAGCGTTTCTCTTATACCACCTAGCAATATACTGCGACTTACGTGCCCGATAGTTAGCAATAGGTTTGTCCCCTATTACATGGTACGTAGCGTAATTTGGGAAACGTGGGTATGTGAAAGAATTCGGGATAGGAAAGTCTAATTCATAAGGTTCAATAAGTAAATTGTATACGAGTTTGTCTTGTTGATTGTTCTAATAAATAAAATAAACAAATATCATTATTATTTAACACAGCAAAATATTTAAATTTCACCACTGTTTTTGTGATCGGAATGTTTCAGTTACAGGGCCTGTTTCTCAAACGACAAGTAAGTTCTGAGTAGCTTACTTGGCAGTTCAATTGTCATAATTATATTTTATATTACAACTGTCAAATGATCTACCAAGTAAGCTACTCAGAACTTACTTGTCGATTGAGAAACAGGCCCTTAAACTGCCTAAAATTAAATAGTGGTTTTCTACTCAGTATTGATAATATTCTAGCGGACGGTATTCGTATGCTTGACTTGCCTAATGTATCTATGCATAATGCGTCCTTACCCTGCGTATAATAATGTGGCAACGATAACAATAGACCAAACTGAAAGCTCTAATGAACGTCGGAAACTAGAAATGCTATTAAACAAAAGTATCTTCTGTTCTCACCACTGCAAATGTGCGCGATGAATAGTCAAGTCCATTAATATGTATACAATCTAGACTTGACTACTTTGTCGCATTGAATGCGCTTTACGTCCTATAATAAAACTTGGATGTTCCATGTGAAGTTACGTAAGTGCTCAAGTGATTAAGAATCAATAGTTTCAAAGTTTTGTTGACTTTGTGACTTAATGCGAATTCCGTTAAGATATAAGTACGTTCAGGTGTTAGTTAGTGTTGGACGTCAGAGCAGAATATAATTGTCGCCACTCCTAAATTTTCCATTTTTCGATGTCGTACAAAACGACAATGAGTACTAAGGTATCGAAATATATTTTATAGAGGTCCTCAGTGCTTCTGAAGGCACGTTAATCTGATGGTCCCAGCTGCATCTGCAGTTATTAACATCCACCAATTACCACTAGGCCAGTGGTAGGTTATGAACCACTCTTCCTGTATTCTTCCATCCATCCACATACATAAAATACGCCTATATCCCCGAATGGGTAGGCAGAGGTGAAACTAGCACCCACGTTTCGCCAATTATGTGAGGTCCCATGTAATAGGTAGCGAGCCTATTGCCATTTATCGGGCACAAAAGTCGCAGTTCATTGCTATTGCTAGGTGGTACAAGAGGAACGCTGCTGCCCATTCCTCATCATTGATTTATCCTTAGTCGCCTTGTACGACACCCACGGGAGAGATTTGGAGTGGTGACAATTGTATTCTACTCTGCCGTCACCACACGGCATACCATCATTATAGGCTTAGGTATAGGTAGTGCGCACTCCCATATTCTCCCGTTGACACGCAAGTTATCAATATCTAGCGTCTTGAAATTTCACAAGTGTATTTATATGTACACATTAATAATAAACACATTTTATATTTTGATTTGCATCAGCTACGTTTGGTGCTGCTAGCAGTGTGGACATGTTAAATGAGGTAAATTCTCAAAAATTAGGCAATTCCGTAATTGACTCGTTAACTTTTATAGCTCAATATCGAGTAAATGCGCACGACTGCTGCTGCTCGGTCGTTTAATTGACAGCATTACACCCATAAACGCCGCTCTTTGTTTAGAAATAAGAAAGTACCGAGCGAGACGAGCTATATAACTGCACTTAATGACAAGGCGACGTTCCGAATGCGGCTGACGTGACTGGGATATCAAAACGAATGACAGATCAGACTTGGAATCGTCAAATTGTCTCTTTACGCAGTTGTATTTAAAATGAGAATAGGACGCGAACTGCATTCTTCGCTGACTTGAAGGAGAAAGACTTTTTAAAATTATATCCTTAATTCCGAAGCAGGGTTTGACCCGCGTCCTTCTAAAAACTGGCCAAGTGCGAGTCTGACTCGCGCACGAAGGGTTCTGTATCATGTCTGTTTTATGTGAGCCACCTAAATTATTTATTTTCTTCTGTTTATTTATTATTCTTCTTATGTATATATTTGTATTTACATCATCTGTGAAAATTTCAACTGTCTAACAATCACGTTTCATGAGATACAGCCTGGTGACAAATGGACAGACGGACAGCAGAGTCTTAAAAGTCTTAACCCTAAAACGTTATTATTTGATTTTATTAAATTTATTATTATTAAAAAAGCTTTTTAGGAAGATGGCTTCTATAGCAAGCTCTGAAATGTTACGATAACGTAGCTAACGCTTTGCGCTGACAGAGCAGATGAATGTAAGTACCACCACACATGAATGTTAGTGGCAAACGTGGTAGGGGTTTAATGCTCGTTCTAGCTCGTACAAGATCTAATACTGTCCCGCAATCTGCGTCGTTTCTCGCTAAATCTGCCTTCGTAATCGCCAATTGATTGCTAAAAATGGCGGCTTCTCAGCCTCTTCAAAGAGCCAGTATACCTACTACTATGAATTAGGACTGACTGAGAACCTTACTCGCTACCCCGTCAAAGTCCCCTTAAATCTGCCTTTAATTGATTCGCAATACGTCTCGAAGCAGTTTATTACAGTTCCGCTCTGTTTTACTTCGTTTTTATGCTCCCCATAAAACCCGGCGGGTTGCGAATCTATGTCGTTTTGACCAAATCACCTCGGGGCGGAGACATTTTATGTGGCGATTGTCAGTTGTTTCGGAACAGGCAAGTCTTTGATTGGAAATAAACAAAACATGGTAACGCTGTTAGCAAGAAGTAATCATACCTATAGTTATCATCACCATCACCGGCCTTTTCATGTTCCCACTGCTGGCGCACAGGCGCCTATGGATGGAAGAATAAAGGGAAAATTAACCATAACCACGATGGCACAGTGTGGATTGTTGGGTATTAACGACTGCCGGTGCAACTGAGACCATCAGTTTAAAGTGCGAAGAATGGGGCTTCCGAAGCATGGAGGATCTCGTGATAGTAAATTTTTGGTCACCCATCCAATGATCAGCCTGAGCGAACATTTCTTAATTAAGACAGTCGCAGATCGACCGCGTTAAGTCACTCCAGGGGGCCGATTCTCGCCAAATTTTTGGTCACCCATCCAATGATCAGCCTGAGCGAACATTTCTTAATAATTAAGACAGTCGCAGATCGACCGCGCTAAGTCACTCCAGGGGGCCGATTCTCGCCATATACGAGATTATTACGAATTCGAGATTAAATTTCGAAGCCTTCTTTCGATTACTAAATCTCGAAGTAATTCGAACGGTTTTCCTTCGAAATAAATTGTTCTCGATTTGTCGAGAACAGCTTGAAAATCGAAAACATTTTAAATTCAAACTTTATCTCGAATTCTAAATTATCTCGATTGTACGAGAATTGGCTCCCTGGGGCCTACCGCCTAACTCGATTGCTGATGATAGCTTTAAAGCAATGCATTGCTTACGGCTATCAATTTAGCTAGCAACCATCTTAAATTTTTAGGCGGTATGGATTTTCTTCCAAATACATATAAAATCATTCGGTGATCATTCGTTCAAAGCTATCACTGATAGGTTTAGGTGCATTTGGTGCGAAATGACAGCATGACGTCATAAACTATAGCTTTTGCTTCAGCATTCGAGTTAGGTGGTAAGCCCCCTGGTTCTCAGTATTTAGAATTAGTCAGTCGTTTCGTATTTATTCATTAAAATCTTAAGGTTATACGAATTATTAAAAATAAAAATCAGTCTTATATTGCGCACAATGTAAAGTTTTCTTATTACATTACCAAAATTATTAATATTTTAATACAATATGCAAGTTAGCTAGCTCGCATAAGCATTGTAGGTGAAAATTATATTCTAAGATTTGCACATTAAGTGCAAGTGCAGGGATGAATAAATTATAGTAGAACAGGTGCGGACTATGCGACGGAAATGTTTGAAAATAAAATGTTGTATTCAAGATTTATCAAACTCTAACTGCCGCACTCAGAGACGTCAATAAACTTTAATGAGTATTTAATGACAAAAATTTTTATTCAAATCTGGAACATAGACCCGGCAAGAATAGCGACTATTTTTGAATTGTCATTTTTTGACGTTAAGTACTCATTATCGTTATTTGACGTCTTTGAGTGCGGCAGTAAGACATATAGTAATAATGTTCTTTTCAGGAGTCCTAGTACGGTCAACCTCACGCCACGCACGCAATTCCAATATGTTAAATTTTATACGTCAAAATGAAAATTTTACGTATTGGTGCCAAACAAGTTAAGGTTAACAATCGATTGGGGCTATTTGCCAGTTTCATACAGATAGTATGCCTTGATTCAGTTAAACTGAATTTGAATATCTAAACTAAACATTTTCCTCACGTTTTTGTAAAAACAAAATATTTAGCATTCTGCACTCCTACTCTATATAAACCTCCGTCCGCGCCTTTTCGTAAAAACGGGTACAACGATTTTGCTTCACGTATTAATATAGATTATTTAAGGCATCTACAAGCCCTGAGTCCGTACCTGTTCAAGTCTAACATCACATAAATAAGATGTGTTCGGCGCATCTTCAGTTGGACCCGCAGCGCTCCGCGAGCGAGCAAAGCGAGCGGAGCTTTGGCAATTTGCTCAAACACACCGTTTCGTCTCCGTTACACCGCCTTACTTCTGTTTGTCGGGTTTAATGCTTAGTATTATACTGTGCTGCCAGATATCACAGTTCTTGTACACACGTACTGGAGTAAGGATTTTGGTTGAAATGGTATTTGTTCAAGATGCTTAGAAATGTTTAGCGCAATAATCTTTCTTCGCAGCACCCAGGCTTTAGAGGTTTGTGCAGTATGTTTTCCCTTTAATTTATATCATCCACCTACATCCTTTTTACCGCCTTCGTGGTTCGCCCACCGGAATGAGATCTCCGAGATTCTAGGGGAGTACAAATTTGTGCTGGGTATGGTTGGTGGTAGGTCTTTATTCAAGTTCGCTTGGCTACCTACCACCATCTTATCAAAATCTGTCGCCATGATAGTAATGTTAACATCATTATTGTGTACCGACATTGCCATAAAATAGCCAGCTCTTCTGTGGTGGAGGGTTCCAGGAAAAGCTCGATTCCATCTTCGGCCCTTGTCACGTACCATCAGGTGAGAAGGTCAAGAGTTTCCCTGTCTACCATAAAAATTAACCTCTATTCACTGCTTCAATTCCGCAAAATATGTTTCAAGTAACGACTGTTTGTCCACTCGTTCGCATCGTCCCTATAACAGTTTGCTTTTCTGGAGTACTCGCTGATAGCTCTCCATTGAGGCAGCCCAAGGTAAGCGCATTGAGGCACGTAGCCTGAGGGTGACGCGGAATTACCTCAAGATACGAGTCGAGCCTCGCCGAGTCAACTTGCCATATTTTAGCGAGTTTTCAAGGAAGCCTTCTTAAAATGACACTGAAAGTTGTGAAATTTGGTGCTGAATATATCAAGGGTAGGGTGAATCTACCAAAGAGGACGCGGTTCGAGGAAATCAATCGATCGATCAAAAATCGGAAAAAGAACTCTCATCAACATATATTATAAATTCTTGTTCTTCTAAATTATCTAAGGCCACTTGAATTTTACCATCCGAAATTATAGTATTTTGGGTTCTTCTAACAATATTGTCCCTGTTTTCTGTAGTTACTTCCGCACGTGCATTTTTTAATAGATTGTTTTATTTTATTGCAGTGAAAAGCGAAATTGTATTATCGAATTCGTATTTACTAATCACTTTATGATCACAACACTATAAAAGAAAATATATGATTGGACGGAGTATAACATTCTATACCTTCGGAACTTATAAAATTTTTCCTCGTCACATCAATCGACACACCATTAGCACATTTATCAATTTCAATTATCTTGTGGGTAAGTCCCAGTAGTACAATCAAACTCTCGGCAAGGAATCACTCCGACTCAGCAAGATCTCAGTGATTCCTGGCTTTCACTGCAAACTCAGCAGTTATGGGTTAACACTTAACTAGCACTGCTTACTACGGCTAGCATTGCTAGCACGGCACTTTACCGCCGCCACTGGCCACGCTTCTGACCTAATTGCGATCTAATTACAATTTAATTACAGCATAAAATAGCCTGAATACTAAACGATTCACTATCCTTGCGCATAAAGTTTGTCGACAGCCATGACGTCACCGTTCAAGAGTGCTGACAAAATCAATCCGATATCTTACATTTCGTTTTTTACGCTCGATATTGAATACCGTTAAAGGTGACGTTTAGCTTGTTCTAATTATCAGATGCAGTTGTTATCGGTCGAGCAGTCTCGGGTTCGAAACCTGGTAGGGGTTAATGTATATGTTGAAAGTTAGTATATTTTGTGCCTCAAGCACAAAACATTGAAATATTCGTAATGTAATCGTTTCGATAAAGAACTCTAAAAGTACAAAAATATAAAGTTACGATATTGTTTTTACTTTGTTTGTAAATTTGTATCTCTTACAGCAACCCTATCTCTAAGAGAAAAGAAGTAATGGCAGATCTACACAACACTGTACTATGTATAGTAAGGTAATAGATACATATTATTATTATATTTCTTGAAACAGACTACATAGCTGGCTACACCGCGACGAGGCATCAAGTCACGCTTGCCTCAACAAACGTGAAACTAAAGTGAACTACACACCACCCAATACTACACCAGATTTTCCACTTACAGCCATCTCGAAATTTCTCAGTCGAATTCACCTTTGTAT
The DNA here is from genome assembly GCA_963931975.1 of Cataclysta lemnata. Classification (NCBI taxonomy): domain Eukaryota; kingdom Metazoa; phylum Arthropoda; class Insecta; order Lepidoptera; family Crambidae; genus Cataclysta; species Cataclysta lemnata. The sequence continues at coordinate 14,611,494 of OZ008346.1, read as the reverse complement.
GCTTTGTAAAGGCGACCATGTATAGTCCAGAGTCAGAGGTGCTCAAACTTGAAGTGCTGGCGATCTACCTCAATATTGTTATAATACGGTCGATCAAGGCCGCAAGTATGTGTGATGTAGGATTCTCGCCTAGGTAAGGTGTAGGTATGTATGCGTGGTATAAATATTAGTTTTACTGCACAATATGTACTTTTAGCCAAGTTAAGTGCAGATATAGTTCCCGACACGTAAGTTGAACCAAAATGGCGGTCACCTGAGCAGTTATAATTGAACGAAAAGTGTCTAAACTTAATTTGGTACGCGCAGGAGCGGTTATCCTTGCGTTGCTATGGTTACAGACACACGCTGCTCCTCATACAGATCCTCAATTAATACCTGAAAACGTTTTTCTGCGCTGCGCATAGGTCAACTTATGTGACGGGTATTGTAGCTGCTTTTTGCCGCTAGCGAAAGGCGGCTTTATTAAAGGAACTTATAATGACAATAAAGTTATGAAGGGGCTGAACAAAATTTCTGTAAATAGTTCCATATTAGATTTTTTTCGAGATAGACTCAAAAAGCACACGCGATCGACCGTTTGAGCACCTCTGGTCCAGAGGTTCGATATATAAATAGCTTTCCGAAAACGGTCTCTATGTCAAGGCGATAAGCTCCTCGAAATGCGGCGTGCCCCCGTGTGGAATCACTACATAATTCAAGTCTGGGATCTCGAGCAGCAACAATGTTAGCTTCCTGTAGTTGGATATTTACAATTTAATTTGATAGCTGCTTTGTCGATGTGTGATTGAAATTGAGCCACAGTACTTTGGCAACTAGGTCCTTTCAACCATGCGCCCTTTATTAAGCAAACACAAATTGATGACTTAAATAAGGAAGCTGGCCCAAAAATTGTAAATAGTTGACTGTTAGTTAATGAACCTTCCATCAAGCAATATACTGCGATTTATGTGCCCGATAGATGGCAATAGGCTCGCCACCTATTAATTTAATTTACATGGGACCTAACTTAATTGGCGAGAAGTGTGTGTTAATGCACCTCAGCCTGCCGCTTTGTATTTTAGCTTTAACTTCTTTGACTATATACATACATAAATCACGCCTATTATATCCCCGAAGGGGTAAACAGAGGTATACACCCACGTTTCAAGTATATTCTTATCCAAGTTTCTTTTCCATTCGCACAACTCTCCAACAAAATATGATTTATTGGCAGCCAAAATGTAACATGCCGTTAACACACATTACTCCTAACTCGTATTAAAAGGGCCAAGCTGTTTTTTTGCTTGTTAAAACCTACTCTGTAATAATCAGACGGAGTACTCCCGCGAGTGCGAAGTTGGTGTCAGACTTTCTCTTTGGTGGAGGCGCCAGAGAATTTCGTAATAAAAATAAGCTTTAGGCGCTGCCTTGCGAATAATCGACAATTTCAATAAAGGTTTACTCCTGTCGTTTATACATACATGCATACATACATAAATCACTATATCCCCGAAGGGCCAGGCAGAGGTGAATTAGCACCCACATTTCGTCAATTGTGTTAGGTCCAATGTAATAGGTGGCGAGCCTATTGCCATTTATCGGGCACAAAATTCGCAGTACATTGCTATTGCTAGGTGGTACAAGAGGAACGCTGCTGCCCATTCCTCATCATTGATTTATCCTAAGTCGCCTTGTACGACACCCACGAGAGATATTTGGTGGAAGTAATAACTTATTTTACAAAAAAAGTGGTTAGTGATGCGGGAATCGAACCGGCGTCTTAGCATCTGCCCGGATTGCAGAGGACGCGGCTTCCATTCCCGCATTAGACGATAATTTTTCGAACTTTTTCCAACAATTTTCTTTGTAAAATTAAGAAATTATTAATTAAAGAAATGAATCACTTCAGGAACTTTCCTTATCACAAAATAGATTTTTCATAAAATCATTTAGGTAGTATTTTAATAAACAAATAATTATAGTGCGCGCTTGGAAATTATTTGTTTTTAATAAACAAATAATTTCCAAGCGCGCACGCTATTTTTATCTTATTTTTCGTGCGCCAAAAGTTATAATCTCTATACTCTCTCTGTCTGTCTATACTATTGTTTTGTACACTATATCTCCGCATAATATAAATGCTTAAACTATCGCTAGGGTTGGCTGGAAGAGATCTCAGCTAGAGATAAGCTCACCTTTGTAAATGGCTTTTCTTGTTTAAGTTTTGTCAATTTTCATGTGCACAATAAACAATTTACTACTATATTCGATTTTAATTTTAACTATATTCTATATTCGATTTTAATTTTAACATTATATAAATGTTAGAAAAATTACTACAAAGATTTTGGTGGTTAGAAAAAGAACCAAGACAGTGTTGGTTGGCCGAGCGGTCAGGCACCTGCCCGGATAGCAGCGGACGCGGGTTCGATTCCCGCATCAAGACCATAATTTTTCGAAATTCTTTTTCTAACCACCAAAATCTTTGTACTAATTTACTACTATACTGAAACTACGTTCAAGCGGTATCGCCTTCAGTTTGTAACTTGGACTCACCCGCGAATCGCCTTTGAGTGAGCTGCATTGGGAATTTGATTACTGAACAACAATGTTCACAAAGGTTGAAATTTGTTATCAAGAATTGCCTTTTTAATATGAAGTGAAAATATTCGGTTATGAAGCAAGAGTCTGCTTCAACTTGCCGTTTAATTTTAAAGCGAACGGAGACTACACTCGCAAGTCGAGCTTTTAGACATAAATCGATGTACAGCCGTTTGCCGTGTGGTGACGGCAGAGTAGAATACAATTGTCACCACCCCGAATCTCTCCTGTGGGTGTCGTACAAGGCGACTAAGGATAAATCAATGATGAGGAATGGGCAGCAGCGTTCCTCTAATACCACCTAGCAATAGCAATGTACTGCGACTTTTGTGCCAGATATATGGCAATAGGCTCGCCACCTATTACATGGGATCTAACATAATTGGCGAAACTTGGGTGCTAGTTCACCTCTGCCTACCCCTTCGGGGATATAGGCGTGATTTATGTATGGATGTACAGGTTGTATCACAAACTGCTTTTTATCGATATAGTAGTTGTTTGATACACACATAAATCACGCCTACATCCGCGAAGGGGTAGGCAGTGGTGGACTAACACCCACGTTTCCCGTCGTCCGATAGATGGCGAGCCTATTGCCATATATCGGGCATGTCATCATCACCACATCATCATCACCAGCCCTTTAATGTCCCCACTGCTGGCACGGGCCTTCCTTATAGATGGAAGAATATAGGGAGATTGGGCCATAACCCACCGCGCTGGCCCAGAAGCACGGAGGAATTCGAGATAATAAATTTTTGGTCACCCATGCAATGACCGGCCTAGCGAACATTAGGAATTCGAGATAATAAATTTTTGGTCACCCATGCAATGACCGGCCTAGCGAACATTACTTTGTTTACGCAATCGCAGGCCAAGCGCGCTATGCCACTGCGCTAGCGAGTATATCGGGCATGTAAATGATAGTATATTGCTAGGTAGTGTAGGACGAATGCTACTGCCCACTACGCATCGCCGACTTAACCCTTAGTCGCCTTGTACGACGCCTGCGAGAGAGATGGGGGTGGTGACAATTTTATTCTGCTCTGCCGTCGTCACACGACCATTTCTAAATATACATACATATATACATATGTCACGCCTTTCTCCCACAGGGGTAGTCAGAGATCACTTCTTTCCACTTGCTACGATCCTTACATACTTCTTTCGCTTCATCCAATCTCATCAATCTCATCATGCATGCCCGTCGGTTTCGGGTACTCTTGACCTGGCCCTTTTTTTAATAGACTTTCAATTTTATTATGAAAGATCCGCCTAGGCCTTCCGCTTCCCATTTCTCCATTCACTTTCACCATGTATATCCTTTTTGTTATTCTTCTTTCACCCATTCTTTCGACGTGACCAAACCATGCGAGCATCCCTTTGTCAATCCTTGTCATTACATCTTCTTTCAAACCACACCTTTCTCTTATCACACTGTTATACAATCGATCGCTTACCCTTACCCCAACTATATAATGGGTTTAACATTTCTAAATATCATTAAACTTAATATTTTATTAGTGACAACGCTGCGTTGAAATTAATATCGTTACAGAGCTAGCTAAGCTTAGTAACCTTTGCAACACGTTAGAAAGTTCTGGAGACGTCTCCCACGATCCTCACGTGGTGCATCAGATCTTAAGACAATAGATCGGGAGCGATAAGACGCTGATGCTATCGGATAGGTTTAAAGCAGGCCTTTGAATGGTCCAAGTGAACAGAGGAAGCGGTGTTATTTATTTTGTTTTTAATAAGCAAGCAACATAAGTTGAGTGTGTGAGGTGTGTAAATTCTATATAGTTAGTAGATAATCAAAGTCCAGTTTGAGTTAGACAATAGGTGTGATGTAATTCTCACTCTTTCTATATTGCGTGTATGACTGTGTGCGTATAACATAATGTAGACAAACACAAAAGGCAATTTATTGAAATATATAAAATGTAAATAAATTGCTTTCAGCCTTTTAAAAAAAACAACAGACAGTGGTTTATACCTTAGCAAGTGAAATAGTAACCAAATCGTTTGTAAACCAAAATTTAAAACTCAGGGTTCAATCAATATGACTGCATTTTTTAAAGGAAAATACTAATAACAAATGATAAATAACAAACAGACATGATATTAACTGCAGAAGCAAGATGATTTTTAGCATTTTTAAATTTGTGATTGTCCGAAGTTCGTGTATATAAACTATTCGTTTCACCTGTCACTTGCACCACTGCGCAAGGTACAAGGGCCTGAGTTACCAGCGTCTTCCGACAATGCACTTAGCTCCAAGCGAAAAATCCTTCATTGTTCCCAGACAAATTACCCGCACAGAATAATACGCAGCACCCGGCTGAAATGTAGCTATGATTCAACCCGAACTTGACCCGGAGGATTCAATGAATAATAAATACGTTCGCTTCCACCGAGCACTGCATAGTTAAATACCATTGCGATTGCTTTATTGAAGCGATTTCCTTACTCTTTAATGGCATGTATTTTTAATCTGATTGCAGACACTTTTCTTAATAGCCAGAGGGAGGTGTTGCAGGTTTATGTGCATGACTTCAATTGATTTTCTCGCGTATAGAAATTGATAGATACGGTATGAGGGTAGAAGCATAAAAACAAATATAAAAATGTACAATAACGTTTTAAATTGAATGAATGTTGTAATGGACTATATAGAAAAGCGACGTAGCGTGAATCTTCAAATATACTTAGTATCTTTTACCTTCTGATTCTTGATATGAGAGATGTACTATGAGGAATTAAAGTGAAAGATTGACCTGATTGAATTCATATCTCTTAGGTGATCTTCCTCGCCAGTAAATACCTACTAATTACTTTAAGTGATTACTTTTATTTAACTATAAAAGCAGAATTCAATAGGTACAGTTAGCAAAGGGGATGAATAATTTTAAGAAATCTTTTCCAAAGAACCCAAGCTCGTAGAAATCGATAAAGTCAATAAATAGCGTCACAACACAAACGAATATTTATGACAGCTACGTCACAAAGTGAATAAATCTTTGTATTAAGCTCTAATAAAAATCAAATCACGACAGCAACGTCGTTAATTTTGCCGCAAAAAAAATCAGGAAGTAGTCATTAGTAACTGTAAGCAAAGGGCTGCCTACTATACAGTCTCGGAGTTGCCCTGACCAAATATTGCCACAACTATACTTCATAACCGTAATCTGTTGAGAATAACTAAAGCCGGCTTTGTAGGTTAATTGGAAGTCAATAAATCATGAGCTGAGAGGATTGCTTTAATACATTTTACAAGACTCCTAATCGTCGCTCAGCTAAAACGGACTAAATTACGCTTGATGGATGAGAAATTATGTTTCAACGCTAAGAATCGCTATTAAAATGGTAATTATTTTGGCCTGGATATTGTGGTTCACTTACTACAACTAGTGATTCTAGTAGCAATAAGATCCTACGGCATGTTATACGTGTTAATCAGCCTTATCGACTGTCAGTCGACCGAGAGACACCCACAGTTGGGCATAGGCCTCCTCCTAGAATCTCCAAACCGATCGGTCCTGCGCTTCCTGCATCCAACGGCATCCAGCGAACTTCACCAGATCGTCGGTCCACCTTGTGGGATCCTAACAACGCTACGCCTCCCGGAACGCAGCCGCAATTCTGCCCCAACTGCCGTCAGTCCACCTCGCACTGCCACTAAAGGTCCACAATTCTTCGGGCTATGTCAGTGACCTTAGTTCTTCTGAAGATCTCATCATTTCTGATATGATCACACAGGTAAACACCGAGCATAGCTCTCTCCGTTGCCCTTTGAGTGACTGGAAACTTTGAAAAAGGAACCTTTTTTACTATGTCAAGAGACATTGAAGTTCCCGATGAATGGCAATTTAGACTCTATTACATGAGACCTAATTATTATATGTGAAACTTGAGTATTATTTCACCTCTGCCTACTCCTGAGGGGAGAAAGACGTGATTTATCATCAAGCGATCTCGCACTGATTTCTCTCACTCATCAAGACATTTACAGTCACAAGCGGCCATTACCGCCGAACAGCGGTGCGCTCAAAAGAATCCTTTGACTTCTCCAATAAATTTCTCGCCTATCGCACTTAATTTGTAACTGCTGTGTATTCTATAGTCACTTAACTCAATGCATTTCGCTTTCTCCGACTTAAAATTGTCTGATGCAAATTACCGCTTGCGACGCCAAGAAGGCACGAGAAAAAAATTATATGTTGTTCACACTACTTATCTCAGTCGCAGCCGCTGTTATTCCCGAATCCCTTACCATGAATTCTCGACGCGACTTAATTGTGAATGTTGAAGTGAGAATATTGCGGAACATAAATTCCAAACAATTAAAGTTTGCTTAAATTACGTTCTAAATTCGTTGTTAGTCGTAAGCCGTTTCTATAATTATTAATCACGACTTTGTATATTATATTTTTATATGACACTATATTTTAGATAAAATAAATCTTCTCTCTTAATATTACAGAAAATAAAATAAAGTAATATCTACATTGAGTGCGCATAATAATAAACTTACCATGCATAGTATTTTGGTAAGTTTTGATTATGTGCGTTTCAAATATAAATCAGTTAGTATTTTTGCCTTACATTAGATTCTCGGCTATCATGTGCCCAAAGTAAGTTTTTTCTTCTTTATGTTTGACAGGGAAGCTCTTGCCCTTCATCTCACCTGATGGTAAGTGACGATAAGGGCTGAACATGGAATCGAGCTTCACCTGGAACCCTCAACCACAGAGGGGCTGGCTATCTTATCACACATTGTCGGAACACAATAATGCTGTTAACATTATTTTTATGGCTACAGATTTTGATACGATGGTGGTAGCTAGCCAGTCGGACTTCAAAGAAGTCCTACCACCAACCAAACTGAGCACAAAGTTGTACCCCACTTGGGATTGACCCGGGACCTCTGGATCTTCATTCCAGTGAGCGAATCACTAGACCACGTAGACGGTTCGAAAGTTACATAAACGGTTGTGTTAAGAACATGACGGGAAAATGTTATTATTACTAGTAAATACTTTGGGGATAAAGGCGCATTCTGTGTATGTTAGTACTGAGTCGATTTCGTGCCCTTAAAAAAAATTACTGATGAACTAAACAGAAAAAAAATATTAACAGGCGACTAATCATCTGATGACCAATGGTAGGGGTTGCGCTCACAAAAAAAAACGCAAAAGAATCCTTAAAACGGCGCCGATAAACAATCGCCGGCCGATTACAGACGTATTAATCACGGGTGTCATAACCGAAACCTGCGTAGTGAAATACGGTCGCATAAAAACTAGGGTCCCCCCTCGCGGGCAATAGCGGGATTTATCGCCCGCTAACTCGGGAACATCTGTCGGCGGGCAAAAACCGATCGACCGATGTGTTAATTGCGATTCTTTCGTATCGTTAACGGGGACAAACGGAGAAAGAAGATTTTTTTTTGTTTATTAGGTGGGCTTGAGAAAGTTGAACTAACTTGTCGAGATTTGGATGTCTACCTATCTGCTGTTTCGGTTTGTGTTACTCTACTAACATCTGTCATCTAGCCTAAAGTAAGTAACATAAGCACTCGTGCTATGGATACTAGTATATATATGATATATACATAGGTACTTACATAAAACACACCTATTTCCCCGAAGGGGGTAAAAACACACACATTTAGCCAATTAGGTCCCATGTAATAGGTGTACACGGAAATCGCAGTACCTACATTGCTGAGCGCATAAGAGAAATGCCGCTGCCCATTACTCAATGCTGTTTTAACCCTAGTCGCCTTATACGACACCCGCGGCTGAGATGGGGGTGGGAAGAAATATATTCTGCTCTACCGTCATCACATGGCCTACTGGGTTATAAAAATTGAAAATATACCTACATACATACATAAATCACGCCTATATCCCCGAAGGGGTAGGCAGAGGTGAACTAGCACCCACGTTTCGCCAATTATGTTAGATTCCATGTAGTAGGTGGCAAGCCTATTGCCACATATCGTGCACAAAAGTCGCAGTACTATTGCTAGGTGGGTATAAGAGGAACGCTGCTACCCATTCCTCGCCACTGATTTATCCTTAGTCGCCTTGTACGACACCCACGGGAGAGATTTGGGGTGGCGACAATTGTATTCTACTCTGCCGTCACCACGCGGCGTAAATATACTACATTACATATATGATTCAAGAACAAAATATTGTCTGTGTTCATCACAAACAGTAGCCCTTACCAGGGGATTCGAACCTCTTGGCTGACCAGCGATTTGACCAGTCGACCAAGCCGGCCGTCGAACTATATTTATCTATATTTATTACGCTTATGCTTGTCTATCTTCGCAGGGATACGACCATTAAGTACTCTTCTTCCATCGGGAAGATAGATGCCTGATTGAACACGTATGCCCCCACTTACACTACGTACCGTGTTATGTACTTGGGTGTTTTACATCAATCCTTTTAAGAATCCGTCTCTTTTAGGGTTTATACTTTAGTGTAATAATAAAAATGTAAAATAAACAATAATAACAAGTTGTTTTGAGTACTTAAGGACTTTTGTTAGGAAACAATTTAAGATAGGGCACATAAATCGCAATATATTGCTAGGTGGTAGAAGAGAATGGTGCTACTACATTACTCATCGCTGTCTTTACTGTGAGTCTTGCACGACACCCGTGGTAGAGAATGGGGTGGTGACGATTGTATTCTTCTCCATCGTCACCACATGGCTTACATCCCTAACGATCACTAATACTCCGCTATTTATTGTTGTATCTAAGTTCTTTAGACGAAATGAGTTCTTGTTAGTAACAGCCATGTCTTGAAGCCTATGTTCTATGAGAGATTGAATATCTTGATCATTATCCCTAAAGATCCATGTAAAATTCGTAACTATCGTCTTTCTCTCTAACCGAACGACTATATTTGGTCACGTGTCTTTAAGTTTAATGTGAACCTTAGAAACCTTCGTCATGCTTTGACTTAGAACTACATTTTCTCCATCAATCATTTCATACAGATATATACAATTTTGTGACATGAAAAAATTTTATACACGCATAAAATCACGCCTTTCCCTTCTAACGGGGTAGGCAAAGGTGTATTTTGTCAGGTCCCATGTAATAGGGGGCGAGCGTATTGCCATTCATCGGGATTCGGAGTAGTTTGTAAGAGTGCAACAGGATGGTTTCGCGCCATTACTCATTATAATTATTATAAGTTTTATATACTATACTCCGTCCATTCGTTTATTTTCTCGATGACAGCTCCTTAGAATGTAGCTGCGTGACGTTTCCTTATACGTTACCAAAGGGGGCGAAATGGGTGGTGACATTTGTATTCTTCTAGCCGGCACCACACATAAAATAATATTCCCCCTACATTAAAGTGAAAAGTTTTTCTAAGAACAGACTGATTGTGCCATTGACCTTATAAGAGAGTACGCCTCAATAGTCCCAAAATAATAATCTACCAAAATTCCGACTGATATAAAAGTCACAAGGCGTATGGATTTTAAACCTTTTGGAAGGTTTATATTTACCATTGGAAATTTCCATTGTACGCTTGAGTATGGTTTAACTTGTTAAGCATGCAGACAGAAAACGCCATTCTTACCTGAAAAGAGAAAAGATTGTGATGAATATATTATGAAAACTATTCTAAAGTTCAATAACGTAAAGAAGAAAACTAGTACCAGAAAGTCAGACATAGTTAACGTTTAATTTAGTACACCATATTTAAGATTTTAGAGGTAGTATCCATAGCCATTGCATATCACACACTGGCTATGAAACGTAAAGATTGTTTAAGCCTAGATAGTTATATTTAAATTAAACGTAATGTATATAGAGATGATATGGACAGGTCAACGTAATAACGGCGTATAATTATGTATAGCTCTTACAATCAATTATTGTTGAATATCGGTATTAAAATCTAAGAACTATAAATAAAACCATTACATGTTGCGACCGAACCGATAATCGTCTATTATTTTGTTTGATTATTTACAAGACGTCAATACTATAAAAAAACACTTTAAACCATAAATACTAATAAGGAGGCTTAATGTAAATATTGCTTTCCAACATCCCATCTCAATGTTTACATTAAGTACAATAAAGTGAAAATTATCCTATCTTTAAACTAACTACTACAGTAAAATAAACTTTACATATCTCATAAAATAAACATCGAAATTTCTAACACATAAAATTATCAATACAATATGCTAACTTTTCCCTAACTAAACTTTTAGTCATAAAATCTGCAAAATTTTCGTTAGTGCTTACATAATCTATTTGTAAAATTTTCTTTTGGAGTAAGTCTTTCAAAAAGTGGTATTTGACATCAATATGTCTAGTTCTTTTGGAATTTTCAAAACTCTTCGAAATCGATATGGCACTAATGTTATCTACTAACAAAATGGCTGATGATGATGCGCCTAAACATTCGGCAACACCTTTTAAATTTACCAGCCACTGTGCAGTGTTACCTGCAGCTATGTATTCGGACTCTGCTGTAGACAAAGCAACACATTTTTGTTTAGTGGAGAACCATAAAATTGGGTTTTTTCCGTGCATTATCATCCCCCCACTAACGCTCTTCCTATCACTTTTATCGCTTGCCCAGTCGGCGTCCGAATATCCATAGAGTACCGTGTTATTTTCAGATTTTCTAAAAAGTATTCCAAGTTCTTTTGTTTCTTTCAAATATCGCAATATTCTTTTTCCGGCTTTCCATAATTCTTCATTAACTTTATCCAAAAATCGACTTAAATATGAAACAGCATACGATATATCTGGTCTTGACGTTATTGACAAATATAACAGGCTACCGATGAGTTGTCGAAATGGTACATCTATTTTCTTTTCATTTTCTTTAAACGCGACATTGAAGTTGTGCTCTATCGGAGTTTTCACACCTCGACAGTCTGTCATATCAAATTTGGCTAGTATTTTATTAATCATGTTTGTCTGTCTAATCACTATAGTATTTTCATCTCTGGTTACTTCCATTCCCAAATAAGTACTAAGTTCACCCATATCTTTTACTTTAAATTCTTCTTTTAATTTTCCTATTATATGTTTGTCATTTCCCATTGTCAGAATGTCATCAACGTATATTATTACCCAACAATCCTCTTTATAATATAGACATGAGTCATAACTTGATCTTATGAAATTATGTTCTTTCATGAACGAATCTATTCTTTCATTTCAGCATAATGGTGACTCATTCAGTCCATACAATGATCTTTTAAGCCGTAAAACTTTATTTTCTTCAGCTTTCAATCCTTTTGGAACTTTAAGGTAGACCTCAGACTTTACTTTGCCATTAAGAAAGGCTGTCGGTACGTCGAACTGTCGTATTCTAAGGTTATCTGACAACGCCTTCGAAATGAGCATTTTCACTGTAGATTGCCTGGCTACTGGCGAATATATATTATCAAAATAGTCTTCTCTCTTTTGTTGAAAACCTCTTACCACTAGTCTCGCCTTCTTTGTTCCATCATCTTTCATTTTAAAAATCCATTTTGTATCAATAGCCCTCTTTCCTTTGGGTAAATCTGCTTCTTCCCATGTTTCTAATTTTTCTAACGCATTTAACTCTTTATCACCTGCATTCTTCCAATCCTGACTTGCAATTGCTTCTTCGAATGTTTTTGGAGCATCGGTCAGTAAGCTGAAGCCTTCATCAGCTATTGTACCATATACAATATTTGTCTCATAATCATCATAGCGAGTTGGTGGTTTAACCTTTCTTCCTGACTTCGTACTTTTTATCTCTTGTCTTTGTTCTTCTTCGTTTGTCATTTCTTCTTTTTCTGATTTATTGTCTATTATTGTCTCTATCTTATCCTCTATGTCTTCTATTTCATTTCTTCTGTTTTCCACTTTATTTTCCTTTTCACAATATTTCGTATAATTTTTATTGAATTTCACATCTCTCGATATTATTATCTTGTCATTTTCTGGGTCCCATAATCTATATCCAACTTTGCTGTAACCAACCATTCGAGTGCTTTGTGCACGCTTACTAAGTTTATCCTCTTTGGGTATTATTGTTGCCCACGCCTTAGATCCAAATACTCGTAGCTTTGACATATCCTTATTCCCGTACATCATTTCACAAGGTGTCTTATATTTAATAGCTTGTGATGGACATCTATTTAATTGATAAGCAGCGCATCTTATGGCTTCACACCATAAATGTTTTGGAAATTTGTCTCTGCAAAAAGTGTACGTGCTTTAGCGTATAAAGTTCTGTTCATGCGTTCTGCAACGCCATTTTGCTGTGGAGTATATGGTAATGTGTACTCCAAACTTATCCCTTTTTGCCTGCAAAAATCTTTAATCGAATTTGCTGTGTATTCAGCTCCATTGTCACACCTTATTCTTTTAACTTTATTTCCGCATTTATTTTCTAATTCACTTATATAGTTTAGTAGGTTTTGAGTCGCTTCGGACTTATACTTCAAAATGTATACAACACAAAAGTGGAAAAAATCATCAATAATGGTCATAAAATATTTCTCACCATTTGGTCCAATATTTCTTACTGGTCCCGCTATGTCCGTATGGAGCATTTCTGTAATCATTGTAGACCTCGGTCTTGCTGTTTGTTTAAACGGACTCCGCGTTGCTTTGCCTTCAATACAGGGTTCGCAAATCCTGTCAGATATTGGCAAATTCATTATACCTAACCCTTTTCTATTCAAATGGCCTAACCTCTTATGCCATAATTCATTACTCTCTTTTGATACATTACACGCAACATCATTACAAATTGTACCATTAATTCTATAAAGTTTATTTTTACATTCAGCAGTAATAAAAATATTTCTTCTAAAAATCTCTGCATTGTTTTTATTAAAATTTATATTAAAGCCAAAACTTACCATTTTATTTACTGATAACAAATTAAACGTTATATTTTTGACTATAAGTGCCTCAACAGTTATTTTTGAATTTTGATAAGCTAATTTTAATTTTCCTCTCTTATTTGTACTAACATATTGTCCATTTGCTACTAAAATTCTTACGTTGTTTACTTCTGTAACATCAAACATATATTCCATATATTTTTCATTAATGAGATGTTCTGTACATCCCGAATCTACGATAAATTCAATACTATTACTATCATGACTTACGTTATTACATGCTTCTACATCCGTACAAAAAATAAAAGAACATTCTAAATCTTCAACCTCAGCTGGAGATTCCTTTGTTATCTTCTTCTGGAATTGACGTCCTCTTCCACGTTGTCCTCTATAGGCGCGTCGTCGTTGGTTTCCTTTCTGCTGCTGCTGACCTTGAGTTCTGCATTGAAATGACTTGTGTCCATTTTTACCGCACACACCCGTTAAAAATGCATTTTCTATTTCGTCCGTTTCAGTTTCCTCATTTTGTTTCAGTTTCTTCTCATCATTTAATTGTTTTTCAAATTTTATATTTAATTGTTTTTCTGTTGCCATGGTCATTTTTTATTCGGTTTTCTGAAATTATTCTTCTTTTATGTTGTGGATCGCAACCCTACAATTAACTATTTTAGCGAATTATACGCTCTGCTACCATGTTGAATATCGGTATTAAAATCTAAGAACTATAAATAAAACCATTACATGTTGCGACCGAACCGATAATCGTCTATTATTTTGTTTGATTATTTACAAGACGTCAATACTATAAAAAAAACACTTTAAACCATAAATACTAATAAGGAGGCTTAATGTAAATATTGCTTTCCAACAATTATGATCAAATTAAGATTAAGATTGCCTATTACATTTGTCTTTCTTTATAGCTCTAAAAAAATGAATCTTTAGACAAAAGCCATCGTGCGCATTCAATGACTACATTCGCTACTGACAGTGCTACACTATGGTGGGTTCTACGAGTTAGTTTATGAACGTTTCTATGTATTTCCAGTTTAGCCTCGCTCGCTGTTTCCGCTGAGTTTTTCCCTCTATTCGTTTTGCGCCAATTTACATGCTAACCAGCTCCCACTTAAGCTTTGCTCTCTGCTCTTATCTTCTCTTAATAAATTTCACTAAGTTTGATACCGCTCTTTGTGGTTCGAAATAATTTTTAGATCAAGTTTTGGGATTCAGTTCTAAATAAATTTCTGTGCTATTAACATAATGTGTTGACTAAAAAACTATTTAATCATAACACAATATACACATGCATAGACCGTGCGTGTTTATCGCCAATAGTTGAGTAGGTTAATATGAGTAAGGTTAACAAGAATATTATTTATTGTCAACAAGAAAAAAGGAAAATGGACATGCACGAACAATAGGCGGCCTTATTGCTATAAGCAATCTCTTCGGGGCAACCTTGGTAATAGAAGCTTACATCTCATCAAACTTCAGACAAGTGACTTTGTTCAGCTGACACCGAATTATCACTGTTTCTGAATAGCGGGGCGATTTGACGTTTCTCACGGTCGATAAAGCTGGAAGTCGAACTGCGCACTTCCCGGTCGCATAATAAAACTTACCAACTACGTAGGGATGTGGCATAAATCACAAAAAGGCCGAACGTCCTCCTCTAGGGCATTGCTAACGGAGAAATGTATTTTTATGTTTTCGGCGGGCGGTACAAACGAAAATATTTTCCAATGGAAATACTGTATTTTACATCGCATTTTTTGCAATACCCTTGTTTCCTTTATTGTAATGCTCTCGGTCCGTTGGAAGAGATTCATTGAAATATTCAACAATTTATTTGGCATTTTCACATAGCAGCGTTCATTTTTGTTTAGAGATTAAAATAATCAGGATCGTGTATTCTCGTTGTCCCCATAGACCGTGTCCCATTATTTGGAACAAAGGTCATGTAATGAAATAATTAAAATTACTTCCCATTCTATCAATTGTATTTATTGTATCTTTGTATCATGATTTTAATATATTTATGTGGTCCGAATTCGATAAACGCAGTTCACAGTGGCCATGGTTTGGCAGTAAGGGTGAGGTATGGGGTCATTCTTGGGATTTAATTATTGTGATGATCCTCGGGTCCCAACCCGCTATATTTGCACATTAGTATTAGTGAGAAGTTATTCAAATCTCGCACAAGTACCTATAAGCTAGAATTGCAACCTTGGCTTCAAACATTTGAATCTCGTAATTGTGATCCTCTGACAGATGCATAAATACATACCAAGGTCGTGCCTATTTATTCCCGAAGTTAGGAAGCCGAAGTCCCATGTAGGTGGCGAGCCTATTAGCATATATCCGGCACATAAGTCGCAGTTTATTGCTATAACAAGAACGCTGCTGTCCATTCCTCACCACAGTTTTTTAACCCTCAGTCGCCTTGTCAGACAAGAGTTTGAGGATTGTTATAGTTGTATTCTGGTCTGCCATCACCTGACAGACACATGATCTTCAGAAATCCATCATTCAGCTCTATAAAGTCATAAATGATTTGTTTATTTACTTAACAGTAAAGCGAAAGCGCTTTTAAGTAAAATTTGTTGAATTAAGAATTAAATGTATAGTGACATTCGAAATAATTTTAATTCAGATAACTCAGTTGTATCAGATTTGTAGCACTGCAATAACTAAAAGATATCGAAGCGAGAGCAAGTCAACAAAAGAGATCCCAACGCTATGATCAAAGTTGGTCCCAAGTTCAAATCGTTATGAATGTCGTAAAGCGTGTCAGGGTTGACTTTAGTGTCAGAAAGTTCAAATATTTGACGACTGTTTCAAGTTTTTCACTCGAGAACTTGGAAGTGTCAAACAAATTCTAAGTGTAATTAGAATAATAATAAAAGTAATCAATGTATTAGTTTCAGAAACATTAGAAGTATATAAGTATATCAGAAACAGTTTCAGAAATTATAGGGAAATAATAATAATTATTAGAAATGGTACAAATCTCTTTCATCATGGTCCTTTTGATCACTTTTCTAAACCCTTTTCCATCAATATTCTCGATGTGGTGGATGATATAAATTAAAAGGAAGAGGATGGCTTGATGACGACAGACCGATATGAATGGGAGAGGACACATACTGCGGCAACCCCTAACTGGGAACAGGGCAGAAAGATTATGATGATGCTGTGTAACGTTTATAAGTTTTTAGAGGAAGAATTTATGTGGAGGACACGGAAATCCGACGTGTCCTAACTTGTCTCATAAAATAAGAATCTGATATGGTGAAATTGTTATCGTCACTATTTCAGATTCTTATTGCTATAATATAAAATAAATGCATATTGATTTCATTCCATCTATATATGTTATGGGCCCATACAATACAATGCCCTGTACCGCCATAAAGTATTGAATATTAAAGGGATGTCGATCAGAAAAACTACTCACTTCAACTTTAACTTCAATGATTTATTTTTAAGGCTTATACACATACAAAATAATTTACGAACGTAACGGTTAACGCTTCAAAATGTAATGCGCGCTTTCTCCAAGCTAGTGATGACGACAGTGGTGGGTGCAAAAAAAAACCCCACCAATGTTGCCAACACAAAATGACAATTCTACCAACTTACAATAATGTCATGGCAAACGAAATCAATTACATATTCTTATTCGTTAAGTCTTATGATAATAGATAAAATATAATATAAAGTAATTATTACCTAACAGCTCGGCCATCTGACCATTAGGGTACGCCCTCGTACCTTAATTTCTTCGTGTAGTGACTATCTTAAGCAATATTTATTTTCTTAGTAAAAACTATAAATTAAAACCAATAAGAATGCAGTTTGTATATTGCAATTAGCAAAATTATAATGAATTAATTAATTTTCTTTAATTTTATTTTATTTGATATACAAAATGCATAAATGACTAATAGATGATACAGTGATAAATCATAGTGATAGAAATTCTAAGTACATAACAATTATTCTACTAAATAAATCAACATATCTGAATACAGTTTATTTAAATTCATTTGAATTTGAGATTAAAATAAATTAAAACTACACGTCATTCCTCAATCCAATCCCTCGTCCACTAAATCATCTTTATCATCCTGCTCATCTGAACTACTATGAACTAAATCGGTGCTAAGATTAAGCCAATGGCGTAATTTATCCTTGGAATATATTGCTTCATAACGCCTATTATTTTTCCTAGTTATAGGAGTATCCTCAATAACATATCTATCGTTTGGTAGTATTTTCAAAATACGATAGGGTCCCTGATACTTTGCTAACAATTTCTTTGACTTACCATTATTTACGTTTATTTCCCTTTCTACTCTCACTAAATCCCCTTCCTTATATTCTATTCCTACTTTCCTAGATTTATTAAAACGTGCTCTATCCTTTTCTTGTTGTATTTTAATCCGATTACCTGCTTCCTGTCTCATTTCAGCTACTACATCGGATGAGGGGGACTTAATGGTATCGTTAATAACCTCATTCAAAATTGATTCCGAAGAATTAGTTAATCTACAGCCGAATAAAAGTTCAGATGGAGTTTTCATTGTAGTTTTATTTACTGTTGTGTTGAGACCTATTTGGATGTCGAGTATGTGTTCATCCCAAGTCCTATCGTCCATACCATGTGTTTTTGTAGAAAGTGCATCTAAAATGGTGCGGTTGAACCGTTCAACCTGGCCGTTGGCCCTTGGGGTAGCAACGGCATTTAGTATGTGTTTAATACCTGTGTCTTTCACAAACTTTATAAAAGCACTACTTGTAAAGCAAGAACCTTGATCAGTTATTAACCTAGTCGGGGTGCCGAAATAACTTATGTGTTCCCGAATCACGCGAACTGTAGTTGTGGTTTTCGTATTTCTAACCGGGCTTATATTTACAAATTTCGTAAATCCGTCCACTATAACTAGTAAGTAACAATTGCCGCGTTTACTTCGGATAAAAGGTCCTAAGTGATCCGCGTGAATAGTGTGGAAAGGTATCTCGACTTTTGGTATCAAGTGGAGTTCACCTTCACGCGGACCTCCCTGTGCTTTATGATGAGCGCATTCTAAACACGCAGCCACATACTTTTTCACAAATTTACGCAATTTAGGGAACCAGTAGGTGGCCCTGACACGATTTAATGTTTTTTCAAAACCAAAATGACCAATGTCATCGTGGTTTTTCTTAAGAATCTGCCATCGTACAGCCTTAGGTACTACCCACCTAAGTTCTCCGTCTACTTTACGATAAACCCTATCATCTTTTAGTTTGTAATTATTGTGTATATCGACTAGCTTCTCAATATCGGTTTGTTCTAAAGCTTTCTTGATCGCAATAATTTCGTGATCAATGGATTGAGCTGTTACAAGCCAGTCTTCCGTATCAATTTTAAGTACGTCTAAAATGTGATTTTCACTTGTGGCTGGTTCGACCGGGTTCCTGCTTAGAGCGTCCACGTGTGCCATTTTATTACCGGGTCGAAATTCAATCTCACAATCGAACTCCTGTAACTGGATCCACCACCGCGCTATACGTGGGACCAAATCGCGCTTAGTCATGGTAGTGCGAAGGGCACTGCAGTCTGTAATTATTTTAAAGGGTATTCCAATAAGGTACACCCTAAACCTACTGAGGGAAGAGATAACTGCCAACGTTTCCAGTTCAAACGAATGGAATTTTTGTTCATTTAATGTAGTCTTACGGCTATAGAATGAAATAGGTTGTAAAATACCTTCATTATTCTTTTGTAGCAATACACCAGCTACGCCTAGTTTTGATGCATCTGTGTGCAATTGGGTCTCGGCTAATGGATCGTACAAAGCAATTACAGGTCTTTCAGTTAGTTTTTCCTTAAGAGAATGAAATGCGGTGTCCTGTTCAGTTGTCCATGACCAATTTTTGTTTTTACGTAAGAGATCGGTAAGAGGTCTTGCTATAATAGCGAAATTTCGTATAAATCGTCGAAAGAAACTCGCGAGTCCTATGAACTGACGGACTTCATGTTGGTTCTTTGGAGTCGGAAAATCGGATACTGCTTTAGTTTTTAGGGAGCCCGGACGTATACCATTTACTCCTACCTCAAATCCAAGAAAATCTATATCCCTAAGGAAAAATTGGCATTTGCTCATTTTAAGTGTCAACCCTCCTTTTCTCAAAAGTGATAAAACCGCTTTTAGACGTGATAATCCTTCTTCAAAATTATGAGCGGGAATAAGAACATCATCCATGTAAATAACAGCGAAAGTCGCCTCTGCTAGTATTTTATGTACCGTCCGTTGAAATAAAGCTGGAGCGTTAACTAGACCGAAGGGCATGCGCAAATATTCAAATTGCCCCTCAGGGGTAACAAATGCGGTTCTGTGTCGAGACTCCTCTGCTATAGGTATTTGATAGTACCCAGATGCTAAATCTAAAGAAATGAAATATTCATGACCCGCGAGACGATCTAACTGGTCTTCTACACGGGGAAGAGGATAATGATCTTTCTCTGTTTTACGATTGATCGCTCTATAGTCTACGCAGAGGCGCTTTTCGCCAGTCTTTTTTTTCACGAGAACAATTGGACTTGCGTATGGAGATGAAGACTCCTGAATTATATTTGCGTCTAACATTTCTTTTACCATGTCGCGAACAAGACTTTTCTCTGAGAACGATAGCCGATATGGCCGGTAAACTACTGGTTCAGAATCTTTTAATTTAATTACCATTTCGGAAGTATTAGTAAACCCTAAATCTTTTAAGCCAGTAGAAAAGCAGTCGGCGTATTCCTCAATTAGTAGTTTTAATTGAAGGACTTGGTTAATTGTTAAGGTCTCTCCATAATTTATATTTTCGAGTTTATCTACTTTTGGTTCAGCAACGGCTACTGTATTAACGCTCAATATCAATCTAGCACGCGTAACTAAACTACTCTCAATAAATTGTATATTCTTATTCGACAAACTCTGAACTAATAATTTACCCCGGCCTTGTTCTAGCTGGTATTCACCAGGTAAAAGAAAATACATATTTCCGAGTATACTTCGAATAGTACCATTCACGTAAATATTTCCAGTAAATTCAGTATCTGATTGCACTGTTAGGGACTTCATTTCATATGGGCCAAAGGAAACGTCTTCTACTAAGAACAGAAATATTTTAGTTTTTCCGTCCGACCTTTCAAATATTAAACGCGTAGGGGTTTTAGTTATGTGGATACCCGGAAGTTCAGTAAACGTGTGTCCTAAAAGGATAGAACATTTTAAGAGAGAGTCTTTTACTACGAACATTTCTATAGTCTCTTTAATACCCTGCACTTCAACACTAACAATAGTTTTAGCAATCGGGCTGACAAGTTTATCACCAAATCCTTTCATCAAAGGTAAATTAACATGACTTAAAGGAAGAGCCAAACTTGTCGCAACAGATTGTTTCATAAAGCTACAGTCACTACCTAAATCTACAAAACAATCATGTGGTATATCATTCAGCTTAATACGAATATAATATTTTTCATTCAACTTTACGTTGTCAAAATCACTTGCGATTTTGAGTGAACCTTGATTGTCCTCAGCATCAAAATTGACGATTTTAAGAACTTCTTTATTAATAACATCTCTAGGTTTGTCTAGAAATTTATTGTTGTTATTATTTGCTAACTTAGGGCAAGACGCGATTTTGTGACCTATCCTATAACAATTACTGCATTTCTCTAATGGTTTCGGACACCTGTGACAAGCATGACCTTCTTGACCGCAATTGAAACATTTGATCGGTGGCTTGTTAACCGGGTTAGTAGTAGGTTTGGCAGGTGTCGAAAACATTCTATCAGCTTTTACCTTATTACCTAAGTTGGTGTCTTTGTGTTGTCCTACTTTAACTGATTTTAAGTATTTTAAAACTTGTTCAGGCGTTTCGAATTGAGCGGCCTGCGCACCCACTTTTATAGCACGGTCTTCAATACCGAAAACAATGCAATCGACCGCATGTTTACCCGTTATTTGACATCTGTTTAATAAATTTAATTTAGCGTAAAAGTATTGCTCCAATGACTCACCATATTTTACCCTTAATGCAAGCATTTCCGTAAGTAATTCTGCGTAATTGTCCCTAGATGGAAACGATTCAATTAGTTTAGCTTTCCATTCGGACCAAGTGAAAAGCACGCTAGGTAAACTCTGGTACCAAGATTTAGCTAAACCTACCAGCTTTGGCAAAGCGTAATGAATCGTTTCTCTCTCGTCCCAATCATAAATCTTCGCGCATTCTTCGACTTTCATTAGCCAATTGGAAATTGTTTGACTTTTAGACATGGGGTCGAATTCAGGGATGACGTTTGTATTAGGGGATAAAATCTTATGACTATTACATTTAGAAAAAACTTTCATGGCTTCAACAAATTCTGTAATCATATGATTATTAGACCTATGCGACTTAACCCTAGATGGCGATTTATTATAGTCAATAGGACCATATTTTGAATATCTATTTGGTGACGGCGAAGGCCGATTACGCTTGCGACGTTGCTGCCACTCGCCTTTATCTACCCGTTCTGATATCGAACGTTCGTTTGTTCCAGTTCTATCTTGACCTCTGAATCCCAAATGTCTCTCTGGCACACCACTTGAAGAGTAACTAAGCTGATCAATATCACGCGATCTCCGCTCTCGTTCCCTTATAAGACTATCATCGTTACGCCGCATTCCCGGACGTCGCTCCAGCTCACCGTCCGAAGAATGCGGGGATCGTTCCTGTGGTCGAGTCGAGCGTCGCTCATGCTCACCACTCGACTCTTGACAGAAAGATCGTGCGCCCCTCGAACGTTGCTCAAGCTCGTCGTTCGAGGGTGCCTGCGAGTGATTTAGGTGTCGCTCAAGCTCATCACCTACATTGTATACAGACTCACGGTTTCGATGCCTGCTTCTACTTCTATTCAGCGAACGCGGACGCGCGGACCACATTGGTTGTCTCGTGCCACTCGTACTTGTCAGCACCGGGCTTCGATCTCGCTCTGGGGTTTCCAAGTTGCGTCCTCGTCCACTCTAAATAACTGGATGGTCCATTCTGTAACTTTGAAAATTTTCTTTATGAGATGCCGCAAAAATAACATTTTTCCTCTCATCATCGTTGTAATTATTGCGTTAATCAATATAATAATGATATGACAACAACAGACATAAAATAAAAATGTCGTTCATTCATATAAAGCATTATCAGATCCGCTCATGAATCGTCAAAGAAATAACGTTAACCATAGGAAACGTGCCAATAAAATAATAATTAGCTGATTAATATTTAAGTAGAAAGAAACATCGAACAGTAAAAGTTCTCTTCTTAACTCACTGTTATCCATCTATATATATATAGCCAACAATTAAGTAAAAATAAAAAAGAAATTTGACTAAACCAGTCGCAATGTAATTTCATTACGTTTAGCCCTGCATGAATTGATATTATAAACTAATATAAAGAATAGAAAACTAATTATCACATTTCACTAACTCGTAAAAATAACTAGTTATATTAGGTTTGAATCCTAACTGTTGTCCTACAATATTCATTTATTTATGTAATATTATATGTTACACCACAAGCAACAACATGCAGACGAAAAAAAAGTTAATTACCACGTCATTATAAAACCAAAACAAAATGACGGTAACTACGAAATTAAAATAAGGATTTCGAAAGATTTAAATCATAGATAGTAATTTTTATAATTACTATTATTAAGATACACTTGTTAATCATACCTATATGTACTAATATTACTAATAAAATATAAATTTGAATGTACTTACACTTTTACTCCTTGGGCGTGGCGGAAGATTATAATAATTCCCGTTTATCCCACTTCTGAACTAAAGGGATGTCGATCAGAAAAACTACTCACTTCAACTTTAACTTCAATGATTTATTTTTAAGGCTTATACACATACAAAATAATTTACGAACGTAACGGTTAACGCTTCAAAATGTAATGCGCGCTTTCTCCAAGCTAGTGATGACGACAGTGGTGGGTGCAAAAAAAAACCCCACCAATGTTGCCAACACAAAATGACAATTCTACCAACTTACAATAATGTCATGGCAAACGAAATCAATTACATATTCTTATTCGTTAAGTCTTATGATAATAGATAAAATATAATATAAAGTAATTATTACCTAACAATATCGTCTCATCTCAACTTTCACTAACATAACATAACTTTGTCAAACAACAAAAACATTATAATAAACGTTTTAAGGAACCTCAAACAAATTAAGGTTACGTCACACGAAAGCACTCTTGCAAATTAGGAAGCAACAAAAACCTTAATCTATTCAAAATTCACATACGAATTTTTTAACTCCACAATCGATGGTGAGGGGCGAAAGAATAATAAAGTGCCCTATGCTATTCCGCGTATGTACTTATATATAATACCTGTCATGTCGACTTCAAAGGTTTTCTCGTTGAAAGCCGCCTCCGTCCGTGGTAAATTAAAAATATTTTCGAATTGCAACGTAGCCGTAGCGTACCTACGGTAGCTGGTACATTGTTTCGAGGGTTAGCAGAAAAAACCGCATGACTTTTTCCATTGATTCGCCTTCGCGTGCGTGAAATATTTGATGTTGTGCAGCGCGAAGGGAATTTGTAAATTTATTTGCTGACGGTACTGTTGTGTTTTTGCAACAAACCTCGGAAATCTATTAAGTTTGTGGGGAGCGACCGTTTTTAGTTTGGTCCGAAAATAAAATTTCGCTGGTAAAGCCTCTATGTTATAGCTGTAATCTGGTACAGTCTAAACTCTTAGCCGGTCAAAACCAGTTTTGACTGATTTTTTTGCCAGTCAAAACCGCTTTTAACTGATTTCAGGCTTTAATAAATTGAGCACTATATAACTGGGACTGGTGATGGCTATTAACGACACTAGATGCAGTCAGGATTACGGTCATTACGTGTAACATTAGATAAGAAAGATATAATTGCTCTTTCCGTTGGTTCAGTAAGGTTAGGTTTATAAAAGGCCTCTGTCAAAACTACTTTTGACTGAATTTTTAACTGGAACATATCTATGGACAAAAAAGTGTGACTAGTGGCGTGTGCTTAAATATTTTTCTATATGTCATTAAATTTAAACTTTTGGTCAAACATCCCTTCTTTTTAACCGACTTTACAAAAAAGGAGGAGGTTCTGAATTCATCTGTATTTTTTTATTATTTTCATAGAAGACGTAATGACAAGAGTTGAGGAAAGGATGTTCAAATTAATGATATTTTAAGAAACAAAAGAAGTATGTAAGGATCGTTCAAGAGGTATGCAGTGATCTTTGCCTACTGTAGAGGTTTAATGATTGTTGGCGCCTTATAATCTGTACTTGGGTACCATTAACACTTAATTATTATAGACGTAACGTATTCGTTGATTTTAATAAAATGAAAGCTTGTTTTATATAAGTTAGGGATTATTTGAGTTAGTCACCGTAATTAGTATGTACTCTGAGATTAGTACGAATAAATTCTTCAGCCCATTTATCTAAGCCAATCAAGTCTTTTCAGAGGTTTCATCCACTTCCTTTGGCTTGTTAGAATTGGCTTGTGGAATATCATTGGACATCAAAAAAGATATTTTAAAAGGATTTTTTTCTATTGTAAATTAAATTAAAATTAACTTACTGCTTTGTTTTAAGGATAAGGTATTAGGTGTCGCTAATTCAGCAAATATTAATTATTTTACTAATTTTTTTTTAAGACTATGAAGATATTATACTTGAATTACAGGGGGTTAATTAAAATAAAGTCACAACCGTAGGGGTCGTAGGCCTTCGCAATCGATAGAAAAATATAGCTCCTATATCCTGGGCCATAGCCCTATAATGGGCCACAGGCACAACTCTAGCTCTGTGCGGATTGGTCGCTATTGATATTGATACCGCAGATGCAGCCCGAATCAACGACTTAACGTGTCCTCCGAAAAAAACTGCGAGGCTGAGTATTTTTAAAGACACTGGTATTTGAAAATGAAACTTGAACCTTGGCGAACAAAATCTTAATTACAAAAACATAAATGCCGCTTACGCCATTGAGGCACCAAAGAATCTTCCCTAACAAGTTCTCACAGCACCCCAGTACGTAAGTTTAAACAACTCGCAAAATAACAAATCAAACCGATAAATCCAGTGCACGTGTGTGAGTTAATTCGCACTTTCCCAATAAAACTTAACCAATACCGCCTCCGGAATAAGTAAGCGTAAGTAAAGCTTAGGAAGCGGTGACAGGATTGGGCAAGGAAAATGTGGGATTTATTTCTCTCTTCGACGCTGAGAAGTTTTTTGATAGAACACAACGGGTCTTATAGAGAAAATAGTGGGAACATCGGATTCATGCGCCGTAATCTAGTGTACTTACTTACCTTTGGTCTCATAATCGGATATTCTAGTGGTTTAGATGCGATGACATGATGTCCCAATTCGGGTGCGAGCAGGAAGTTTTGATTTATAAATAAATTAAATATTACAAAGACAATCAGGTTCGTAGAATTAGAAGAATTGTGTCCTCGTGTATGGTTGTTGATTTATTTAAATTCTAGATATATTAATCTTTATTTTTTATAAATTTTAAAAGCGAAAAAAAAACATAATTGGATAGTCTCACACAAAGATTAAATTGTTTGCAATAAAGAGTAAAACTCTTTGAGAATCCCAAAATAAACAGAAATAATTAATTTGAATAATTTGTCAAACGGAAAGACTTTAAATTTTGAAAATGTAACTATTGATTATAAAATTATTGACAAAGTAACTATTGAAAATGTAACAATAGAAAATGAAAAAATTTAACCAATGTAATTCTTTAACTACAGACCACTGTCAATAACAACCAAATCTTGAAGCTCATGCTCTATGAGAGTTTGAATATCTTCAACATTATCCGTAAAGAGCCATAAATTCATAACTATCGAATATATAATTTTATGTCACACCTGACCATAAGGTGGACTTTTCCGCCTGCTACACGTACGGAAAATCCCACTTCCTGGTCAGGGGTGCTATAAAACTATTTACCTCGGGCAGAAAAAAAAGAAGGCCTCAGATCGCATATTTATCAAATACTTGCAATCTGAGACATTCTTTGTTGTATATCGCCCTTGGTATAGCATAATCTACTATTTCTAACAAATTTATAATGTTGAAATAAAAATCATAATAATACTCGTACTTCAACCAATAGCCGTATAGTATAATTTCCCGCAACACACGGCACGCGCCGTAGATCTTCTGTATACACTCCATGTCTGAGATTACACGGAACAAGTTTTATTGGAGGAGTGACTGAAGTTACCAAACCTACTTTACCGAGTTCGCGGGGACCCCCGCCCTTATGGGGAGTTTGCATACATTTTTAAAGGAGGCCCTGATGTTTGACGGATCGCTAAGAAAAAGGTTTTGGCCCAGAGAGAAGTTTGGTACTCGCTTTTGATGAGTTACTTCTCGAAGCTTCGTTTCTGACACCGTGCCTGCGGAGGGCATTTTTTTTTTTGCGATTCTTTATCGAACATTTTCTAACAACATTTTTCTTGGTGATGATTTTTCTAACAGTTTATATCTATTCGATTTTAATTTAAACATTATATAAATGTTAGAAAAATTAGTACAAAGATTTTGGTGGTTAGAAAAAGAATAATAGCGTCTTGGGTGGCCGAGCGGTCAGGCACCTGCCCGGATAGCAGCGGACGCGGGTTCGATTCCCGCCTCAAGATCATAATTTTTCGAAATTCTTTTTCTAACCACCAAAATCTTTTTTTTTTTAACATTTATATAATGTTAAAATTTAAGTCCAATAGTTTATAAAGCAAACCCAAGCTTAACCGAACGCACGGTATTTGTAAACATATCTGCTTTGGAATGTTTGAAATGTATTTCTACATTGCGAGGGTACCCGTTGGCTTACAACGTGAAGTGTAAAGGTTAGAAGAATTTCAGCAAGTTCAAATATCGTCCATTTTCATACAACAGCCCTACTTACATACATAATTCACGCCTATATCCCCGAAGGGGTAGGCAGAGGTGAACTAACACCCACGCTTCGCCAATCATTCTAGGTCCCATGTAATAGGTGGCGAGCCTATTGCCATTTATCGGGCACAATAGTCGCAGTACATTGCTAGGTGGTAGGTATAAGTGGAACGCTGCTGCCTATTCCCCATCAC
Source organism: Cataclysta lemnata (assembly GCA_963931975.1). Taxonomy (NCBI): domain Eukaryota; kingdom Metazoa; phylum Arthropoda; class Insecta; order Lepidoptera; family Crambidae; genus Cataclysta; species Cataclysta lemnata. The sequence continues at coordinate 14,583,830 of OZ008346.1, read as the reverse complement.
TGATTTATCCTTAGTCGCCTTGTACGACACCCACGGTAGAGATTTGGGGTGGTGACAATTGTATTCTACTCTGCCGTCACCACACGGCAAAATACAACTATATGAAAAACCTTGGTTGCAGATTAGTATCTAGTCACACAAGTATTAATGTATACAGATGGCTTATCAATCCAATAGTCTTGTACAATGGCTATCAATCCCGTATATCAGGTAACGAATCGATACCTATACGCGTTGTGTCAATCACGAATGTCGGGCATCTGTCAGACTCTCTGACAATGGAAAACGGATATTGTACAGTCAGCACCGTGACAAGAGAGACGTTTCAACAGGCTGTTGTAACCTGAAGTTTTGTCTGAAGACAAAGGCAAAATCAAATAATAAAAGTTACCTAAATTCGTGAAAAATAAACTACCTAAGCAATTTTTCTAAGCATTTGGATGGTACGAACATTGCCACTTTGCATGGAACATCTAATATTCCTTTTCAGAGATGACATACATACTTAAATCACGCCTATTTGAGATGAAGTAATCTACGTGTCGAGAAAATGTGATAGGGCATGGGCCTATTGCCATATCGGGCACGTAAAACGCAGTATTTTGCTAGGTGGTACCTATAATAGTAAGGGTGCTTTTCCACCATAGTTTTGCGAGGTATGTATTTGCGGTGAACCAATCATTTCATACATTTTGCTAGAAATGCTAAAGATGCAAAATTGTATATGAATACCACCAAAAGCCTTGATGTGATATTGTTCAAAAACGAGTAGGAATTACGTCTCACTCAGAAAATATACATACATACACACATAAATCACGCCTATATCCCCGAATCGGTAGGCAGAGGTGAACTAGCACCCACGTTTTGCCAATTATGTTAGGTCCCATGTAATACGTAAAAATAGGAAAAAAATAATAGGTAAAAATTGCTAATAAAAATAAAGGACTTTATTATCCGACTACTATACTACAGTCAGGTACTTGATTCGTCATCAAAAGTATATGTTTTAGGTATAACAAACCTAAACACAGACTTTTGATGACGAATCCAGTGATTTAGCTCCTACAGGATACAAATGAAGGTTTTGCCATTTTTTGTATCAAGTGATTTAATTATGAGAAAGCGTAAAAGCAATTAAAAGTTTAATTAGACGATAATAGGAATTGGGTTTCAGCAATTAATTAAACGAAATTCCTAAATCATTACTATGTGTGGCCCTTAAAATAGAAGATCTTTGATTGATTTTTCTAAAGTTGTGGTTAAATCTATATGGGTTTTGGGCCATAAAAATTACCATAAGAGGAGCTTGAAGGCGTAGCAATATGTTCGATAAGGCCAGTCATTAAATATTGGATCATATTATTTCTCATACCTCTGTGCTTTGAAAGGACCCACCAATCTCCACTGGGCTATAATGGTGGTGGTTTTGGCCTATTTTCCTTATATTCTTTCATCCATAGGAATGGCCTAAACCCCAGTATGGGGACAATAAGAGCTGGTGATAGGCCACTCACCACGTTGCCCCACTTTGGATTAATGGTGACAAAAATTTCTAGGCAATAAGATTTCTTCTACTTGTAGAGACGACGGACTTCACCCATCGTAAGTAAGTCAGGAAAATTATAAATTGAAACTTATTATAATTATTTTTATATATATGATATTGCAGCCATTATTCTTAAATATCCTTCCAATGAGCATAATTTAACAATACCTCCAGAAAGGCAAGGGCCGTTTAAGAGTCATGACAGTATTGTCATGCGGTCGCCTGACATATTATTAAGGAGAATTTATCGCGAGCGAACGCCAAATTATACACGCAGAACATCATATCTTGCCACTTCTTTCGGCCCTTTAATGCACTCTACTCTATTGCTTTAAGAGTCATTTCTGGACTGGCAAGAACGCGGCAACACTTCGGAGTTATAAGCTGTAACTGTAACTCTACCTTGCTGCTTTGCAATAAGATTCAGTTTCGAAGCAGCATTCTGTACCTGAAGATTGTTAAAATTGCTTCGTCCTCTGACGGGACTGAATACAATAATCTTGACGCGGTCCAAAATACAAAATGTCATGCCGTTTATAGGAGTAAAAATGGCCGTGCTTTCATATTAATAAAGTGTTATTAAGTTGTCACATTATACAATAATTTAGCAATGAATAACTTATTGGTGTGAATTTATAGTACATTTTACATCCCTAATAAGCCAAAAGCGTTATATCTCAACAAAAATAACTTCCAAGAAATTCAAAAAGTTTAAGTAGGAATGATGACTCGCCACCTATTACATGGGACTTAACATAATTGGCGAAACGCGGGTGAGAATTCACCTCTGCCTACCCCTTCGGGGATATGGGCGTGATTTATGTATGTGTATGTAGGAATGATGACTTTTCAAGATGAATAGGTGGCGACTGGCGAGCCTTTTGCCATAAGGTCACATAATATTGCTAGGTCATTTAAGAGAAATGCTGCTACCTATTACTCATCGCTGTGTTTTACCCTTAGTCGCCTTGTAAGATACCCACGGGAGAGATGGGGGTGGTGACGATTGTATTATGCTCTGTCGTCACGAGACGGCTAAAATGGTAAAATGACCTGCGTCACACACACATTTATATTTATTTTTACTTGAAAAATGCATACATTTTTCTTTTCCTTATCACAACACTACATTCTTACTTATCACTCCGCACAACAGTCGCGGGACATAACTCATTCAGCCTTAGCCTTCTAGCAATATGGCGTGGCTACGATTTTATATTCCCCATTCCTAAGAGATATTTGCTGTTAATTCAGGAATATGTCACACTTGACGAATACACGGTGCTGTGTTTGCCTGTATCTGATTGCCATTACCATCGGATGTCACCAATACATCAACTTTCTTTTGATTTATATCATCCATCACCCGGAAAATATGCTAGTGATGAAGAATGTATAGAAAAGAAATGGAAAGGACCATGTCTAAAGACTGATGAACGGAGTGATTGGGGTGACAACATTCCAATTCATACTGCTCAAAGCTTTGGCTTTATTTATTCTTATTTCTAGTGCATTTTTTTCGATGATTGTGTTTTTGCAAATAAATGAAAACACACACAGAGCGATATTAACTAAATAACCATCTGCATGTAATCTTCATGAAATATGCTGAGCAGTTCGAATATTCTGTGCTAGCCAGCACGAACGGAACGATGTTGCTGCGATTTGGCCGGCGGGAACTGTATCAAAACAATTGCAGTTTCGTCAATCATTCGGAGCATATTTTCATTTCATTTTTGCCGGCGAAACTCAATTGTGCATGTGTAAGTGCACCATGAAGCTGGAGAATGGCAGGATGGACAGAAATTTCAAAAGTATCTAATAATATACAATGTTTTTAAGACTCGATCCTTTCGAAGATCAATTGGACAAGGTTTGTTTTTATTTATTGTTTGGGAAACATACAATATAATAATACATAATACAAGGTTGTTGCTTTTCCGCTAATTACATTGGAAAAGACATGCAATTAAAATTATTATTTAAATTGCGATGTTATTTCTAAAAAATGGCTTACTGGACTGAATAACTGCCGTTCTACAAGGCGTTCCACGGCCATGCCACACGGAGGGAAAGTATATCAAATATTGAACGTAGGATATTTTACTAAAAGAAGACATCGTTTTATTTTTAATAATAAGTAGAACTGCATTCACAGATTTTTTAAAAATCGCCTACCTCAACCGGGAATCGAACCCGCCAAATGTGATAGAAAAATTACTTGTATTTTATAATAGCGTTTGAAAGGGCTACTCATAAGCATAATTTTTTCCTAAATAACCTAGCATATTAAATGATCATAAAATTTTTAATGTTATTTAAAATTTTGTTCAGGGAAATTTCCTCTGACTTGGCCATGCTTCCAACAATTAACATTATCATTTCAAAGACCTACCCACTTGAGATACGAGATTTCCGTGGTGTAAGTATATGATAATAATAAAGCGATACACGAAGTGTAGTAGGTACTTGTATGCATTTTTTTTATGGGGTTATGTAAAAGATTTAGTTTACAGGAACCGGTACATCAGTTTGCAGGACTTACAAAATGAACTTAGACGTATTATTTCAAACATCCACCATGCAAAAATAAGTAAATCGACAGGGAGAGAAATTATCAAAAGAGTGAGAATTTGTATACAACAGAACGGATCACATTTTGAGCATTTGATAATTTTTTTTTTAATAAAATGAAAAATTTTATGATCTTAGTTTCATTTAATATGCTAGGTTATTAAGGAAAAAATAATGCTTATGAGTAGCCCTTTCAAACGCTATTATAAAATACATGTAATTTTACTATCACATTTGGCGGGTTCGATTCCTGGTTGAGGTAGGCGAATTTAAAAAAATCTGTGAATGCAGTTCTACTTATTATTAAAAATAAAACGATGTCTTCTTTTAGTAAAATATCCTACGTTCAATATTTAATATACTTTCTCTCCGTGTGGCATGGCCGTGGGACGCCCTGTATAATACGACAGTTTCCAAATAGCCAATATCCACTCATATCAGTCAGTCGTCATCAAGTCATTCACTCCGTTTTGATTCATATTATCCATTACACCGGAAAGGTGCTACCGATAAATAGATAATGCAAAATTTAAAGAAAGAATCATATCGAGAGACCGATGAGCAGAGAGATTGGGTAGACAACACTCGAACCCACACTGCTTCAGGCTTTGGATTAACAGCCGGCCGCCTGCCTGACAGCAACCCCCTTCAACGCAATTAAATTTATATGAGGCAAATTCGACACGAAGCAATCTCGATAACGTATGAACTTTTTCCATACCCTCTTAGACATCTCCAGGACACCCTGATTGATGGTTGCCCTACCGACGTCTACATGGGAGGAGTACCGTTCCGTGCTCCATCAAAAATGGCTCGCAAGCGACTTCGAACCTTATCTACACACAGTACGGCCTTTGTTGACTTTAGCCGGTGGTATTATTAATTTGTTCATTGTCAAAACTTTGTTACCGCCCATATATGAGCTATCTACAATGCATTATTAATCACGCGAGTCCTTTATGGTAAGGAGGCTTACTTTACAGAATATAAAAGCTAACCTTTTCTGTCGCAATCATTCTAAGCTGTTTATTAGTGGGTAACAGAAGTAGAGCGGCTTTGAAAAGATGGCTAGCAGTCGCCGGTTGCCAATAGTATTTAATCGGAGATTGAAGATAATTTAAATATTAAGTAGGACTTGCCCCGGCGTAGCCTTCAATCAGTGAGCCCAGATTGCATCTGTCCGATTGGATTAAATTATAGAGTTCTCAGCTGGACGGCAACTATAAACTATTCTATTTTCTTGTGTAAACATTCATAGAGAGTTTATGGCTGTATGTGTACAGGTTTAAGATGTTATATTATTAAATGTAAGACGGCCGCCTTGGTCGAATGCTCAGATCGCTGGGTATTGGCCAAGAGGTCCCGGGCTCGAATCCTGGTAGGGGCAAACTTTGTGATGACCACAAATGTTTGTTCCCGAGTCATGGTTGTGTATATGTTTATGTAGTATATTTTAAACATTTATATACATAATTATATTAAAAATATGTCCGTCATCTAGTATCCATAACATAAGTGCTTAGGCTACTTACTTTGGGCTAGATGATAGGTGTGAGTGTAAAAAAAAATGTCTAAAGATATCGATACAATTATAATTGTTATTTTTTGCAGACGTGCCTTCTGTTCATAACAACTGTATTAGTTACTCTTCTTCTCCCTGTTCTTATCACATAATTCATTGATTTGGAAATTGTGCCGTGATCGAAGATACGCTTGAACGACAGAATATTTGTAATGCTGATAGATTATTTTAAGAAGTAAATGAAAATAATAATATCAAAAAGTTTGTTTTTTCATTGCAATTCTTTTTTTGACATTATACTTGGGCTGATTTCAGTAAAACGCTATTTTCCAACTCGTTTTCAACAATATTTTGTGTCCATTAATCCCGGTGTACAAATCCTTATTAATATTCATCCGCTGATTGAAATACCGACAGACTGAGTTTATTCCATTACGGAATCCTAAATTTTAACCTTAATTGCATTTGCATTCACAAAGCTGAGATTAGCGTGCCAAATATTTAGTAGTGCAACGTTAAATAACGAGTGGTTAAAACGTTGTTTAATTGGGCAGTGTGAAGGTATGCTGAGCTTTCAGACTGGCGTTGAAGTTTATTATTTCTGTGATGAGCTGATATTAAAATATATTGCTCGAATAATTTCGTTCATTTAAGCTGAAAACATTTCGCACCTTTAGCACGAAAGTTACATAGCTAACTATAGAATAAGTTTTTGAGAAGTAATCAATATGGAAAGACATAATGGAAACAGTAGAAAAAATATTTTTTATTAAACTACTTTCCTTTTGATATCGTAGTCATGGCTGAGACCCTGGAAGACTTGAGCACAATGCTCGATGATCTCAGTAGAGTCTCCCAACAAGTGGGTCTTAAAATGAACATGGATAAGACAAAAATCATGTCAAACTCCCATGTCGTACCCACTACTGTACAGGTTGGGAACTCTACACTGGAAGTTGTCGACGATTATATTTACCTGGGACAAAAAGTCCAACTTGGTAAGTCCAACTTCCAAAAAGAGGTCAATCGACGGCTCCAACTCGGCTGGGCAGCGTTCGGGAAGCTACGCGGCATATCCTCGGCCCATCTACCGCAGTGTTTAAAGACAAAGGTCTTCAATGCGTGTGTGTTTCCAGTGATGACTTGCGGCACCGAAACGTGGCCGCTTACAATGGGCCTTATAAGAAGACACAAAGTCACCCAAAGGGCAATGGAGAGGGCTATGCTCGGTGTTTCCCTGCGTGATCATATCAGAAATGATGAGATCCGCAGGAGAACTAAGGTCACCGACATAGCCCGAAGAAATGCGGACCTTAAGTGGCAGTAGGCAGGGCACATTGCGAGGAGGACTGACGGCCGTTGGGGCGGAAAGGTCCTCGAATGGCGGCCACGGCGGGAGGCCTATGCCCAACAGTGGGCGTCTCTCGGCTGAATGATGATGATGATGATGATACTTTCCTTTTATTTAAATATAGTTTTAATGCTATTTATGCAACTGTCGTAGGTATAATAAAAACTTGAAAAGTCTAGCATATAAAAACATGTTTAAAACTAAGCTGAAAACTTTTTTGTTGGAGAAATGTCTCTATTCTGTAGAAGAATTTGTCAATGTTGCGTACTAAATTGTGTCATTATTACACACTTTAAACTAAAACTAATTCTAAATAACCTTTGACATTGTTAATTTGTGACATTATTAATTTTTGACATTTTTATTTTTTTTAACACTTGGCTTTTCTATATTATTTTGTCTATGATCTTTTTTTTCTCATTTCTTGATGTTGACATTTATTTGAACTGCAATGTACTTAACTCGAGTGTAATTCAACAGTAAATAGGAAATTGTAATTTTAATTTTAATATAAATTTATAATGTAAATTCCACAGAATGTATGTTGTTTCGAATAAAGAATATGAAGAATGTAGAGTCACAGTATAAGTAGAGTGTGATGTTAGCACGAGTATTTTTTATACTTAATAATTTACATAAATTACATACCTACATCCTACTTATTAGCATCTACATAATCTACACCCATGATGTGAGTCCTCTAAATAAGATGTGGATCCCTATGGTGTTATACAGTGTTGTAATGTAAAGAACATAGAGATGTTGGTACGTGTAAAGTTTTAATGAAAACTATGTATATTAACAAATTATTACAAAATATTTATTGTAATAATTATTTCAATTTTATCTTTAATCTTGGTATAACGTCTTGCTAAATCAATAATTGATTTAATTAGGTCCAACCACTATTCCAAAAAATGTCAAAGTTAAATTGATTTAAAGGCATTGTTCTAGATTTTATTGACAGGGGGCATTATTGTTAATTAATTATAAATTGTCTTTTTACTTGTGTAAATGAATTTATCTTAGCATAGTGATCATGATAAGTACAATTTTAATTCTTCATAATCGTCTAAAAGGCCAGATTTTTTTATAATAATGTAGCGTAAACAACGATAAGTGGCTAAATCTTGAGCTAGTTAAATCGATAGTAAATTTAAGGTGTGCAACACACCATTGATGAGGTTAAAGTTGAACTAAACATCTTATTCACAAAAGTGGCAAACAGTATGGGTTTTAGTACAAAAAAAAAAGTTCAAAAAATTATAGTATTGAATCGGGAAAACTACACTTTATCAAACTTTTTCTAACCACAATTTATGTACAAATTTTTCTATATTAACTTCAAATTAAAATCAAAATAAGAACTAGAGTTTTAGGCAACGTCTTTGGACATCAACAGCTTTGGGCCACTTTTGCCTACCATGTAAACCGCAAAAAAACACTGCTTTGAAAGGTGTCGTATTGTTACTTGTAAAGTTTCATCCTTTCGATAGATTCACGAAAAGCTTTCGCGGCATACCTAAGCTTATTTTCTGAAGCTCACCTTAAAACTTGCTGGTATCCGACAACTTTCTGCTCCTTCTTTCTCCTCCGGCACTCACTCTCCACTCTCTTATCACAATTGCTATCACGTATCGTGTGGTATCGCGGTTGGTAGCTTTCGAGTTGCGAATACAAACGCGCGCGTGGCGCTGGGGACGGCCCACGTTGCGACATAAATCCGACGCGTGTCGACTCCGCCGCGACCGGAGCGGTACTGCCGTGGCTTGCGATGTTGTGGGTCCTTTCAGCCACCCCTGGCCTTTTTTTCTCGTCGACGAAAGCCACCCGCGGAGGTCGAGGTTGCATCAGGCTGATCTTCTTCTTCTTCGCCGTCGACGCCACGTAGAAGAAGTAGCCGTTGCGGTCCAGTTTCGGGGCTGTAGCCTTTACCTGTTGAAGGAAAGTATCTAGTTAGTTAGATCAGGGATTCCTAGTTTTTTGGGCAAGAGACGCTTTACCAGAATGGTGACAGCAGAGCAGAATACAATTGTTACTCCGATCTCTCGCAGGTTTTGTACAAGGCGACTAAGGATAAAGACAGAGATAAGTAATGGGTCAGCAGCGTTTCTCATATACCACCTAGCAATACTTATATTGCGAGTTACGTGCCCGATAAATGGCAATAGACTTAGCCCCCTGTGAGTGTTAAATGAAATTAGACAAATACCTCCGCTTTAAGTGCAATTTTCCAATTTATTTATTTTAATATATTTTTTAAGTTTTTTAGAAGAATTCATGTGAGGAGTATGGCTTGCACACAAAGTATTACTAATGACAGGTTTGTCATAATTACACAATGATAATTCACTGAACAAACTGTTGGAGCAATTCATATTATCTAAATTATTATTTTCTGACTTAGCTCTGTTTAGAGCATTGTGAGCCTCTGATAAACTACATTCTAACTCTTTTATTTTGTAAAGTGCATGTTCATGTGTGTCACTGCATTCTTGAAAGGATTTAATTTGGTCTTGTAATTCACTGCAAAGATCTGCTGCATCTACATACTTAAAGTGAAGTTCAGCTAACTCGTTCTTTAATTCCTTATTTTTGTCTAATATTTTGACTATTTCTTGCTCACTTTCTTCCCGCTCCTGCATTAGTTGATCGCAAAGCTCTCTTGAAGTTGCAAGGTCTAACAGTGCCTGCTTCAGTTTTCTCTCTGCGTCAGAAACAGATGCTTTCCTGGTCATCATTTTGAGTTACACTTCAGCTTCTATGCTCAGTCAGTACAAGCTTTTCAGCACAGGAACGCTGAAAAGTTATCAACACAATCAAATTGATGTCTGCCTAGGACTTTTATTATTAAATAAAGACTATTATGATTAATGATGTTTATTTATACAAAATAATAATAGAAATATATGGGGATAAATAGGTAATAAATATATTTTCTTTATAATGGATAAAATAATTACTTATGTGTGAAACTTTTATTGACAACTAGGGTTTTTAATTATTACTATTGCAAAAATATTGGTCCAAATTATGGGTGTGTCAAAAGAACAGTGTGAGTGTGTTGGTGATTGTCTGAGGCAATAATTATAGTCACCATCAACTTTACTTCCACTTTTAGTCAAGTAAAGAGAGATTAACTGATGCCAAAAGTGTGTAATTGACGTATCTCACTGTGGTGAGAAGTGTTTAGTATTGTATTGTATTTAATAAATCAATTACTTTATAATATAAAATGTACTAACTAACTAGATGAATAACAGGTTATTCCTTAACAACAAATTCTAACTAGTTCAAATCGGTTTCTAACTGCAATTTGACAATATTTACCCTATAAATTGCCATTAAAGTAAGCTTATTGCAGTTTGTAGCTGATATAGTTTAAAAACGATCATAAAATAATAATATTTTTGTCAGTTACTGATATTGTGGGTAAATGTATAAGCAAACTAATATGGGTTTAAAATATTCAAGAAAACAAAGTAAACTAAAGGAATGTTAGTCATGTATGTATATTTTAAGCATAAATAATGAAAACAATACTCCCCGGGTACTTTTATTCCAGTTTCGTTGATTCAAAATTGAATTGTTCGTTGACAGCCGGCCGGCTAGAAGGTTCGTCACGTAATCTTGTTTATTTTAATATACACTGGTTCACAAACGTTACTAATTGATATTTATACTCCAAATCACATTTATTATTCACATAAACTAGTATTAAAGTACTATAAATAATTAATTTTAAAATTTATTTCATCAGCTGTTAATAAGACAACCATCCAACAGTGTTGCCATACAAAACACCGAATGCGGAATCGAACCCGCATCCTCTGCAATCCGGGCAGATTCTTATACCACTCGGTTAACTAAGACGTTAGTTAACTTGCCGAAATTTCACTAACCTTTACATTAAAATCAAAATAGCAATATTCCGATTTTTTTGATTATGGAGATTGAGGCGAAGGACTGCGGGGGAGGCTTTTGCCCAACAGTGGGATCTTATAGGCTAACAAAAAAATACAGTACAGGAAATAAATAATAAGAAAATTTTCTTTGAAATACTGTATTTTTGATCACCCATCCCATGACCGGCCTTAGCGAACGTCGCTTAGTTTATGAAATCGCAGGCCGAGTGCCTAATAAACATTACATACACAGCACTGAAAACACAGAGACCAAATAAGGCACACATACCGTCATGGAAGCAAAAAGTAGAACCCAATTGTTATTCGACGGCTTCCTTTGAATATCTCGATATTCGCGACGACCGACCGTCAAAACAATCGCTTTATCGGTACGTTGCAAAGGCGCAAAAGAGTTTCGCTTTTTCCGCTCGCTTCGCTCGGAGCGCTCGATGCGGTGAGCGAAGGATAATAGCCCTTTGTACACACGTTGACTTTTGTTGGACGTGTTTCTCTATCACTTTATTGGGGACGCCAGTGCTATCTCGTACATTTTGTATCTACCTTAACAACTGAATTGACCTGGCGTTGGTAGTACTTTTTTATTTTTTTTATTTAAAGGTACAACTACAGAAAACAATTTGACATATTATTACAAGATGCTATAGTAGGTTATACGATAAAATTGATTTCCAATTAATGCTTCACAAGACTTTTACATAAATAGAATTGAAAAACTACCCAAAATAAAAATGGCTGAAACACAATAACACATAAGTACCTACACGCATTCTCTAAGATACTATGTAGAGCATTCTAACGAAAGAACCTAAGCTTGGAGAAAAAATATCTAAATCTTGTGAGTAGTTTTTCAGGTGCTCGCGAGGGCACATTTTCGTGGCCTAATGTGTGGGTTAGTGGAAACTGCCGCACTCAGAGACGTCAGCTAACGATAATAAGTACTTACTGCCGCACTTAGAGACGTCAATTAATTTTAATTAGTATTTAATGTCAATAATTTTCATTCAAATCAAGACCATAGACCCGGCAAGAATAGAGACTAGTTTTGAATTATCATTTTTTGACGTTAAGTAGGAGGTACTCATTAACGTTATTTGACGTCTCTGAGTGCGGTAGTTAATGTCATAAAATGGAAATTCAAAATTAGTCGCTATTCTTGCCAGGTCTATAGATTTAAATTTTTTTTTGACATTAAGTACTTATTAAAGTTAATTGAAGAAGATAGTAATAAGTAGATTTCAACGGAAATAAATTCGATTCCCCATCCCCACAAAGTTTGAAATATCAAAAGAGATTAGAACACATTTTTTTTAATTAATCTTCCTATCACATTGTCTGCTCCCTTAAGGGGGAATGTGGAAGTGGTAATTTCAGTCTCACTCCTTTGGTGAATGGAAATAATGTTATACGTGACAGAAGCTTGATGGCGCAGTAGAATATAAGAGGAAGATAAGGAATGGAGCTAACAAACGATTAACAAAACCAAAATAAAAGTAATTACTTTCATTTTTTTATTTGCCCTTGAATCAAGAACACATTACAAACGGGAAAGCAGCCGAAATAACGTCACTGATTCCATAAACATTGCTCTATGCTCTTAAAACTAAAACGTTATTTTATTCAACCCCATAGCACGCTGTCCATTGGCTGTCAAATCGGCAGAGATTGCTATTAACCGCTTGACGGGGTCGCAATGAATGTAACACTCTTACTACTGATCTACCTCTGGCTATGAGGATGTCAGCTGAATAGAGATATAAGTGTGACACACGACTGTGAACGACGAGTAGCAATAGTTAAATTTCTTTTCGAGCTTTTCTTATACTACATGTTTCATAGTGAATGAAAGAAATAAGAAAAAATGAAATATGTGTATATGATTATGAATTTATTCTTTTTTAATTTAAGAAGAACATAAAGCAAGAACAGTTGCTGTTTTTGTGCATATCAATCAACGTTCTAAGGGTTCCTTGCGCAGTGGCTAGGCAGCCGGATGGTTACAAACGGTTCACCCGAGGGTTGGTGTCAGGCGGCAAAGATAATTGTAGTGTACCTATAAAATGATTAAGTAATCCACTCTTCACGAATCTAAAATAATTATATGTGATCTGCTATAACTAATCTATGTATTCACGTTGTCCACCAATGGCGGACATCGGGAAAAATAAAGTTTCTATATCCGCCAGTGAGGGACAAGGTGCACTTTACAATATAACATGGACCAGATTTTAACTGGTCACGAAACAGACACACAACCTTAGATAACTAACTAATACCCCGTGGGTTATATTTTAGTCGTTAAATAACATTTTAAGTGAAGTGTTTTCACTCACTAGTGATTATGATAAATGTTTAACTGCCGCACTCAGAGACGTCAAATAACGTTATCAAGTACTTTACGTCAAAAAATGACAATTAAAAACTAGTCGCTATTCTTGCCAGGTCTATGGTCTAGATTTGAATGAAAATTTTTGACATTAAATACTCATTAAAGTTAATTGACGTCTCTGAGTGCGGCAGTAAGTAAAGCATTATTTAATGTTTTCTTATATTTGCACGAGCACTACACATTTGAAATAAAAGCATTATTTTTGGCATGCACTCCTAATAGACCAATTATCCATTTTGTTACAGTACATACATAATTCACGCCTATATCCCCGAAGGGGTAGGCAGAGGTGAACTAACTAACACCCACGCTTCGCCAATTATGCTAGGTCCCATGTAATAGGTGGCGAGTCTATTGCCATTTATCGGGCACAAAAGTCGCAGTACTTTGCTAGCCTGGGTGGTATAAGAGGAACGCTGCTGCCCATTCCTCATCACTGATTTATCCTTAGACGCCTTGTACGACACCCACGGAAGTGATTTGGGGTGGTGACAATTGTATTCTACTCTGCCGTCACCACACGGCCAATTGTTACAGTACCAATCCTAATATTGAGAAAAATATTAGCTGGTCCGTTATATACAAGATAGGTGCTCGACCTACTTACAGCTTTCGCCAATTTCCCCCGTCCCACATGCTACCCGAACGCCAGGGCCGTGCGTCCCGCTCGTCACATAGCATTCGGCGACGATGTTATCGCGCCTCCGCTCGCGGCGTCTTTCTGAATGCTAACTGGCCGCTCAATGCTCGCAAAGCCTCTATCTGAGACAACTGTGTGCTCCGGACCTCACTTTGATAGCGTCGGTGGCCTGCAGGTATTTTTCTGTGCGATTTAGATTACACAGCCCCGTTTAGCGCCTAACAAAGAGCCTTGTTGACATGCTGTTTTGGGTAAGAGAATACTCGCTAGTGTTTATGCAAGCCTGGTACTTGGTTGTTGCAAAACGAGGTATTTTATCGACGCTTTTTTTAATTAATAAGATACTAGATGCGATTTACGAGTGCCGTGTGGTGACCGCAGAGCTGAATACAATTTTACCACCCCATCGCTCCCGTGGGTGTCGTACAAGGCGACTAAGGGTAATGACAGCGATGAGTAATGGGCAGCAGCATTCCTCTTCTACCACCTAGCAATATACTGCAATTTTATGTGTCCGATAGATGGCAATAAGCTCGCCACCTGTTATAATTGGCGAAAAGGGGATGTTTAATTCACCTTTTCTGTTTTTATGTTGACTATAACTTTTCGTATATAAAATTTTAATTATGACGTAGGCATAAGAAAGATGCTGTATTATTATGAATACATTTATTAAATTAATTTGTGTCATATTATTCATGTTTATTTTAACAGTATTTACTACGCAAAGCTTCCAAGAATACCATCTTCTGTGACTTATAGGTCTTCGGACTAATTTGGAACGGGAAGCTCGAAAAGTATACAGCTATTATATTACGTCACATATTTTCTTCGGCATTTGTGATGTGTTAGACTTGGAAAAGTAGGCGAGATGGACAGAGACGAGTCGACTGTTTAACATCCTGTAACATAACAAAACACCCATCAACTGCAGTAGGATCAATTCGGTCCTACTCAGTTGATGGGTATTTTGGGGCTACACTAGGAGAAAGTGGGGTAAATTTAACCCCCTTACTAAAACATTGTTTTTTTTAAATAAAGGTACAGTTTTTTAGTTTTTGGTTTTTGTTTTTTTTGTCACTGTTTTTTAGGTAAAGGTGAAAATTAATTTAACGGCTAATTTAATATTGCTGGGCCATTAAAGTGCCGTCTTAATTTTATAATAAATAAATGCAAAATACCAAATTGACGGCAACAAAATAAAAAATATTGTGGATAGAAAAAGTTCGAAAAATTATAGTGTTGTTGCGGGGATCTAACCCGTGTCCTGTGCGATTCGGGTAGATACTACTCAGCCAACCTAGACTATTTGGTTAACGTCTTAGTTGGCCGAGTTTTTATATATAATGTAGGTTTCTTTAATATATGGCCGTTGGGTGACGGCAGAGCAGAATACAGTCGTCACCACCCCCATCTCTCCCGTGGGTGTCGTACAGGGCGATTAAGGGTATAGACAGCAATGAGTAATGGGCAGCAGCATTTCTCTCATACCACCTAGCAATATAAATTTGTACTGCGATTTATGTGCCCGATATATGGCAATAGGCTCGCCACCTGTCACATGGGACCGAACATAATTGGCGAAAAGTGGGTGTTAATTCACCTCTGTCTACCCCTTCGGGGATATAGGCGTAATTAATGTATGTATGTATGTTTTTATATATATAATGTTTAAATTAAAATCAAAATAGTAAGGCAATAAAACAGAATATATTCAGCAAGCAACAGTCACCACCCCCAACAAAACTGACCGTAGCATTAATTTCGCTCTACACATTTAACTGTTACTTCCACAGCGGTCATTTCAGTACAAGTGTTCGGAAGCCGACGGGTGCTCAGCGGGGATTACTGAGGGCCCAACGGCAAATGTACTTTTGAGCTCAACGGTGCTTATTTCCTATGGCCACTGAAGAGTGAATTTGCTAAAATCCATAACCTATTTACTGACATATAGAGCTCTATGCGGACTGACGCATTGGTTGATCATAGGATCTTTTTATAATTGGAAATTGCGTGAACCCACATTAATTTTAGCAAGTTCCTGGAAGAGACTTCAAAGAATTGCACCGAAATGTAGCGAGTACTAGTAGCTCTGCTTGTGAACATTCTACAAAATAATGAAAACTGCTACAATTTTCTGCCAACCTAGTACTTTTAGTACAGACTGTTAAAGGTGTTGCGATGTTTACTTCTACGATTTTACCACATTGTACCGACCAACTCCTTTTATTTATTTGAACATAATTTAGTATATTATAAATGTTACAAAAAGTCTAAAAATAGAATCAGAGGGGTCAGAAAATTGACGAAAAAATATTGTCATAGTACATATTATATTAATTAATGAAATGTGTGATCCTTTGAAATAATTTCAATAATGTATAAATCAAATAATAAGCTTTAAAATAAAGTGATCAATTATAATAAGTAATTGTTTTATAGTTGCGCTCAAATCCAGTGTAACGAGACACTGACGTAAATACCGATTCAAGAGTAAATAAGTACATTTCCGAGTCCACAACGTGCGGTAGTTTCAATTAAGCTTCGCGAGTGTTTTACTAGCACAGAGAAGGCTTGACTTTTAGGTACAATTAACAGCAAATAAGGATATCCACTCTTCTTATAAATTCTTTATCTTCTGAACCGTAATTTTCCCACTCGTGTCACAGATATTACCTAAAGAAAAACGTAAATGAGATCTTTGTAATTTGATTGAAATAAACTACTTAGCATTACACAGTGGTTTAATTAAATCGGTGGAAATAAATAGGCAAAACAACAATGTCTACTACAAAATAGGAAAAACAACAAAGCTGAAAGACAATATAATTTTCATCCCACCATCTCGGAAAAAGCGTTTTTGCTCTTCGATATCTGAGTGCAAAAGCCGTTTTTATCCTCTAGAGGTTAAAGTAAATTTGAATTTAGAACATCGTGTGCAATGAGTTTGTGAATTCAAAACATCATTATACCTATTTATTTCTACCTCCATGGTGACGAAAGTATCATGCAACCTATTTTAATTTGTTAAAAACTCAGACTCGGAACCTTCTTGGTGTACTTTTTTTGTAATTTGCTTTGCGCGCGCCATTTTCTTTTGACGTCATAAATTTGTTATAACTTAGGAGTTCCGTGACGGTCAATCAGCTTGGCGTCAATCTTGCTTTAAACATTTTGATCGTCTACAATGCTTGCTTGATGCTTGAGTCAAGCATTTAAAAGCTTTTTAGGTTTGTTTGATTTGTTTACGCTAGCAACGGAACAAAAATATACAGAAAATCAACGTCCTTGACTCGAGCTGATTGACCATTTTTATTAGGTACTTACAGGTGTGTCTGGATAAATTTTGCGGGTGTGGCTGGGTGGATGGGTGGGTGTTGGAGGTGTGTCTGGGTGAATGGGTGTTTTGTGGGTGTGTCTAGGTGAATGGGTGTTTTGTGGGTGTGTCTGGGTGAATGGGTGTTTTGTGGGTGTGTCTAAATGGATGGGTGAGTATTGTGGGTGTGACTGGGTGGAAGTTGTGGGTGTCTGAATGAATGTTGTGGGTGTGTCTGGGTGATTCGATATTTTGTGGGTGTTTCTGGGTGAATGGGTGTTTTGTGGGTGTTTCTGGGTGAATGGGTGTTTTGTGGGTGTTTCTGGGTGAATGGGTGTTTTGTGGGTGTTTCTGGGTGAATGGGTGTTTTGTGGGTGTTTCTGGGTAAATGGGTGTTTTGTGTGTGTTTCTGGGTGAATGAGTGTTTTTGGGTGTTTCTGGGTAAATGGGTGTTTTGTGGGTGTTTCTGGGTGAATAGGTGTTTTGTGGGTGTTTCTGGGTGAATGGGTGTTTTAAGGGTGTTTCTGAGTGGATGGGTGTGTATTGCGGGTGTGAATGTTGTGGGTGTTTCTGGATGGGTGTTGAGAGTGTGTTTGGGTTAATGGGAGGGTATTGTGAGAGTTTCTGGGTGAAAACAGAAACTGTTGTGATTGTATTTTTTTTTTGTATTTTGCAATTTCCTCGTTGGGGGGGATGAAAAGTTACGTGTTGCACTCGAGTGCAAAGATTTTTCACCTTGTGCTCTTTTGATTCCCTCGCTATCGCTCAGGATTCTAATTTTTGAATTATATATTTATATTTAGAATCCTTCGTTAAAATTGAGCACGCGGTTAAAAAACAACTTTGCACTCACGTACAACAAATAACTATTATTAATTTTTTTTCCTAATGCTTTGACAAAAATGTCAAAGTATTAGAAACTTATAAAAACACAAAAGAGGCCGTAACATCGATGACAAAATAAAAACGATGGAAAACGTTTTAAAAATTCCGCTGCAAAAAAGGTTGTGATTCTAAGTAATTGCTCATAATAAAATTGTGAACCACCTTAAACTGTAATTAGTGTTAGAAAAGTAACATTTAGCGATAGCATTAAATTTGCACGGTCGTATACGTGTGTGTGTACCGACTCGTAAATACTTCTTCCGAGGAAGTATTTAATATTTCTTAACTGCTTCACAGAGCTTTAATGTTTGGGCTAATTGCTGTAATAGTGGACGGCTCCCTTCTGGCTGTGATCACGCGAGAAATGCATTAATATGGAGTAACGAACAAGTGCATTCACTTGTACCTAATTGATGGTTACATTGCATTAAACATTTCTTTAAAAAAAAAATCTTAGAAACTAAAAAATCTCACTAAAAAATTAGAAAGCCAGAGAATTTTCGAAAAATTAATTGTCATGTTGCGGGAATCTAACCCGCGCCCTCCGCAATCCGGTCAGCCCAGTTCCCAGTCGGGCAACCAGCCCGGCTAGTCATGCTAGCCGAGCAGGACGTTAGTTAACTTGCCGAATCTTTGTCATCTGCCTACTCTACAAGGTGTCCCAGAGGGGTGTAGTCATATTTAAAGGGGTTATTCAGGCCATCAGAGGGAACAACTTTCGCCAAGGGACCAAAATCGAAATATCAGAAAAATATAAACACTCCCCCATACAAACTAATGTCAGCTGGTTCTCGGCTTAGTATGGGAAAGTGATTTTTTTTCTGAGATTTCGATTTTGGTCCCTTAGTGAAAGTTGTTCAGTTTGATGGCCTGAATAATCCGTTTAAATATGACTACACCTCTCTATTACACCCAGTACATGTTCAAAAACTTGCGGTAACTTGTGAACTCGTTCCAAGCCCAAGACACCTGCATGCCAATTATTATCTGCGCGGCCCTAAGCGTCTCTGTTCGTTGTGTTCTCCAAATATTTGCCCTGTCTCCCCCAGGATGCAATATTTACTGCGTTTTAGGAGGGCTAGGAGAAACAGAGCCATGTTTTGTTTGTCTAGCCCTTGTGCACATCAAATCAATGTCTATTATTTTATTTATCATGTCGTAAAGTAAACAAGTATTTTCTATTGCTCCAGTCACGACTTAAGATGATTAGGTAGAGACCATCAATCAAATCGAATTGAACGTTTATTTGCTAACTGTACAATATAATTAAGTTGTTTCGTAATTTTATTATTAGTACTAACGTATTATTATTAGTAAGTCTTAAAAGTCTTAGTTATTGTCGTTAGTGGTGTAGCAAATTGTCCCCAAGCAGAAACATCCTTTATTTTACAAATTTTTAAACAATAAAGATTAAAACTACATTTCCAAGAATGGATTCGAATATTTGCACATTATGGTAAGTGACATTTATATCAAACGCGTCACACACAAGTGATGATTTTCTGTTAAATATTAAATACGTTTTGGGGAAAAAATGGCGTACCATTTACGAAGCGAAATGTTGGTTAATGTGGCGAATTTTCCAGCTGGCCACCTCATTTGTTTACTCGCATATTGTGAAGTTTGTGACCTATAGCATGTACTTATTATTGTCAACGGTCCACCTAGATACTCAAACAAACGCTTGGCTAACAACAACCCCCAAAGATAGTTAGTTGATATCAGGCAGACTGCATAACCTAAGCCAAAACCTTAAGCAGTATGGATTGGAATCTATACTAATATTATAAATCTGAAGAGTTTGTTTCTTTGTTTGTATCCATGTATGAAGAGTTTGTTTGTTTGTATGGTTAAAAGCGCTAATCTCGGAAACTACTGTCTCAAATTATTATTTTTTTTGTGTTGGATAGTCAATTTATCGAGGTAGGCTATAGGCTATATTAACCGAAATTAACGCGAGCGAAGCCGCGGCCGTCCACTAGTGTTGTCATATTTTCAACCACTCTCTGCATTCATAGGTCTCTACTGTTAGTCCATTCTTTAATTTTTCAATTCATTTGCAGAGCGGAATACAATTTTCACCACCCCCATCTGTGCCGCGGGTGTCGTACAAGGCGACTAAGGGTAAAGACATCGATGAGTAATGGGCAGCAGCGTTTCTCTTATACCACCTCGGATTATACTGCGATGTACGTGCCATATTGATATGGCAATAGGCTTGCCCCCTTTTACATGGGACCCAGCATAATTGGCAAATCGTGGGTGTTAATTCACCTCTGCTATCACCAGGAAATTTATTTACCACCATGTGATTTATGTATAATATTTAAAAAATAAAGACTTCTGAAACATTTCCGTGCAGGCTTGTATAATCTTTTAAACACCCCACAAACCTGCACGGAAAGAAAACATCATCCATTTGGCGGTAGTGTTGTGTGCAAAATCTTGTTGAAAGTCAATCAGCAGACGATAAATGTGGGAAGGGTGCGTCAGGTTTAAATTGATTGATTTCAAACAGGCGTTGTATTTCAATATCGAGACCGTGTACGGTGGAGCACGTATGAGCCTACACGGGGCCGGTCTGCGCGTATTCCAATCCGTACTCATATATTTTCAACAACCATCAGTCATAGGCATTAGCATTAAAGTCAATCAAATCGGAACAGAAAACCTTTTGTAGACTATTATTTTATCTAAACTTTACTTTATTACTTTATTTTATTATTTCATTACTTTATTACGTTACATTACTTCTACAGCTTCACGTAAAACCCCTCTTCTTGTAACGTTGTGTGTGGCGAGATGAACAAAAAAAAATCGTGTAACTGGAGTAAGAAAGTTTAAATTTTCGAAAAAAAAATTAATGTATCGAATTTTTTCTTACTTTATTTTGCCACGACTTGCACCCTGGACCTCTTGGCCAATAGACCTAACCGTTCAACCAAGCCGGCCGTCAAATATTACCCAGCTTATTACTAGTCCGTGTACTTAAAGGTGCTATTAGTGACATTCATTCAACCTCCAACAAATTAAATGATAGTGAGTGGCTCAAGTAAGTACGTCTAATGAGTTAAGTAACGCTCTCTGCAGCGGTTTGGTTGCCACTTTACAAGGAATCTGATTAGCGTTTACTTTATGTAATTAAATTACTTATCTGACTTGCGCTTATAGTAATAATCTAAAGAAATTCATGAAAATAATTTATTTTTAGGACCATTTAGTTTTTAGGCCGTGTGGTGACGGCATTGCAGGATAGTCACCACCCCAACTCTTCCTAGAGTTTCGTACAAGGCAACGTCAGGGAAGGAAATATACTGCGATTTTCGAACCCTATATACAGACGGCAAAAGGTTCGCCCCCTATTATATGAGACCTAACATAATTAGCCAAACGTGGATGTTAATTCGCCTCTGCTTACTCCTTCGGGGATAAATGAAAGTGATTTATATATCTAATGGAAACGTGTCAATGGAACGTCTTTGTGCCAGCCCCAACTCATCCCAAGGGTGTCGTAAAAGTCGACTTAAAGAGGTTGCCCGGTGTAGACCAATAAGCACCTTTGGGCACCTAATGATGGAGGGCAAACCACCAACAACAGCATACCCAAAGAGGTTGGTGTCAGGCATGCGGCCGGCTGTAAAACCTAAGCCAAAATCTTGAGCAGTATGTATTGGAATTTTGTCATCCCAATCACTCTATGCGTTCATCGATCTCTCGACATGGTCCTTTCAGTCTCTTTTCTTTACATTAATTCACCACTAGCACCTTTTCAAGCAAGAATCAAAAGGGAGTGGATGGTTTGATGATATCTGACCGATATGAATGGAAGAGGAAACATACTGCGCCGACCCCAGATAAACTGGGAACAGGGCAGGGAGAAGTTTGCGATTACAATTACAACATTCATAACAACTTTGTGCCTTGTTCCAAGGTTCCGGGGTCGCCGCAATATGTTTTCTTGAAGGGAAATGAGTTTTCATAAAATCCAGTGCATAGCCAACATACATTTCCGAACCAATATACAGTGTGAGGCCAACATACAGCGGCGAGCCTACACACAAGGCCAAGCCAACATACAGTGCAGGGCCAACATACATTGCCGAACAAATGACAACATTCATAACAACTTTGTGCCCTGTTCCAGGATCGGCGCAATATGTTTTGTTAACGGGAAAATGAGTTTTCATATACCTAAGGTATTGACGGTCTCTTTCAACTCGAAAACCTTACAGCAGCGTTACTTTCAAAATTTTCACCGTCAACAATAATCCCGAATCACAATGCGCGGGCACCGAATGCTTTAAGGGCAATCGCCCCTATTTGTCGGCTACACAAAGGAGCCGGTATTAATCTTCTATTGCGAGCCCCCTGCAGTTTGCATCCAGTCTCATTCATCGGTTCCTATCTTGTTGTTTCCGCCCTTGTGCGGTGCGTTACGGCTGTGCCGTTCGACGATCTCAACACAGTACCTCTAGACAGGTGGACCAACCTATTTGTACGAATAGATGAGACGATAACTCTCTCGTCCTAATGGAACGTGAATGCGCGATCATCGTATTTTACTCATCGTGCGAATTTTACTCGTACGAAGGCCTGACCAAACATATTGAACTCGAATATGTGTCCTAACTGATAATCGCACAACGCGGTCGCGCGACTCAAATGTTTGTACGCGTACAAGCGATGGTCGCATCGCTTACTCGCGCAATGAGACCATCGCGTGTTCTCGCATTCTATTATGACGATGCCTAAGCATTCCATGGATTCACCATGCGGGTGCCGGGTCTATGGTGTGGCAGAGAAAGTCAGTGGCGGCGTTTGTGACTTGTGACCCAAGTGTAGGTTTTCCGGGCCCCTTCACAACTAGTCAGCAGTCACTTTTGCCACCGCAACTTCTCTCTCTGCCTAGCCATATTTGATAAGATTTCGTGAGAGCCGCTTTTAACACACGTTCCAGTGTAGAACTTACAAAAGTTCTTGAGAAACTAACGTCATTATGAATATTTAGCTGGTATACCCCTCGCTCCTACCTCAACTTGGTTTGTATGCACCAACGATGTAGCCATTTTTTGTTCATTGATTTACGTGTTAAATCAAAGTACTTATTGGTTTGTATGTTTTTTGTAAATTATTTACCAATAAGGTAAATAATTTAAAAAAAAACACATACAATTCTCAAGGTGTTGTTCAGAGGCTTGTTACCCTATTATACAATGGCAACAGATAATCCTTTGGAAAACCGCAGAGAAAACTTAGGTATCTATAAAAAGTAAACATAAAGTGTTCTTGGACTTGTTAATAAAGTCAATGCTCGGCGTCCTCTAGAGCCGTATGTGACAAAACACAAGAAGGCGACCCTCGAATGTCTCCGCCCGTAATGCACTTTTTTTAAGTGATTTCTTTTATTACGAAGCACGGACATGAAAAACGGAATATGAAAAATCCATATCTGGTGAAAAGTGTCCTTTTACGAGCTTAGTTTTACGGTGCAATGAAATGCGGGTGATTGAATTAATGTTCCGTTGGTCATGTGATGGTAGGAAACGGCAGATGTGACACTCTTCGCAAGAGCGATTGTCATATAAAATGATAAGCTTGGTGTTGAATTTTAAGGTTTAAGACTAATGAAAATTATTCGTGTCAACCACTGCAGTGATCATAAATAAAGAAGAGACAGAAGAAGTAGAGAAGTACATGCCTCATGGAGTAGGGGGCAACCCTATTGCCATCTCACGGGCAAGTAAATCGTAGTATATTGCTAGATGGTATATCAAAAACGCTGCTGCCATACTTCTGTACTTAAGGTGGGTAGAGCAAACTCTTAATCCTAGAACAGTCTTACAAAAGTTATTCAGTTATAATATTTTGTATGTAGGCAGATATTTAGAGTGGTAAGTAAAGGCACTATCTCGTATTAAAAAAAAAATCATTAACACAGTTACGATTTCCCCGAATTTCACAGACAATTCAGCAATGCCCAAGGCTTTCGTTGGCATTTTTATCGTAATAGTTTTGGAACGTTTATGGCTTATAATGATGAAGGCAGAAAACGAATTCTGATATTCCAGTCTACATATTTTATGATCCAAGCCAATATCAGTGGATATGGAGTGCAGTTTTACGACGTTCCGGACCGTACGGTGCGTCACGGCAGAAGATAAAGATTCAATAATCTTTATAACGCTTATCTTTGTTGGCTTCCGGTATTACTTTCAATTTTTAGGGTATTTGTGTGTTCTACCTTTTTAATCTACAAGAAAAAATACATTCTAGCCCGTATATTTACTGCTTGCTGCATCTGGTTTGGAAGAGCAAAAAGGAGAAAAAAACATTCATGCAAACCCTAAATCAGTACCTGTTTAAAATTATAAGTTTTAATTACAAAAGCTTAATATATACATACATAAATCACGCCTATATCCCCGAAGGGGTAGGCAGAGGTAAATTAGCACCTACGCACCCACAAAAGCTTAATAGTGTGTAAAAGCCATAAACATGTTCACACAGACGGAAGCACTTATTGTACACTACATCCGTAGAATTAGGTAAAGTGAAAAATTATTTAATTTGAATATCTAAGCAATATCGAATAGCTTATTCGTTTTGTGTATTCTACTCCGCCGTGTGGTGACGGCAGAGTAGAATACATTGTACATATAATTGTCACCACCCCAAATCTTTCCCGTGGGTGTCGTACAAGACGACTAAGGATAAATCAGTGATGAGGAGTTGGCAGCAGCGTTCCTCTTACACCATCTAGCTATGTACCTACTGCGACTTTTGTGCCCGATAAATGGCAACAGGCTCGCCGCCTATTACATGGGACCTAACATATCTGGCGAAACGTGGGTGCTAGTTCACCTCTGCCTACCCCTTCGGGGATATAGGCGTGATTTATGTATGTATGTTATTCGTTTAATATAGCTAAATGTATAATTGCTGTAATAGTAGATTTTAGACCAAAGGCGATAAACCAAAGATTGTCTCAGATCGCAAGTATTTGATAAACATCTGAGGCTTTGTTTTTAGCGCCTAAGGTAAGATCATAGTTTTATGTTACCCCCTGATCAGGAAGTGGGATGTTCCGTACGCGTAGCGGGCGGAACATCCCACTTCCTGATCGGGCGGAACATCAGGGGTGACATAAAGTAAAATAAATGTTGCTATCAAAATATTGTGACAAGAAACAATGGAACTTAATAAAGACTTAATAAAGCTCCGTTATTTAAGAACTCATGAGGTCGATACTCACGGAAATACGATCGGATATTAGCTTGATCTTCACTAACTTCTCAGTGTGAACGTCAAATTATTGACGGTCCATTAACGAATATAATTTAAACACAGATTACAGCCAGATCAAGCGTTTATTGCGACGTGTCTTGATTTATTGCACGGGAAGCCTGCAACGTCATTGTTTGTGTGAAATGACTAGCGAGACAGGAAGGCTAATGGGAATATCATTTAGTATCAGATTGCAATTATTGCTACGTACATTGGTAATCGTGATTTGTCTGAATGCACAAACGAGTATCGAGAAACGGTTGACCAGCTAAAGTGTGATAGCTGTTCAATAATCATCATCGCCCTGCCCTTATCCCATCCTATTTGGGGTCGGCGCAGTATGTCCTCTTTTTCCATTCTCTTCTGTCACTCGTCATCTCCTCATTCACATCCATCACCTTCATATCACACCTCACACAATCCATCCATCTTTTCAGTGGTCTTCCTCTTCTTCGACATCCATCAACATTCATGTCCATAACTTTCTTACTCACATTCATGGCATCACGTCTCATAACATGTCCATACCAAGCTAAACGGCTCCCTTTCATCTTCTCTGTTACTGATAGCTGTTCAATAAGGATGAAGCTAAAAGTAATTCTGGACCTAACGGCTGCAGAGATAAGACAGAATAAAATTATCAAGACCTGAATCATGATTAAAAAGCGGCGGCACTTCTTTATATTATTACAAGGAGATGCTTTAAAGGCACCTCGTCCTACAAAAAAAAAATCGGATCGCGTTCTCAAAGAGCACGGCTAGCTTGGAATACTTCTGTCTCCACTGAGTGCCGAAAAATACATAGCATTAAAGCAATACGATTAAATAGCAACATAAATATATCAAAGGCGTCTTTGAAAAATCAACCAACAAAGTACACACAAAGCAGCTTTAAAAATCAAATGTACTCAGTAAGATTTTGAAAAGAAAATACGCAATTGAGCAGCAAAAGAAACTCCTTTGTAAGGAGAAAATAGATAGCCACAATTCGCACAGACGATCCGTTCGCTCAGCCTACTAGATCTTAGTAACAGTAAACACCCAAAGCGCATTGTGTTTTAAAATCACAAGCAAAAACCGCGCCGCCAAGGCTTGCGGTCACTGAAGCACTTCAAGTAATAACGTCGCTGAAATTTTATAAAGAGCCTCGTCTGAGAAGCGGTTGGCTTAATCCGGATTTAAAAATATTATAAAATATAAAGGAAACAGGTGACTCTAGCCAAGCGCCGGCTTATTTAAAACATGAAATCTGTTTTAGAATTGTATTTTATGAATCAGGTACAGTGCATTACGATGTTAATATATACAAAAGAATTACGTGTAACTGGTGAATTTTTGAAAATCTCAAAAGAATTATACTTATTGAGAAGTAGGCTGAAGCAGTTACGGAAGCTAAGAAATATTCGCAAAGGCTGGTTTTTAGATTGGTGACTAAAATAAATTGATCGCTTATGTGTATTAACACCACATTTCACCAGCTTAGCATAGGGAGCATGCCTATTGGTAT
This sequence comes from Cataclysta lemnata, assembly GCA_963931975.1. Taxonomy (NCBI): domain Eukaryota; kingdom Metazoa; phylum Arthropoda; class Insecta; order Lepidoptera; family Crambidae; genus Cataclysta; species Cataclysta lemnata. Next base: position 14,556,890 of record OZ008346.1, on the reverse strand, counting down.
TCACTACATCCATTCGTCATCATAAACTCTTATTACGCTTTTATGATACCCGCGGGGCTTTGATCACCACTCTTCATACATCTTCCAATTAAACATTTGTATGTGATTACTAAATATAGTATATCCAAACAATTCTAATTATATTCTTCCAAAATTTCCTCCACCTCGCCTCGCCAGTAATGATCGTTGCATCATAGTACTGCGAACTAATTTTGCGCTCGTCAATCAATTAGCAGGGGAGCGTAGTTTTGCTCTGCAACTGAGGTCAAAGACTAACCACGTACAGACAATTCACTTTATGGAATTATGAATTATACTCGCCTACATTTTGCATTCATAGTTATTTATTTACTACAGTACTGCTCGTTTATTTAATCTAAAAAGTGCATGCCTGCTATTGCTCCTGAATGATAGAGTATAAACTACCAATAGCAAAACACCGAAATGATTCCCTTTTATCTTCTCTGTAAATGGTGCTATTTTACTTTTCTTTCAATGAGCATAGATAGCATAGATAGAAAATGTTGTGGTTATTTTTAATACAACCAAAATTGAACCAAGATGTAGGCATCAAACTTCGGTTGCTGCCACCAATTAATCTATGTTATCAAGAACTTTTGCACAGTACACGGCTCGCGGCACCCTCACTTACAACTCTCTAATTTCTTCGGCTATGAGAAAAATATTAACCCCTAGCCCCCTAAGTAGATAAGATGATTTCGTTAATGTTTCCTGTTGTGTTACGTGTTAACTTTCGGTTCTTGAATACGAACAAAAGACATAAATCAAAAACGCATCGACTTACTTAATGTTCATAAACTTAGATCACAGCGTTATAAGTATTTTTTAGTTATCACATTGTTGGATTAAGTGTAAGTTTTTGTTCTACCGTTTTGTCTCGACCTTCTGGTCAGGATTATTGTTAGATTATTCAACATTGTTATAAATTTTTTCAGGGCTCATGATTTAGCTCATAATTCACAACTCAAAAATTGATATATAATGCATTTACTCGTAGACCAGCTTTATTTGGTCGATGATCTTCAGCTGCGACCTTCACCTAAATATCTACCTTCAGTGGGCGACTGACATTAAGTGTGGTTTCCATTTCATAGCCGCGATTCCAGGCCATTTTTGGGCTCCAAGCAATGTGTGTTAACATAATGAATAAGGTAAGGATTATGTCGATGACTTTCTGTCTTTGTTGTAGAAAAATCGTTGTTCTACTTGGCGTCTGTTAAAGTTATTTTATTTGACAGCTGATGAAGAAGTGGTCAAAATTGGTAGTTACGATGTCTTACGACCCAGAGCTATTGCGTTAAAATCTTTCGTAAGTTTATGTGATGGCATTTGGCGAATCATTGTCGTTTATTGATTTATGAAACATATTTATAGTATTTATTTATGTTTAATAAATTTGACCCTCACCATCCATGACGACTTTAGGCTAGACGACAGATGTCACTTTGAGAGTTAGAAAAGTTTATTTATTATTTACTTCCTTCAAATGAACGATAGACAGAATAAAGAACAAAACATTTCAAAGCAACAACATTGGAATAAGGCCGTGCGCCCAATACGCACCTTAGCCGACGTAAGACGTCAGTGAGGAATTCTCGAGTTGTAAATCTCGCTGTCAACTCACAAATCAACGTCGTGAACACATGCCCCAACTTATAATTGGCGTTGAAGTAATCAACAAGACAAACTCAGATTAATTAAACACTGTCTCAGATTAAACAGGCGAGGATGAAGAATAAACTGGGGGAGACTTAACGGAGAGATGACAGATGCGTGCCTATGAAATACGCTGGATAAATACGTGCGTATGTACTTTATCTTTTCGGGGAAAACGTTTCGCAGGACACATCGATTAAGCAACTAAGCAGATTTTTGTTAAAAACACCAACTCAAAGAAATAGATTGGTATTTCAGATTGATTGAGGGATGTGCTATTTTTGTCATCACCACATTAAAAATGACATCTCTCAATCAAAAAGCAACTCTTGCTCTTACCTCTTCCCTGCGGGAATAAGTATCAAATCTCATACTCCCAAAATTATAGTTGCCAAAGTTCCAAGGCGCAATTATGTTGGCTTCGTATCTTCAATTTTCTTTTTCATTTGCTTCTAAAGAATGTTCATAATTATCTCAAATTTCTACGGTATTAATTAATAAAGAATTCGATTCAGAATTCCACCACTTGGACCAAGAATTGAAACGTTACACCCAAAACTATGACTGTCTACCGTCTGAGATCATGCATTCTCAGAAACGAGGGGCGTCCGTGCCACGTTAACTCGATAACTCCCCCACCCAGGAGAGATTTATTAATCAATCTCCTAAACGCATTTTAACAGGCAAATTGAAAAATTATGTGTCGACATCTCACTATTGCCACCCCACAGTTGGTGTAGTTTGATAAACAGATTAATGTGAAGGTATTAGGAATTGTGCCCTATGTTTGTTTGCAGTAGAATTGAAGGGCACAAGTAATTGAACAATATTTATTACGTTTGAACCCTATGGATTTAAAGAAACCCTTTGCATTTAAATAGAAACAAAAACTATACGACAATATAACAAAAAAAAATGTTTTGTATCTAGAATAATAATTAAGCATACGGGTACGAATTGAGTAACCTCCACCGTTTTTCGTCGGTTAAAAACAGTTTTTAAGAATATTATATTGTTAAAATCAAAGGAACATACTTATTAGTTTCAGAATGAGAGAGATAAAATATAGCCATATATTATCGGGTATATCCCTTATAGAAAGAAGTAAACCCATTCCATTCTGATCATCCCCAGCTATGCTGAAGCAAATATATCGTATGTGAATTTGCTCAACTAAGCGGATATTCTATGGAAAGTTCGGGAATTGGGGTCAACTTGCACCCAGTAAATCAGTCTGTTTTATAGCTTTGAGGTTTTTCGTCATAAGAAATTCGTTATTTATGAATACCGTCGGTAGCTTTTGTTAGTGTTTCCGAATTCGTGTATTTCGATCTTCTGCCGCCTTTACGTATATTTTCTTTGTTTATTAATTTAACTTTCACCATTTTAATCAATAACGCAATGGCTTTACCACACCACAGTAAAATATAGTGTTAATTAATATCTGTCATTGAGCATAAAGTTTCAAATAATTAATTACCTAAAACATTTCGAACAATAAAAAAACACTTAGGGCCTGTTCCACTATCGGCAAGTAAGTTCTGAGTAGCTTACTTGGCAGATCATTTGACAGTTGTAATATGAATTATATGTCAATTGATATCACAAGTAAGCTACTCAGAACTTACTAGTCGATTGTGAAACAAGCCCTTAGTCAACTTAATTAAGAAATAAAGCACAGTATATTCTTTTGTTTGATGTAATATAATTTAATTATGATAGATGATAATATGAAATTAAGGGCATTGGATAGCTGGATGACTTTTTACATAAATGGAAAAGGACACATGTTGCACAGACTCCAGATATCCTGGTAGCCGGACAATACGAATCGCTTGTCAAATCAATATATTATGATATAGATGGACCTAGAATGAGAGGAAGACCGAAGAAGCGATGGATGATTTGTGTAAAAGATGATATGAGGAAGAGTTCATGTTTAGATCACGTCTAACAGAGGAGAATGGAAGAAGAAGAGATGTTGTGCCGACACTACATAAAGTAGGAGAATTGCAAACAGAAGAAGAAGCTTGTGAAATCAATTTCAAGGCATGCCCATAATGCATACCAGCAAATGTTGATTCGATGAAAAACTCAATTTCCAATCAAGCTCTGGCATCTGCATTTAATTACCAAATTCTAATGATAACAGATGAAATTCCGCCGTCGGGGTCTGAAATTGTATTACGGAGCAGTTACGAGCCAAAATGGTCCCTCGGTTACTTTAATCTGGAAACTCGGATGGAAAACGAAGTTTGGCAGCCGGATGGCATTATCTTCGCGTGTAAATAATACATGCATATTACTGGCCTGTTTATCCCCGGAATGGTAGGCAGAGGTGTATACACCTATGGGTGCATACACACCCACGTTTCGCGAATTATGTTGAGTGCCATGGTGGCGAGCCAACTAATATTAGTAGATGGTATAACAGGAATGTTGCCCATTACCCATCGCTGTCTTTACCCTAAGCCGCCTTAATACAATTGAGCAAAAGGTATTACGCGTAAAAAATATTATCAAAAGCTAGAAAAATCTGAATCTTTGAAATGATTATCACTCAATACCGCTTATATTGATATTCATCATACTATAATTTGACGATCGATATGGCGCTATGAGTCAGCCTTATTTGTTATAAAGCTGCACGTGTTCGAGTACAATCAGTAGGGGTACTCTTGGACCCCAAACATTCGGTGCAAGTGGCTGGGGTGTGGACACTGCACTTGTACGTTGGCACCCTGTGACGAACGATATGGTGTCCATTGTCCTCGGTAGTGATTTACTGCGATGGCTACGTGAATAGAAAGTCTTTATAGCGCTATCTGCTAAATTCAATCTCGGAATGCAATAGGAGTCGTTAGAATTCGGTTTGTTTTGAAGTTTATTTTGAATGTAAGGCGTGATTATTATTTAGATTTTGAGAACGTTATACAATATTTTTAATTTTTTTTAAGTCTAAAGGTTGAAAGATTAGACTAACTTTTTCTAACGACAATTTTCTTTGTACGTCATTATTTTCCTACTATGTTGTTGATTTGGGCAAACGGGCAGATTGCTGGCTATTGGCCAACAGATCCTGGATTCGAATCCTGGTAGGGTCAAATGTGTAATGAACACAGATATTTTTTCTCTTGTTATGGTAGTTTATAATTATGTACATTATACATCATACATACATAGATCACGCCTATTTTTCCTGTAGGGGTAGGTACATTATGTTAAGTCCCATGTAGCATATTTCGTGATGGTATAAGAGGAACGCTGCTGTCCAGCATCACTCATCGCTGTCACCCTTAGTCACTTTGTACGACACCCGCGGTAGAGATCGGGGGTGGTGATAATTGTATTCTGCTCTGCCGTCACCTGTCAATGATATTCTAGTAGTTCTTGCCTACTGTTGCAATTTCAATGAAATTTTCAAAAGATTTTCAAACCGACAATTTGTTTAGATTATAATCTTCTCCAAAGACATTTTTAGGCCAACCGAAAAAAGCGCGGTGGAAATGCGATCTCTCCGGATAACGGACCACCATTACACGCCCATAGCACGTGCACGCACCTCATGATGGACTCCGACACGTGAAACTCGTTACAGACAAATTTGAGCCATTAACTCTCAACCCTATAGACAATTACATCGCCGCAGGTGCCTCCATATCACAAACATCATGCCGGATTACTCGGAGGGTGGATCAATGGAATATTAATTGCGTTTAAAGAGAACCTCGGATTATTCGAATAATTGGCCGCACTATGAATACGGCTCTATGAGTTAATGCCCTATGCATTTCTGCTGTGAAGATCGTTGTTCGTTACCGGATTGCCTTTTGGGGATTTGTGGCTGTGGAATGCTAAGGTCTATCTATTCGGTCTGTTTACTATGATTCTGGTACATATATACATAAATTACGTCTTTTTACCCCCGTAGGGATGAACACCCAGAATAAAACATTTGTCGCTTTGTACTAAACATCACTTCCGTACAACTTCCTATTCCTGAATGTCAAACGCTTCATGTTTCCTTGGACCTCTTTTTTGGTAAGAAGTGAATTGTATTGAACTATACGAGTTTCATCACATTTTTTTAATTTGGTCTAAAGGAAAAAGACTGTTGAGTATTATCAGTAATAGTATAAGTAATTATTCCTGACCTTTTTCTTTAAAACGTATTATTTAACAGGTCAAAAAGAATTCTGCACCTCTTTCGTTTGAACAATACTTTGATTAGCAGAATTTTTTTTTGTTTATATATATAGTACTGGTACATTTTACGTGCACAACAAACACACCAATCAGAACATCCCTTGATTAAGGTTGCTTTATTCCGCTTCATCATCATTACAGGGCCTATTGAGAGTGGTAATTAATACGCTAAAATTTAGCGATATTATATTATAATTTAGCGATATGGCTAAATTATAATATAACCACATGACATTCGCCGCGGTCCGTCGATATCGATACATTGTGACAGTGCGTCGGAGTGAAAAGCTTACGCGTATATAATGGCCAACGGCTACATCGATATTCATAACCGCCACCGGCGACATCGACATTCATAATGGCCAACGGCGACATTTACATTCATAACGGCCAACGGCTATTTCGACATTCATAATAGCCAACGGCTACATCGACATTCATAATTGCCAATCATCGATATTCATAACCGCCACCGGCGACATCGACATTCATAATGGCCAACGGCTACATCGACATTCATAATAGCCAACGGCGACAACGATATTCATAATGGCCGACGGCGACATCGATATTCATAATAGCCAACGATGACATCGACATTCATAATAGCCGTCGAATTCGACACGTTGGCGTCGATCCACCGCAATCGCCACACCGCGGTGTGGCGATTGCGGTGGATCGACGCGAATAAAAAGCGTTCGCGTGTCAACGGAACGGAGCTGTGATAAAATATTTCTCCCTGTTTGTGAATGAAAGGTTTGTGTGGACATGACTTATTAAAACACACACATAATACATATTTGTCCCAAAGGTGAGTTGAAAGCCAGATTTACCAATTATGTTAAGGCTAGATGGTAGGAGTGAGCGTAAGATGTTTTGTTTATTCAGAGACGAAAACACATAGTATTCCATGGATTCACTGTATGGGTGTCAGATAGTGTGGTCGATAGTGTGGCAGAGAAGGAAGACAGTGGCAGCGCTTGGGGCTTATGACCCAAGTGGGGGTTTGTGGGGCTCCTTCATTGATTATTATTAATAACCTCATCACCACCAGCCCTTTAATGTCCCCACTGCTGGGGCACGGGCCTTCCCTATGGATGGAAGAATATAGGGAGATTGGGCCATAACCCACCGCGCTGGCCCAGTGCGGGTTGGTAGGTGTTAACGAATGCAAATGCAGCCGGGACCACCGGCTCAACGTGCATTCCGAATTCGAGATAGTACATTTTTGTCACCCATACAATGACCGGCTTTAGAGATCATTGCTTAGTTTACGCAACCGCAGGCCATGCGCGCTATGACACTGCGCTAGCGATCTCCTCCAGCGAACGAAAATAATCAGTAGGTGCCGCTACAGAAAAATGCAGTTCCGGAAATAAAACCCAGTGCACACAGCTCCGTTCGCGCGTGACTACGGCAGCAAGCACATTTTTCCCCTGACTACCGTCATAATCGCGCACACCTGTCACCAAGGGGAGGTGACCCGTTCCGTCACTGTCCAGGCAGCCATCCGATACCGGGGGACATGAGTGAAAACAATCGTAAACAATGCATTTTTTACGTTCGAGTTAAGCCTCACTCAAACAGCAGCGGTCAGCGGTTGCGGGAGCGGTAGCGGTGGCGGTGGCGGGCAGTTGTAACGTACAGCTTGGCAAAAATGAGTTGGATAAAATAAGGGCGCCATTTGTTTTGTTTTGTTCATTTTTAGTCAGATTACTGTTCAATTGAAGCTAACAAATTAAAATACAAATAAATCGCAAAGTTACCGAAAAATTCTAATATGAATGTATGTTTATTTAATTATTGTTAGTATTGATCTTTTTATTTATTTTTATGTCTTATTCTTGCACCTATTCCCCGTTTCCATTTCCGTAATTTTTATTTCTATCACCCTCCGTTGCCCGGAAGAGATTGCTTTTTAGCAATCAGGCCGCCTATTGTACATTTTCTCTTTTAATGTTGCTTTTTGTATGCTTTTATGTGTGTAAGTAAGAAAGAAAAAATTGAACTACCAGAGTTCGACAGCAAATCAGTGATAACTAATGCAAATAAAAATTAGTTCCATCTGCTACCGCATCAAACTCTTTTTTGTCAAACTGTAGGTAACATAAGGACATTATTCAAACCAGAGGGGCTACTCTTTAAATTAATTGGAATCGGTTTTGTGTTGCCATCTCTCTCAAACGTTGCTATCATACCTAATGAGTGAGAGTGACTAGTAGACTAAGACGATTGCAATCGGCTTGCAGAGTTAGGTCGCAGCGCGGTAAAAGTGGGTTCGGGCAAAGTGGTTCGGGTTCGCCACCGTCCCGCCACCGCTGCTGCTTCAGTAAGGCTTTACTGGAAGCAGTTTTATGGGGCTTTTGACGGTTCACTGTGAGCCACAGTTATGAATATGGATTAGGTAATTAAAACAATAACACATAAAATTTATGGATTCGACTCGCTTCTGTTTAGGTGTGTCGCATTGTTATGGTTCTTGTATTAATATTGGTGCCATTATCTTTATTGATTACTGTTATAGTTCATGCGCTGTTAGATGGTGCGCGTGACAGCTGTCATATATCTATACCTATCTTCGTCTTCCTGCCTTGTTCGCAGTTTATCCGGGGTCAGGGCAGTGTGTTCCTTTTTTAATTTTTATCGACCAGATGTCATCAAGCTATTTTGATTGATATCATCCATAACACCGGAAAGGTACTAGTGATGAATGAATGTATATAAAAGATACAGAAAGGACTATCGAGAGAGATCACAAAATTCGAATCCATACTGCTTAAGGTTTTGGCTTAAGATTTACAGCCAACCGCCTGCCGGACACCAACTTTGGATAATCTGTGGTTTGCCGTCCACCATTTAGGGTGCTCTAAGGTGCTTATTGGTCTACACAAGTGCTTAGGCTACTTACTTTAGGCTAGATAATAGGTGTAAGTGTAAAAATATTTATTTATTTTTTTACACCGGGCAATCTCTCTTATTTGACGGGTGAGATGGGGCTGGCACACTGTAAATCAGGCCAGCACGGAAGACTGGGACCCTCTACATGACCACAGATCCAAAATACGCTTTTTTTCAATCAATGGTTATACGAAGATTATAATTTCCAGCGTCACTGCGCCGCGACTCGGCCAATGCGGCAAGCACGCACAGATTAATTGACAGCCCTAAATCTGGCTCCAGACACGTTCCCAATTTGCGATTAATCCATGGCAACCTGCTTTGATGGGAAGCCAACGTTGCAGATGAAAATAAAACCCCGGGACGGCTTAAGGCCTTTGCGTTTTGAAAGTAGAACATGAATTTGGGTTATAGACGTGCACGCACCCTAATTTGAAAAATCCGAATTGGCCGTGTGGTGACGGCAGAGTAGAATACAATTGTCACCACCCCAAATCTCTCCAAGGTTTCGTACAAGGCGACTAAGGATAAATCAGTGATGAGGAATGGGCAGCAGCGTTCCTCATAAACCATCTAGCAATGTACTGCTACTTTTGTGCCCGATAAATGGCAAAAGGCTCGCCACCTATTACATGGGACCTAACATAATTGGCGAAACGTGGGTGATGGTTCACCTCTGCCTACCCCTTCGGTGATATAGGCGTGATTTATGCATGAATGTATGTATGCAACGCAAAATGAACACAATGCACATAATAATAATATTTTTATTTAAATTAGGTAACATATCGTTAAAGTACAGTCAACAGTACGTCAGACTACCACAAAATGGCAAAATTTCTCAATCTATTTTGTGATCTATTGTTACCAAGTTAAGGTTGACAATCGATTGAAGAAATTTGACAGTTTCGGGTAGTCTGAAGTGCCGTTGACTGTGCTTACTGCTTTACAGTCAGTTTCAATTGTAAGTAAATTTCAATTGTTTATAAGTTTTGATGCCAGCCAATTTTTATAATTTACTAAAAATTAGGTAATTAACTGCTAAGGTTATCTTGTATGTGAAACATTCAAACAGACCGTCAGGTAGCAATTGCTTCGTCTTTTCTTCTTAAATAAACTTTTTATTTCATGGTGTAATCAGAATGTTGTGTGTTAACAGTTGATCAAGACCAATCGATCAACTTATTACAAGGAAACTTTCTCGTAATTATGATATTTAGTTACGTATTGCGTTAAAGTGCTACTTATACAGCTATGGGTGTGAAATCACACTTATGTTAGTGCTTTTAAAAATGATTCAGTATTATAACTGGTTTTGGCATCGAATTCTCAATTGATAAGTTTCTCAGCTTCAGGGGTACGTTACGCAATTGTATTGAATAGCGTTACATATGATATTTTTTATAGTTTAAAAAATATATTAAAAGCCCCGTCTTCAGTAATCTGCTATATCAAGTCATAACCTAAACAAGTTCAGTCTGTTAAGGAATGATTGAATATGCTGTCCTTTTTATACTGTAACATCTATAAAAGGTTATGTATTTATTTTCTAGATGAAGCAAATCTACATCATTTTTATTTACGTTATTTCTTTGCGTTTTTGTCTATAATTGTATATTGACTTGATTAAAAATAAACCTTAATCAGTCTTATTTCAATTAATTGCCATCGCCTTAAAGGAAGGCATTTATAAAATTATAACCAAAGCTTTAGCAGATAGATTCAGAGATATTAAAAAGGTTTCCTAGTAAACATTATACTATACATATTCAAAAAGATCATCATCAGACTTCACTTGGAATATTAATAAATCATAACAATAGTCACTTGAAAAATATGTTCACTTGAAATTGTATTTCAAGTTAAATGTTAAAACAATAGCAGGAAAGCCTGGGAGAGGAGGCAATAATATGTTTGTCAAGGGTATATCTGGAAAGTAATGGGTTCCCTTCGATCCAATTAAGGTTAAAATGTCAAGGATCCGACTTCAATTCCAGAGCGTTCTGTGGAGGTTTTATTACTTCTTGCTCCAGTTTTAAATATAATGTAAGACCTTTTTATATTCATCTACCCATTGGATTTTTACATTTAAGCGGATTATAATTAAATCTTATGAAAGGATATTCTGCGAAATATCTTCTAATATATAAAAATCTCGTGTCACAGTGTTTGTTATTGAACTCCTCTGAAACGGCTTGACCAATTTTTATGAAATTTTTCGTGTACTTTTGATAGGTCTGACAATCGTAGGTCGTAGGCTATTTTTATACTCCTAGGTGACATGAGTATATCTCCCCCGGGAGATGCCGTCCCGCAATGAGGGAAGCCTGCTGTGCAGGTATCTTCTAAGGAAGTGCCGGACTGCAAGGCTTTTTTAGGGACGGCGAAGACCTTGTCCTCAAGACAAGGTCTTCACCTTCCTCGGTAGATACTGTAAAGGCCTGACGGCCTAGCTTAGGTCGTTCAAAAAATACAGTACATATTCTCTGTATTAACATAGGTTGCATCCATAAAAAATATTCTGATAATACTCCTGTTCGCTTTATGACAAATATTCTCCACCTGAGGCTCAAATTAATTGGGTGGGTAAAATGTATATTTAGGGGGAAATAACGAAATGGACCGATATCGAAAACTTGAAAAGGGGAAGTAGAATTCTTTCGAATCTGCTTTTGGAGGTCCACGCAGTGTAATATTGTTTAGTTATACAAACTTATGCATGCAATACTTAGAGGTATATTTATGACAGTTGGCCCAAAAGCGGGTTTTTTTGTGGACAAATTGTGTCCACACATTCAAGGGGCAATATAGGAACTACGGTTCCCATGGAATGCCGCTCAAGGGAAGGAGAATGAAGTGAGGAGGAGGTGGTGACGAGGAATTTATCGGTATTCAAAATGGGTTTACACTCAAGCCAATTTATGCAAAATATCTGCTTTACTATTCGATTTTAATTTTAAAATTATATAAATGTTAGAAAAATTAGTACAAAGATTTTGGGGTTAGAAAAAGAATTTCGAAAAATTATGATCTTGAGGCGGGAATCGAACCCGGGTCCGCTGCTATCCGGGCAGGTGCCTGACCGCTCGGCCACCCAAGACACTGTCTTGGGTGGTCAGGCACCTGACCCAAATTCTTTTTCTAACCCCAAAATCTTTGTATCTGCTTTACGCTTACTTCTCCTACTTTTCGCTGATGGTAAATCTTATTTTCAAATGTAGCTTGGTGTTGCAATAACACAATTGGACAAGATGCAAAAAATTAAAAGCAAAGACAATGGGGATCTTTTAAATCTTAAAATACCAGAATTGGATCCAAAAATATAAAAATATGTAAGAATGAATTGTATAAAAAACAAAATTCTCAAAGACCTTGACTGACAATAATATCATATGCTAAGAATAGGCTTTCCTACCAGTATGAACGCAACTCCCATTGGGTACTGCGTCTGCATGACGGAGATTTAAGGGCATATTTAATATTATATTCTTCGGCATTGACCCAAGGAAGTAAGAAGTTTCAAGTTATTTTAAGAAAAATATAGCCTAACGAATTTACCAAACAGAAGCGAATCTTGATATTAAGAGCAGGTCCAAACCATCAGATCACAGCCTCCCATAAAATTGAAACTATAAAAGAAAAGATAAAAGAGTATTAAGGATCCCTTTCATATAACTTAACCACATCAAAGACGTCATAATGATACTCGAAAGTAATACGTAGATAACGCGGCAAAAATCGACCAGACGCCCATTGCAGGGGCAGAACCAGAAACGTCAAAGGATTCTGAGCCTTGTTACGAAAGGGATAATGGCATGTGAGATGTCAATTCGCGTGTGGAAAAACATAATTTCTGTAACTGCGCGGTCGGGGCGCTTCTGGCGAACGAACGCGCAAATTGGGTGCGAAATCAAATAAAAAACCATTCCCGCGTAACTCGTAATGTTCGCGTTATTACGTCTGTGTTAAACACGCAGCCGTGTATGTTCCTATCATTATGGGTATGTCGTTTCTCTGGGAGTATTGTTGTGAACCGATTATTTTATGATAAAATTTTCTAGAAGAATCTAACTTATTATGAGACAAATAAAATTTAAAAATAGAGATGAAAACTCTTAGCATTAAACATTTAAGTAGGATTACTTTTCATAAAAGAAAAATTCGAGCAAAACGGATAAAAAAAATTTCAACAAGATACTTCTAATAAAGCGATATCTTGGCGGTCAGAAATTTACAAGAAGAGAACTTGCTAAAGATGCTCATAAATTGTAAAACAAGCAATCAGTTGCTGTAAACGTTTTAATGTTATTGCAAATTACTCTTCAGTTTTTGTCATTGTTATTACCAATTCTATATTGTACCTATATCTAATCTTAGAAACAATAACTTCAACAGTAATTCCAACTTGATTCTTTTACCTTAACTTCAACTATTTTAAGCTACATCCCCTAAGCAGCAGTCTGTTAATAAATTTGCCTTCAAATACTCGGTGCCACGCTCGGCTGACCCCATATCCGCTCACACAATCTCAATTCTCACAGGTTTTTATGCATCACCTATCCCCCCATTCGTAATCTGCCTCTCTTCCTTTGTAATGATAACCGTGGTTTCATAATGTGAAGTAGGAATTTGAAGTGTTACTCGAGAAATTGTCTTACGCTTTTTGCAGTTCAAAGGAAGATAGCAGTTTAATTTGCTTCTGTAGTGTACTTGGTTCTGCTTTTTAAATAATGCTTCAGTATGAGTTCTTTCTAATATCTTTTCAAATTCACGTTTATCATTTAAAAGTTTATGTTTAATTTATTTTTCGTATTTGTATTGTAACCTTTATGACACAATTTATAATTTTTTCCCGACTCTAATGAGTCAGAAAAAAAATGTATATATTAGCTAGTTAGGCAAAAAGGACACTAATGCTGTAGACATGAAAAATTAAACGAACTCATAAAATCTTTAATCATTCGATCACCTAGACACAATCAGTCAATACTGACCCTTGTGTAGAGAGACATTAAAATTTAATCATTATTATATTCTCATAATATAGCTGAGATTGACAGATTTAGTTTTATAATTCCACACAATATCCCTCAGTGTGCTGTCATAAAGTCATTCACTTCGCTATCGTTCATGTCGGCTTTCCCGAAATCCATCCATTTCTTATTCTTCGTCTTCTTCTTTCCCATCACCCACTTAACATCCACTCTGCCAAAGTAGGTAATAAGTTAATATTTCCGTAGGTAATAAGTTGATTAAAACGATACTAGCAAGATAAGATGTACGAAACAATTTTTACCTCACCAGTAAAGAAATTCCAATAAGTAGTTTCGCTTGTTATTCAATACTAATAATAATATAATCAATAGGATTCTTGATAGATACATAATTGCTGCTGAAATGTGATTTATTAGCAAGAAACAAAGACAAGACTATGTTTGAAGAGTTACATAATATAATGTCTGCATAAGAAACGTAATATATTATATATTGCCACTTCACAACGAAGACCTCTAGGCACTTTATTACACTTTATCAATGGCTGCTAATTACGTTTTGTCCGCACACAACCCGCCTACGCAGGTGTATACACAAAAATTAATCTCCCGCCAGATCGTCGAATTGGAGCCGACATCGATACAACCCCCGGTGGGTGCAAACCAAAACACGACGGAGATCAAAGCGACAATGAGGAGGGTGAATTTGTCTAGGTGACTACTGCGGAGGTAAACTTGCTGGATGCGCCTACTGATAATTATTATCATGAACAAGAAGCTTGCTGGCTCAGTGGCATATTGCGCTCGGCTTGTCTTTGCGTATACTGATCAATGTTTGGCGGATCATTTGATGGGTGACCATAAAGAAAGGCAAAAGGTAAGTTTGTCCCGGCTACATCTGTAGTCGTTAATACCCACCAATCAGCTCTGAGCCAGCGTAATGGGTTGAGGTCCATTCTATATTCATCCATCCATAGGGAAGGCCTGTATTAACTTGAACGAGCCTACCAGTTTTCGTTTAAGCCTACCGATTTTGTATACTCTTTAGAACAACAACTAGAAAATGACAAGGATATTGAAACTTGATCAATGGATAGAATTTTTATCTACAAATAATTTTACAAGTTGGTTTCAAGCAAGCGTCATTCTGTAAAACTTGAACCAAAATCTTGAGCAGTATGGAATGGCATATTGTCATCTATATCATCCATTCCATTACTAAGCATTCATTCAGAAGACAGTTGATTTCTCGGTTACATCGGACCGATGTGAATAGAAGGTGAAACATACGGACCCCAGATAACCAAACAGGAAGATGACGGGTAGCAACAACTATTGTGTGGAATAAAATAGAATTTAGGTATTCTTCTTCTTCTCCCTGCCCTATTCCCAGTCTATCTGGGGTCGACGCAGTATGTTTCCTCTTCCATTCATATCGGTCAGACGTCATCAAGCCATCCACTCCCTTTTGATTCATATCTTCCATCACACCGTAAAGATGTTAGTGATGAATGAATGTATAGAAAAAAGACGGAACGGACCATGTCGAGAGACCGATGGACGGAGACAGTGAGTGGGATGACAACATGCCAATCTATACTGCTCAATATGTTGGCTTAGTTTTTACAGTCAGCCGCCTGCCTGACACCAACCCTCTTTGAGTAGTAATGTAGGTAAGTATTCTGTTCTAGAAATATTTTTAAGTGGTTCATCCACTTTTACATAAGCTCTGAAATCTGGAATCGGGAAATCATTCGATCAGGCGTGCCACTTCCTGCAAATTGTAACCTTTGCTAGTATAATAAGTGTGATGCAAACGACGACGCCGCGTCTCGTCACAAAGAGACACAGCTGCGATTGGAGCTTAATGGCGACATGTTTATACACACCCAGGCAAACTTCACTGGTGTCTTGACCGGGACGTCACACTCGAAACAGCAAATCGAACTGTAACAACACGCTATTAGACGCTTTCTCGTCTGACGAACAGGGCTTCGTGTTCACATATGTTTTTTTCGCCAAAGCTTTAGAATACATTATAACCAATAGGGAATTATTTTTCAACAACCAGTAACCTATTATAGCCTTCTTTCCCGGAATGCTCATAGCAATATAATTATTGGTAAGAGGTGTAGTGTACCATTCAATTCTCATCATATTTACAATCCTTACTGCTGAAGAGACTCAGAGACTGAATCAATTAACTATAATGAGTACTTAATGTTAAAATGTAGATCATAGACCCGGCAAGAATAGAGAATTGAAATTTTTGACATGAAGTAATCATTAAAGTTAATTGACGTCTCTGAGTGCAAGCTAGGCGCCTTGAACGACATCCAGGGAGTAATTTTAATGTCCCCACTGCTAGAGCACAGACCTTCCCTAAGGATAGAAGAACATAGTGAGAATGGGCCATAACCGACCCACGACATACTCGTGGTTAATAGGCGACTGCGGAAACAGCCAGGACCAATGGCCTAACGTGTCTTCCAAGACACAATAATAGAATAGACTAATAGACGAAATTGGACTACTCGATAAACGATATATTTTTGGTCACCATTCCGATGACCGGCTTTCGCGAACGTTAGTTAGCCCACACAAAAACAAGCCACTGTGCCATCATCTTCTAGTTTGTATCATAGACATTTCGATCTAATTGTTTTACCTAATGTGTATTAGGTCAGAATAAGATAAGAAACACGAACAGGAAGAGAAGAGTTACTCAAAGTCACTCATTGTAACCAAAACACACAACATATATTAACTCTCTGATGATTCTAGTTTGAACAAAGTAATAATATTTTGACAGGCCAAAGGGTTCCGGTATCTACCCCGTCGGGACAAGTGTTTATTCTGTGGGTTACCGCCAATTCGAAACCGGATTATTTATTCAATTTATTTTATACAAACAACCATGCTATAATGGCAATTTGGTGATCTTAATACGAATTGGACGACTACCTACCGAAAGAGGGTTGGTGTCGGACAGGCGGCCGGCTGTAAAACCTAAGCCGAAACCTGAAGCAGTAGGGATTAGAATGTTGCTATCCCAATCACTCTCTCTCAGTTCATGGATCTTTCGACATGGTCCTTTCCGTCTTTTTTTTCTATTTTCTAAAAAAAAAAAAATTTAAACTAAAAACTAAAAAAGAAAAATTATTTTTTTCTACATAAAATCAATCATTGGTCTCATATGAGGTAAAAAAACATAAAAAATATTTTCTACATCTTTGATATTTAATCCAGGTCTGAAGGGGTGTCGAAATAGCGCAACTACTATCCAAGATTCTCACTGATATGAAGGAAGTGGGCGATATTACTTACGATGATGTAATCTCTGGCAGTGTAAAATTACATGTCGTAAAGTACTGACGCTTTACAACTTTATCATGATAAGGTCTAATAAGGTCTAGTATCCAGAGAACCTTTCTTGACAAGCACTAGTTCAAATAACAAATTGTTTTATCGACCATGAACGGATTCTCTTAAAGTCATCTCAAATAGGGATTCAGTGGGTACGTGACCGACCCCAGATTACAAGAAATGGACTGGAAGGTGATGATAACAGATATATCAATTCAATCTGTGGTGGTGATGATGAGTAAAGTTACTGTTTCTGAACTAAGTATGTAGTTAATGTAGTAACCTGTATCTCTAATGATCAATGCAGTCTTCTCCCTGCCCTGTTCCCAGTCTATCTAGGGTCGGCGCAGTATGTTTGCTCTTCCATTCATATCGGTCAGACGTCATCAAGCCATCCACTCCCTTTTGATTCATATCATCCATCACACCGTAAAGGTGCTAGTGATGAATGAATGTATAGAAAAGAGACGGAACGGACCATGTCGAGAGACCGATAAACGGAGAGAGTGATTGGAATGACAACATTCCAATCCATACTGCTCAAGGTTCTGGCTTAAGTTTGACAGCCGGCCGCCTGCCTGACACCAACCCTCTTTGGGTATGCTGTTGTTGGTGGTTTGCCCTCCACCATTTGGGTGTCCCAAGGAGCTAATTGGTCTACACCGGGCAATCTCCCTTAGTCGACTTTTACGACACCCATGGGATGAGTCGGGGCTGACCTATTTATTTTACGTTATTTGTTCGCTCCCAGGCCAGCATAGAAGACTAATAATCAATGCAGTCTTCGATATAATCATTGATAGATTATTTTCGATGTCCACCACTTTGGGTACAGCGGCACTTTCTAAATCCATCTCTCCCGCGGTTGTTGTATAATGCGACTAAGCGTAAATACAACTTCCTACTGGGGTCCAACTGGGGTCAAATATAGTTGTTTGTTAGTATTTTTAATACCAAATCCCATTATGGACCATACAAATTAATGTAACCTTGAGTAGTCAGCAGAAGTTTCAATTCATCCCATTCAACTGCAAAAGATAGAACTGAAGCATTGAATGTAAATGTACCACAAAGGCGTCGTTCAAAGTGGATTCCCCTAAAAGGGATAAGACACGTGTTTATACGGATGTTGAACAAACACTAGGCAACAGCTCGCAACATATGATTTGCAAGCACGTCGCGCATAGATGCAAATGCACACGAATTTGTATCATTTATGACTGTCGGTGTAGAACATTACCATTGGAGAACGGCTGGGGTAGGCGCGTTGATTGAGTGAGATCAGTTCGAGTTCTGTACGAGTAAGGCTTCCAAGTGGAATGTCTAGTGCCCAAAGCCTTAAGCACCCAAACCGTGGATACTCAAGTCAAAAATATCCATATTTGAGACTCCGAAATGTTAAACTCTTCCTTAAATGTTTTGATATAATTTGACTTTATTTAAACATAATAAAATTTTTACAAAGAAAATAAAGTCAGCAAATTGTCGAAAAATTATTGGCCTGATGCGGAAATCGAAGCCGCGTCCTCCGCAATCCGGGCAGATGTCTATAGATACCACTCGGCCAACAGTGCGATCCAAACGCGGGTGACAAAACGGGACGCCGCTCTACTCGGCTTATAGCGTTGTTTCACTTTTACAATGGGAATTGAGCCGCGTTTAGAGTTGGTGGTAAGGCCGCAGGACGTAGTAACGTATGCTAGTACTTTAACCATTCAACTTCCAGTTGTAAACCAACGGCTACCCGCTCAATCAAGAAGTATTTCTACTTTGTTATATGCTCCAAACCTGACACCAACTCAATCATTCTATCATAATATTTTATTTGGAAGAGAACACGTAGTAACTCCTTGCACATGATACTCGCACGCGTGAAAAGCGACCGATTCCACAGTATGCAGATAAACTGCATTCCGCTTATCAACTTTTGTTCCAACACTTGCATCTCTCTCCCCTAGCCTTTTATTACCGCGTCATAACGATGTTGGCTGAGCTAAATGTAAAGCGATGAAATTTCCGTCTAAAATCATAACTTTCGCATACCTATTTAAGGAAACGGAATGTTACTTGGAAATGTTACCTAAATAATTTCCTTATTAATAATCTTTGTAACAGTACAATTTCAAAGGCATTTCATTTGCGGTAGCTCAAGGGTTTCGAAGTAATTGAAAAATACTTGATCTTCTACCGCCCACAGATATTATATTCTTAAGTGTCTAGTGCCCAACGACTCTCAATTTAAAGGGTTTCTTCCTTAAATCAAATAAATTTATTTAATTATACGAAATGTGATTAAAATTATTCATATTTGCTTAAATAAGCAACAACTGATACTGTATGATTTAAAACAGTAATGAGCTTATTCTAATTTCAGGCTGGCAAGAAAGATTATGATTTATAAATATAATTATAACGCAGTAAAACTAAATCACTATAATTAGGACCAGCTCATTCTTGAGCATTTTGACAAATTTATTTAAAAAAAATGTGGACTGTATATCTCAATCGAACATAATCTCAGATAATGATATGATAATGAACTCTTGTCAACTAATTAACCATAAAATGGACAAGACGGATTCTAAATTAGACAAAGAACTAACATTATTGATGCACATTTCAAACGACAATCACAAGCCAAAGAAAGAATCTAGGACGCAAGCATACGTTTCACATTAACCCCAAGAAGCGATTCCGTTTCCGGTCACATTGAAGCTCATTTACCACGGGCCACAACACCGCATACTAAATCCACAATCGCGCGAACGTATTCTGCAAAACCCAGAAATGTCAAACCTTTTCTACCTTCACATTTCCGCGTGACAAATGCCGGTAATATCTTCGCCGTCTATCGAAGTCACAACTCGATAGCTCCGGATATAAAGAGTGCGTGACTGTGCGGGAGCAAAAATTAATACCAGGAAACTGGATTTTAACGAGCATCGGGAAACGAATGGGCGCGGAACCTTCGGTTGTCATTATAAAGTTTGTGCGGATGGGACGTTGAAATTTGATGGGGTGAAGAGTTCGACACGGTTGAGGCGTGGGTAAAAACACGTTCCTTCTCAGAAATTTTAAATCAATTTGTAGCTATTGTTTCAGAACCGATCCGATAATGATACCTACTCATTTGAAAAAATAACTGTTCAAGTGTCTCGGAAATTAACTTGCCCTAATCTTGAGTCTCCCAAACTTTTTCGTCAAATATTTTTGCACCTCCAAGTTAGCTAAAAATCTTACCAGCTTAACAGTTTTCCTTATCTTTATTTCTTTTCTTTTTCAGGCATTTTTGTATTAAATGGCCTTTGTTTTCTTTAGTTTCTACAGTTAACTAGTCCCGTTGAGAACCAACAACCGAGAATAGAGACGGCAACATCTGTTTTCACCCTAACTATTGCGAACTAAACATTGTGGGGACATGGTAGTATCAATACATCTGCTAACTAATGGATAAAACGTCAGCATAAACTAATTGATCGGAGAGAGACGTCACAATATTTGCTGTTCATTAAATTATCATTCGTATTAGGGGCTTAAATAATTTGAGAATGATTTCAGAAGTTCATTTTTATACTTCGGATACCTACTGTAATAAAATCAGTGGATACAAAACTGGTGAAAAGTGAGTTAACCCACAGATATATCGTGAGTTAACCTAACCTAACCTTGAGGTGCCCAAACTTTTTGTCACGTATATATACTAAGCCGGGCTGCCATTGTAAATTATTTTTTCGCAGTCTGACCAAAATGGAAGGTACAATCTTGAAATGTACATAAACATGACTCGAGAGAAAATGCCCGTGTTCATCTCACAATCATTCGCCCCTACCAGAATTCAACAACCCGGGACTTCTTATTTGACAGGGCTGGCCTTCGAAACACGCGTCAATGTGTCTACATTGAATTTCTCTTCAAAAAATCCGTCTTAACGGAAGCTCGCTATGTAGATTGGGTGTTGTTTATTGTCGACTTTGTTTTCTCCTAAGTGTCCATCCAATCCCGCAGCAATTTCTCGCCGCAAAGCGAAACTTAATTTGGCCTGCTAAGGTGCACTATCCCTTAAAGCGTTTTTCAAAAACACTGGTAACTCCAAAGGATTTATTCCCCCAGCGCAAACTTCCGACACCATTTGAAATTCATCCTTCACACCGTGTGATATAATAAAAATAGCGTCAGCTAAGGCTTGCATGATAAATTATGCACCCCTCGATTTCGAGATTGCTCGGTGGGTGCATTAGAGCTCTAATACTTTTAAAGGTAAACTGGAGTCAAACGTGTGTTCTGACACGTTAAGATGGAAGAATGAGATTTAGGATAAGTGCTATTATAATAATATAGCCATTACGGATGCTATCGTGATCAATGGTTGCGCGTGAATTTGAAATCACGTATCTTTATATGTTTTTATGAGCCAGTTTAACAATGTATGTAAATGTTATTGATCTAATATCGTAGGTATTACACTGGCAAATAAAAATATTCGTTGTTATCTTTATCATTATCAAAGTTAGCCTAACAAAGCTTTGTGAGCCTAAGCATTATCCCTAAATTGATTAATTGAATTAATTAATTTGAAGTTAAGAGACAGCATACTCGCACATCGGCCGTGTGGTGACGGCAGAGTAGAATACAATTGTCACCACCCCAAATCTCTCCCGTGGGTGTTGTACAAGGCGACTAAGGATAAATCAGTGATGAGGAATGGGCAGCAGCGTTCCTCTTGTACCACCTAGCAACAGCAATGTACTGCGACTTTTGTGCCCGATAAATGGCGATAGGCTCGCCACCTATTACATGGGAGCTAGCATAATTGGCGCAGCGTGGGTGCTAGTTCATCTCTGCCTACCCCTTCGGGGATATAGGCGTGAATTATGTATGTATGTATACTCACACATACCGGAAAATGCACACTTATTACTTTGCCTATGGAAAAAATGTGGTCTAAACTTATTTTAATAGTTTATTAAAATCGAGGATAATTTTAAAATTAGACTAAAATGGAGAGTTATTGGGATGACAATATTTTATTCAAATCGTATGGATTTTGATGCTGATAGTTTTGTCGTCTTTATTCGCTTCCAATTCAACATACATTTTATCAATTTATTTCCAAAAAGTTGCTTTTTATTATTTTTTGTCATCATATTTATTCATCTTCATTCAATCTACCTGCAGTGACGCTCTATTATGATAAATCAGTAATATAACCACGAATAGATCTATTTTATCTTCCACTCACCATTTCCCACTTTCGATATCAAATGTAATTCTTCTTAAAGCTTTTATATTGGCAAGCGTAAAACGAAAATGGGGAATGCTGTCATCAAAATTTGAAATTGAATGCCTTAAGTTACAAAAGAAAGCGTTAACAACAGGACTTAGGCCCGAGTTCACCAACACGTAAACAGGCGATTTTTAATTAACTGTATGTTTTTGACATTTTACCGTATGGAAGAACTGTCAAAAACTCACGGTTATCTTTTAACAGCTTGTTTTATGTGTAGGTGAACTCCAGCCTAGAATTACTGAAGTTATTGTATTTGAATGCACTTATTGATTTTAATGTTGAGGTATATTTAAATGAACTTTAACATCCATAGATATTTCATGTTTAGTGTTTTAGGTTTTAAGATACGTTGGGAACGAAAAATTCTCAAATTCTCCTTATATTCTTCCATCCATAAGGTCTGTGCCTCAGCAGTGGGGGCATTAATGGTCTGGTGATGATGATGATGAATTTGGAAGAGGGGTTATGAGAATCTTCTTCTTCTCCCTGCCCTGTTCTCAGTCTATCTATGGTTGGCCATCACGCAATCTACGCACTTTTGATTCATATCATCCGTCATGCCGGAAAGGTGCTAGTGATGAATGAATGTATAGAAAAAAGACGGAACGGTCCTTGTCGAGAAACCGATGAACGGAAAGAGTGATTGCAATAACAACATTCCAAACTGTTCAAGGTGTAGGCTTAGGTTTTACAGGCGGCCGCCTGCATGACACCAACCCTCTTTGGATATGCTGTTGTTGGTGGTTTTCCCTCCACCATTCAGGAGCCCCAAGGTGCTTATTGGTCTACACAAGGCAATCTCTCTTAATCGACTTTTACGACACCCATGGAATGAGTCGGGGCTGGCGCATTCTACGTAATTTTCGCTCCCAGGTCAGCATGGGAGGGTAATGAGAATATTACTCGCTAACTCTTGTAACTTGTCCCTTGCTGGTTCTTCCGCTTCTTCCAATTCTTGTTAGGTGGCCGATTTGATTGTGCACTTTACGGCCGCAGTAAAAGCGAGCCAAAGCAGTAAATGAACTGTGTGATAATTAGCTCTCTCGCTCTTTTAATACTTCACGTTCTATCACTACAAAGTGTTCTTGAGACACTGACATTCCTACAGCGGAATCCCTGGTTTGTTACATCAGTTCATCGAAAATCTCTAATCTGTCTCGAATCTAATCTGTCTAAATCTAAAATCTCTAATAATTTTATCAAATACACACATACATATGGCAACCCTTTTATCCTCGAAGGAATAGGCAGAGGTGAATTCACATCCACGTTTCGCCAATTAAGTTAGGACCCATGTAATAGGTGGCGAACCTATTGCCATTTTTGGGTCACGTAAATTGCAGGATGTTTCTATGTGATATATGAGGAAAGTAAATTTAAAAAAGAGCTTCTGAATTTTGACGGCCTGTTTGAAGGTCAGATCGCTGGCAATCGGCCATAGGACCCGGATTCATATCCTGGTAGGGGCAAAGTGGTCTGGCTTATGTGATATCTTGTGTAGTGAATTTACAAAAAAAAAATAGAAAAAACAACTTCAACATCCATAACACCAGTGCTTATTTTACTTAATTTTGGGCTGAATGGCTTTTGGGTCAGCCTAAGAAACATAAATTTATTTATTTAATTAATAATAAAAATTCAAATTGGATCTCCGCTAAGGACCCCTCGCAACCGCAATCGACCAAACTCTTAATACGGTATCGATCACTCTACTCATTATCATCTCCTCAAACTACACGACTTTCATCGCCTCCCACATCTTTACCGGCGATTTATTTGCAGAGATTTACTCCTCTTGTCGCCGCCGGCTGGCGCCTGCAACCCTCCCCCGATTCCAGCCATTTGCTGAATCAGCACCGTTTAATAGGGTGTAAATTTATTTATTTACCGTCACGGCCATAATGAGCATTCCTCATTTGGTGTCAACGCTTTAATTCAGTTATTAAGCTTGATGATTCCTGTGGGGTTTATGTGGAAACAAACGATAAATAGATTTTTGGGTCACCTAATGTAAGGTAAATAAATATCAAGCTATTTGAGACTGTCAAACTCAATTTCACGAATTTGAAAAGACTTTACGTTTTGTACTAGACTTTAGATGATATTGGTAGGCCCGAATTCACGATCACTTAAACAAACGATTATTATTAAACCATCGGTTTTTGACATTTTATCGTATAGAAGAACTGTCAAAAACTTACGGTTATCTTTCAATTGCTTGTTTTATGTGTTGGTGAACTCTAGCCAAAATCTTCTGTAGAATGGTCAAGCACATAATTTATAATGGTGAATTTTAACCGCAACACTTGGAATTTATGAATGGTGTAAGAAATTTGAAGATCGATGCATAGGAAACTGCAAAGAAAATAGGTCAGAAAATTGTTGACCTGATGCGAGAATGGAACCCGCGTCCTCCGCAATCCGGACGGCTACTTATACCACTCGGCCAACCTTACCTACCTACGTCGTTACAAACATCCTGGTTGACTGAGTGGTATAGGTTCGATTCCCGCGTCCGAACAAAAATTTCTGGCCTAACTTATTCTTTCTAATATTTTTTGTAACATTGTTAATGTTCAAATAAATAAAATATTATGTAATGGTTTATGAAATTATTTTAAATATAGTTAGACACTCCATTGAAATGGAATAAAAGCAAGAAGATAAAACAACAGACTCTCAGAGAACTTTTAAATAAATCGTTCAGCTTGGTTCAACATCATGAAAACATAGCGCTGGTTATATTTTCATTTTGCTCCTGTTATTAGATAAAATAAATTTATCTTCGTCTAAATTTTTGCTAGAATTGTTGGAGCTCAAACAACTTGTGCCTACTATTATTAGAATATTCTTCTAAATTTTTGCTACAATTTTTGCTGCTCAAACAACTTGTACTCAAGTAGATTACGTTGTTTTTGAGCATTTTCAGTAGTATCAGTTCACCTGTTTGATTTCAAGCACATGAAACTTCCAAATCTTGACAAACTTTTAGTGCCCAAAGCCAAATTCAAAGTTAAGTAGATAAAATAACTTGTGCAAAATTGCGTCGTCTCCCGATATAATTCAGTGGTGAGATCTTGCACGTAGTATCCATTAGCTCATTAAGGGTCCTTTCAGGCCCGCCCTCCCGGAAACCGGCGAGGGATTTGATGAATAATCGCGATTTCTGGCAGAACAACCCCCGCTCGTAAGCTAGACGTTTGAGTAATTCCGAGCAATGACTGTTGATTGTGGCGTGTCGAGTCGGGCCTAATCGGTACAACTCACTGGGCCCAGTGTGGAAGGTGCCTTTTTTGCTATGCAAATGACATTTGTGGTGTGCCGATCAGTCTTTTGGTGCAAGCATCGCCATTGTGCTTGGGTAAACTTTGTGAATCGAATTCAGATGATATACAGCTGTTTCTAATTTCTTAATTTCTTGCTTCTAACTTCTTAACAATAGAATTCCAAGTCATTTTAACGACGTCAATTAACGTTAATGATTTAAAGGATTTCAAAACTAGTCGCTATTCTTGCCGGCTCTATAGTCTAGGATTGATTGACATTTTTTGTATTAAGTATCCACTAAAGATAATCGACGTCTCTGAGTGCGGCAGTTAGTCTTCGAGATTCGTGGTCGGCTTAAAATGAAGAATTCTATTGTTAAGAGACTATTTTACATACAAAACCAACAACTTTAAGTGATCTACAAAAAATAGGTAAAAGTCAGTTGGCTTTCACAATTAATTGCACCAGCTGCCTGAGGAATTCTTTGCGTCAGTGAATGACAAAGAAAAGAATAGATTTGTGCAATGATAAAGCAATAACAGTAGGTACTGTCTATGAACAGCAAAGTATCTTGTATGATAACAATCAGAAATGTATTGGTACCTATACATAAACAAATTACTCATGCGATGCGATTATTCATAATGGCAGAGAAATACCAAATGTATCTTCCATAAAAGCAAGCAACGTAAGGAGATTTGGAATATTGCACACAGAACGCTTAACTCAAATAAACCTCCCCGACGTCTTCCTCACAATTAAACCCATAAGGAGCTTTGTTTGTTCCCATGTAACAATGATCTTGTGGCCAATATGGTGCGGCGCCGATACGGATATCCCAGGGCAAAATATTACAATTGGACGTATTCCTAACAGGCCGAGCTACACGACACAGAAAATGTAACGGGTATACACAGAACTCCGTGACTTATTAAAGCTATCATTTCCATGAAATCCGTTGTCATATTTTCACTGGAAGCTGTATTTAAAGGAGCCATTTGGGCGAGTTACGTTTTGTTCACAATTGTAATGGCTAAAATAAGTTTACATTTTTATACCGAGAGTTTAAAGAATATTTATTCCTCATTAAAACTTACAGTTTGCTTAAAATGAGATACAGACAAATCCAAATATTTAGGCATTACAGTGGTCGGTGGAATACCTTATATAATTATAATACAAAGGTCATTTTGCTTTAACGAAGCTACAAATTTCATTAGCTTATTTTTAAATGTAGTCTTATTAGGACATGATAATATATCATGAGACAAGTTGTTTTCATAAAGTTATTCTGAAAAATGTTCATTATTATAAAGGGACAGATAGAGATTTTCTGGGAAATTATTATCGCAATTAAAGCTCTCTGTGCATATTAACCAACACAAGGTGTGAAAATAATAATAATGTAGTGGATCATAAATTAAATTTCCCGTACCTTTCCGTTCATTACACGGGTCACAGGCGACCCAGCAGTGGAAACATCAATAGGCTGGTGACGTAATAATTTTGGAAACTGACATACACATACAAACACAAACCATCAAAATTACTTTCAAACATTACGTAATTACTTACTTTACAAACATCTATTCTATCAAGTGAATGATTTAATAACTCTTGTTTCTTCTCCCAAGACGTGACTAACATATAATTCACTGGTAGCTTTAAATTCAATAAGTTAACCAGCCCCCGGCTTCCTTTAAATTTAAACTTTATATGGAGCTGTACCTAATTACGGAATAGACATTATGTTCCATTTTCTATATTGATAATCTATACTGGTAAGTGTCCTTTTACAGTAGGGCTATTAGTTTCTGCGGATACTACTCTAGAAACCTTATTTGTATGAAGTTTATTAAAAATAATCGCCCTGATAATTCTATAGTAACTAATTTGTGACTGACTTGAAAATATTTATATCTACAATGGGCTGCAGAAAAATTCAATAACGGATTTAAAAAATGACTTACAGTATTTAAGGTTGTCAGTGAACACAAATTTAATTTAGTTTTTGTTTTCTACAGGTAGTACCACATTTTAGAAGATATTTAAACTTTTGTTAGCAACATTGTCTTTGCGGGCCAGTGCTTAAATATTTTCAAGTCATTCTTAGTGAATAAATGAAACTCAGTCATGACAATTAAAATCCTGGCTCAAATATATCACAAACATCACAATCTTCATAGAAACGAGGCCTAAATTGCAGATTCCAGTTCTGGGAACTTCAAACGACACAGACACCAAGCACCTAAGTCTTGAGCTTGGAACAAGTGAGATCACAGGCATACCGACGTCGCAAGAGCCCACACAAGCGTTATTCACGAGGCTTAACTAGCTCAAAACTAATATCGTAAACCAAATACTCGGAGACGTTGTTTCGAGTCTACAGGTTAGACGCGGGCTGAAGGAAATTTATTGCTATCACTACAGCGACTAGGCAATTGATCCGCGTGAAATTCACGTTGAAGTTTCTATGAGGGTGATGTGGAATATCGTCAACTTAATGTTGATAATAGTAATCTCCATGCTGACATGGGAGCGAAAAAATAACGAAGAATGTGCCAGCCTTGACTCATCGCAGGGTGTCGTAAAAGTCAAGCATCATCATCATCATCACCAGCCCTTTAATGTCCTCACTTCTAGGGCACGGGCCTTCCGTATGGATGGAAGAATGTAGGGATATTGGGCCATGTCCGGTGACATATCCTAACGGATGACCCCGGATGGCTGCCATAGTGTGCTTTGGCTGGATGCCCGGAGAGGATGTTTAGTGGTTACCCCGAGTCCCACATTCCTCTGTAGTTGCACCGTACTGCAGGGATGATGCGTAAATGCAGTTTACCTCTCCGCAAAAAAGGGATATTGGGCCATAACCCACCACGCTGGCCCAGTGCGGGTTGGTGGGTATTAACGACTACAGATGCAGCCGGGACCAACGGCTTAACGTACACGGAGGAACTCAAGATATTAAATTTTTGGTCACTCATCCAATGACCGGCTTTAGCGAAGTTTGCTTAGTACACGCAACCGCGGGCCAACCGCGCTATGCCACTGCGCTAGCGAGCTCCTCAAAAGTCGAGCAATGTCATAAAAATACAAAGCAAAATTGATTGTAGTGAATTGCAGGGATCGCAGAAATTTTGCTGACCTTATTTCGACTCGAAGTCAATGACGTTAAAGTTGACGATCGAATGGAGAAATTCCTGACCGCCTAAAGCTACTTTTCCACGTCATTTTTTTAATCTTGTCAATGTGCTTCAAAATGAATGGGTTCTAGTGGAAATAAAAAATAAAGAAATACATAATACTTACAGCATTCAAAGCTTCCATTTCGTAAGGGCTCAGCTTGTACGAAGCATCGGAGCCGACGAGACGTGGCGTTGATCTGAAACAAGGCAATATAATACACCTTTAACTAGACTATATAATTAACAACTAACTGGATCGAAATTAAATTCATAATCACAATAATTATGTTTGTAATATTAGTTCACTAATAATTGGTGACAGTATAGAAAACCACTGTCAAACATTTATTATTTGATTTTTATTTGCATTCTAATATTATACATGAGTCACGCGCATAAAATTATCGCCGAAGGGGTAGGCAGAGATTCACTAGACACCCCCAAATCGCCAACTATGTTAGGTCCTATTGCCATTTGGGGGGCCCGTTAATCGCACTAGAATATTGCTAGGTGAACATAAACGCTGTTCCCAGTTCCTCGTCAAGCCTTAGTCGCCTTGTACGACACCCGTGGGAGGGACTTGGTACTCCAATTCCTACACAGTCCTCCACCCCACTATACCATACATATTATTACAGATATTATTTGCTTAACTTTTAACAGTCTCTGTCGATAGCTTTCTGAACTTTACACTCAATGGTAGTCCTCATTATCCCATTTCTTTGTTGGTTGCAGTACGTATTTTTCTTCCATTAATTCATCCTTTCTTACATTTAATGATTACATCGGCTTATATTATTATGTTGGTAGCGTGCCGAGAACCGCAGTATAGTGTTTAATTATTTACATTCATAAATGTTGGTAAGCGAATTTATGAATATATAGCTCTGGGCTGCAGGTGGGGTGTCAGTGCGAGCGACGGTACTTATGTGGGTAATTTAAGTATAGTCTAATTCCAATGCCTTAAATTCATCAAATAAAAAAAACATTCGACAACATTATTCAACGAAGGGGTCAGAAAATTTTTGATATTACAATAATTAAAATAAAAAATACTATAATTCGACAATAATTATTATAATTATGTATCGAAATTTTTTTGTCCTCTTTTTGTTTAAAACTATTCGATTTTAATTTCAACATTATAAATGTTAGAAAAATTAGTACAAAGATTTTGGTGGTTAGAAAAAGAATTTAGAAAAACTATGGTCTTGATGCGGGAATCGAACCCGCATCCGCTGCTATCCGGACAGGTGCCTGATCGCTCGGCCAACCAAGACACTAATTAACTTGCCGAAATTCTTTCAACCTTTACGCTTTACGTTGTAAGACACCGGATACCCTCGCAATGTAGAAACAAACATTCCAAAGCAGATATTTTAATATATCTGCTTTGGCTAAACTATTCTACCCAGACGCGTGTTCGATTCCCGCATCAAGACCATAATTTTTCTGAATTATTTTTATAACCACCAAAATCTTTGTAATCTTTTTGTTTGTAAAAAAATATCTGTCATTTATACATTTATATTATCTTCAAATAAGAATCAAATTAATAATTCATCAAAAAGTTTATTTTGGTTTCTCTTACCCGCAATAGCTAATAATAATTAATTGTTAATAATTTACACCTAGACCTGGGAAGGATCAGGTTTCTGCTCGAGTTGACTTGAGCCAGTCGCCCTAGTAGGAAGTGGCAGTCGCTTTGGGGGCTATGTTATAGAGCTGTTAAAGGCCGCGGAAGGCGTTATTACCAACTGATTTAACTCAAAATGTTCGTTGGTTGTTTGTTAATCACACTCGCCGGTGACATTTCATTTTTATTGGATAAACTTAACAAACGAGCGGATCGAAAAACTTTGTAAGAATTGTAAAATAAGCCCTACAAATGCTATTGTTATCAAAACGCCCGCTGTCAGTGAGGCCCCCGCAGACGCAGGTAAGACAAATACGCTCATTTCCTGCGGAGAGCGCCCGAACGTCCGTGCCCAGACAAATTGTGCCGCGGAGCCTTATTCTGGACTTGGTGTATTGAAATTAATTTATTTAGGCCCGAGTTCACCAACACGTAAAACAAGCGATTAAAAGATAACCGTCAGTTTTTGATAGTTCTTCCTTATTGTTAATGGTAAAAAAGGTTAAATAATAAAATAATCAGCTTTTTACTTGTAAATAATATTTTTTTTTCTTTGTACAATGTAAATATTTTATCTACAATTGTCAGTTGTTTTGAATTTTTTTGTTCAAATAAAAATTCATAACAACAACGATCCGCTACTATAACCCCCGAATACAGAAACGCTAATCAAATTTGGGGCACTGCTTAAAAAGTTAAGTGGACATTACCTGTCAGAATTTGACAATTTTGTCAATATTTAAATGTTAAGCAAGACTCGAACTTTGATTAGCGTTTCTGTATTCGGGTGTAAGTCTTCCAGAATATTCTCCCGAGGAGCGGCGACCGCGGGCTGAAAGTTTGCCGTCGCCTTTATTTACGAAGCGTGTGTGCGTGTGTGTGTGGTGAGAAATTCCACTTTTTCCCGCCAGCCTTTGACTGATCGCCGTGAAATCTTCACTCCGTTTCGCCGCGGAAAATGGAGCGATGCGGGGCGTGATGCAAATGAATGGCTGTATTATACTGTTGCCGAAGTAACGAAACAATTACAACAACATAATAGAAACAACACACGATTAATAATACTATTTATGTGCTCCGCCCTGTGTAGTGATGGCAGAACAGAATACAATTATTAGGTATATTGTCACCAGTGTCACCACCCCTATCTCTCCCGGTGGTATCGTACAAGGCGTCTAATGGTAAAAACAGCAATGAGTAATCATTATTAATAAATAAATATTTTTACACTCACACCTATCATCTAGCCCAAAGTAAGAAGCCTAAGCACTTGTGTAATGGATACTAGACGACGGACATATTTTTAATATAATTATGTATATAAATGTTGAAAATATACGACATAAGCATATACACAACCATGACTCAGAAACAAACAATACTGACGATTTCTATGCAATTAGTACAAAGATTTTGGTGGTTAGAAAAAGAATTTCGAAAAATTATGATAAAGTGTAAAGGTTAGAAGAATTACGGCAAGTTAATTAGTGTCTTGGGTGGCCGAGCGGTCAGGCACCTGCCCGGATAGCAGCGGACGCGGGTTCGATTCCCGCCTCAAAATCAACATTTTTCGAAATTCTTTTTCTAACCACCAAAATCTTTGTACTAATTTTTCTAACATTGATATAATGTTAAAATTAAAATCGAATAGTTTATAAAGCAAACCCAAGCTTTAACCGAACGCACGCTTTTTGTAAAAATATCTGCTTTTGAATGTTTGAAATTTATTTCTACATTGGGAGGGTACTCGTTAGCTTACAACGTGAAGTGTAAAGGTTAGAAGAATTTCGGCAAGTTAATTAGTGTCTTGGGCGGCCTAGCGGTCAGGCACCTGCCCGGATAGCAGCGGGTTCGATTCCCGCCTCAAGATCATAATTTTTCGAAATTCTTTTTCTAACCACCAAAATCTTTGTACTAATTTTTCTAACATTTATATAATGTTAAAATTAAAATCGAATATTCTATGCAATTTATTGAATGTTATGGTGACCATAATTAATTAAGTGATAGTAAGTCAAAGAATATGTCAGCTATTATAAGAATGGAGGCTGATAGAGCATGATTAGGTAGGTGCACATTAAATATGCTTAGACATTGTTGAGCAGTGTATGCATGTATTATTTATACCTAGCCACAGAACTCAGGGTACTGAGCCCCGCCATTTTGCGTGAGAGCCATTCGTGAGAGTGACACAGGTACATTGTCGACTCGTTAACATTCCGCCAAGGTCTCACCGAGGCTTAAGCCTTAAAATATGGACAGTATCAGAGGCAAACGGACAGAAGTTAATTTTTGGCGGTAATCCGAATTTAAAAGGTTGCCGTCACCTGTCTGTGAGGCAAATGAGATCCTGCAGTATAATAAATATCCGAGGAAAAACTTAAGGTTTACCACGCCTGCCTAAAAGCCAAGTGGTTTCATACTTTTGTTTTATATGCGTTCGAATAGATAAAAACCACTCAGCTAAGCCCTCTGGTAGTATCAGTTGCTTTATTTGCCCCAAAGCAAAATTATTATATTACGTACATACATAAATCACGCATATATCCCCGAAGGGGTAGGCACAGGCAGAGGTGAATTAAACACCCACTTTCCGCCAATTACCTAAGTTAGATCCCATATATTAGGTGGTAAGCCTATTGCCATCTATCGGACACATAAATCGCAGTATATTGCTAGGTGGTATAAGGAGGAATCTGATACCCATTACTCTTCACTGTCCCTTAGTCCCGCTGGATATTAGAGGAGGTGACAATTGTATTCTGCTCTGCCGTCACACACAACATTGCTAAGAACCAAATTTATTTTCCTTAATTCCCAATAATAATTGTGGAACAATAGCGGTGTGACCAAAGAGAATACAAGTGTTTTAAGTGACATTAGCGCCAACTTGTATCTTGCTCGTCAGACGCTGTCGACTGCATTGTTCAAGCATATTTATATATTGTGTTCTTTCACCTTTTACCTTTACGGTAAAGAATATCGAACGTAAGCTCGGCATAGGGTTGTCGACTAGGCTTATTTTTTGGAGAGTAATATTTCACATATTTAACTTGATGTTGTGTTGTTTTAAGCTTACGTGGTCACTTTCATCTTTAAATTGTGAATAAACGGGATTTATACAACGTACCTGAATTTTATTATGATTTAGGTTTAGGTAATCATAACAAAATCCAGGTACGTGGTATAAATCCCGTTTATTCACAATTTAAAGGTGATGTTGTGTTACAAAATTCATCGTCACTATCAACAGCCCTTCAAAGTCTCCACTGCTGGCACGAATCTTTATTATGGATGGAAGAATAAATAAATTTGTGGTTCGAAAAACGACGTCAACGTCTTGTTTGGCTCAGTGGTACCTATCGAGTGGTGGCTATCTTAAATGCATTCCAGCCCGGCTAGCATGACCACACAAACACGATATGATATAGCTATTTGTCGGGTTAAACATACAAAAATATTTGGATTTTCCAGACTTCATGGTGATAAATGATAAATATCTTTATGATATAGCTAGGTGGTATAAAAGGGAACGCTGCTGCCCATTCCTTATCACTGATCCATCCTTAGTCGCCTTGTACGACAACCACTGGAGAGACTTGGGGTGGTGACAATTGTATTCTACTCTGCCGTCACCACACGGCCAGAGCTTCCTGTCTAGATTAAAAAAAAATAAAAAAAGGATCTAGGTCGCAGCAACATCGAGCCTCAACAATACAAAATAAAAAATACAAACTTTAACACAAATCCCCCATTCTAAGCAAGCGGGGCCTGCCTTCCTATGTGACCTTTCCACGACGGCAGTGAACTTGTCACAGTTTAATGGCATTTCGTATTACGAAACCCTAACGCGGATGGTTCGGATGGAGACAATGAAGGGGCATACCCGCACCGTTATGTACAGTAAGCGAGCAGGGCTATTGTTTGGCCTGTCATGTTTGAGAGTCGTAATATTTATTGTGATTTGTGGTTCGTACTACGGTTTGACATCCATAGCTTGGTAGGCACTTGGGTATGCGTCGGAGGCGCCTCAGTCGCTTTTTTGTTGCAAGGTGATGGCGGATCTTTTATAAATATAATTCTATTATAAAAGGGCCAGGGTCAAGAATACCCGAAACCGACGGGCATGCAAGAAGACATTAATGTGATTGGTAGAAGCGAAAGAACCATATGCAAGTTGAAAGATGGTCTCTGCCTACCCCTCTGCGAGAAAGGCGTGACGTATCATCATCATCATCATCAGCCTTTTTATGTCCCCGCTGCTGGGAGACAGGCCTTACTTATGGATGGAAGAATATAGGGAGAATGGGACATAACATAACCCACCACGCTGACCCAGTGTGCGTTGGTGGGTATTAACGACTGCAGATGCAACCGGGACCAACCGCCTAACGTGCCTTCCGAAGCCCGGAGAAACTCGAGATAATAAATTTTTGGTCACCCATCCAATGACCGGCCAACATTGCTTAGTTTTAACGCAATCGCAGGCCTAACACGCTAAGCCACCGCGGTGTAGAGCTCCTCCTCCTGTTATGTAACGTATGTAATACTACTTACTGTAATTTCTTCTAAATTTTGGCATTTTCGAATAAGTAGACTATCCCGGACCGATAAATTATTCCTCCAGCGATATTCGGTGTCACAAAAGGAAACTATTATCGCCGTTTCGGGAGCGCCAACAGTCGTACGTGATAAAAATAAACGTACCCTCTCAAGGTCGACGGTATCGGATACTCTGTGGGTTACATCTGTCACTTTGTTTATAGGTGCTGTCAGCGGTGTGCAATTTACGGTTTGACGTCAGCTCTTAGGTACGGATCAGGCTTAAAATAATAAAGTCCTTTCTGCAACCAAATACGAGTCATCAGGGTGATTCCAGAGCCCCTCTAGAGGCCAATCTATCTGTATATATAATATATGTAAACAACATGGCGACTGTCGTGTCAAATGTAAGAGTAGTTGTCAAAAATTGACATTGGTATTCTAATTGTTCGAATAGATTGTCTAGGCCTCCGGGTAATTCTGTTGTTAACAATTTCTCGATTGAAATGAATGATATTGTTGATTATGTATTTACGGTTTCACAGTTTCTATTGCTAACAGTGTGCGATGGAAGAGCCTATCGTTTCGGCTTGGCATTAATTAAATATAAATATAAATAAATATTTTTTTTTTTTTTAAATATTTTTACACTCACACCTATCATCTAGCCCAAAGTAAGTAGCCTAAGCACTTGTGTTATGGATACTAGATGACGGACATATTTTTAATATAATTATGTACATAAATGTAGAAAATATACTACATAAACATATACACAACCATGACTCGGGAACAAACATTTGTGGTCATCACAAAGTTTGCCCCTACCAGGATTCGAACCCGGGACCTCTGGGCCAATACCCAGCAATCTGAGCATTCGACCAAGGCGGCCGTAATTAGTAATTAATATCATATTCTTGGTATAGGTACTATGCGTCTTACACAGCACGTGCTGACCTGGGAGCAAAAGAACAACGTAGAATGTGCCAGCCCCGACTCAGTCCAGGGGTGTCGTAAAAGTCGACTAAGGGAGATTGCCCGGTGTAGACCAATAAGCACCTTGGGTCACCCAAATAGTGAAGGGCAAACCACCAATAACAGCATACCCAAGAAGGGTTGGTGTTAAGCGGGCATCCGGCTATAAAAGCTAAGCCGAAACCTTGAGCAGTATGGATTAGTATGTTGTCATCCCAATCACTCTCTCCGATCATCGGTCTCTCGACAAGGTCCTTTCCGTCTCTTTTCTATACATTCATACATCACTAACAACTTTTTTGTATGATGGATAATATGAATTCAAAGGGAATGGATGGCTTGATGACTTCTGATCGATGTTAATGGAAGAGGAAACATACTGCGCCGACCACAGATAAACTGGGAACAGTAGGCCTATTCCCTAACTTTTTTTGACAGTTGAAAGTGATGATCACCGAACTATTTACTTATCCATTACTACTTTTCTATAATGCTATTGTGACACTTGTCCTGTGATAACAGCAATAGTTCGGTGATCATCACTTTCAACTGTCAAAAAAAGTTAGGGAATAGGCCTAAAGGGCAGCAAGAAGAAGATATTTTTCTTATACCATCTACCAAGTTAAAAGAATAACACTATCCAATACTCAATACGAGTACAGTCTGGCTCCATAACTAGTCCGACATAGATCCCTATTGAGGACCAAACCTCTTATGACATATGAACCGTATTACTGGCAGTCGGATAAAATGATATGAATTCGCCTCAGCAGATTATTGCGGTCAGTATGGCCTGAGGATAATGGAGATAAGGAATAGCTCCGTCGATAAATATTTGCTTTTCTCTGGAGGTTTCGGCTTGGTATAGCTTTGATGAATGGCTTTGTCTTGCAGACCACCTAATCTCAATGGTACCTTATATAGATTCTTGAATAAGTATGAAAGAGACAAAAAAACGCTTTCTTGCAAAAGTAGGTCACTGCCGCACTCGGCAACATCCATTTTTGATAATGAGTACATTTACTGCCGCACTCAGAGACGTCAAATAACGTTATTGAGCACTTAACGTCAAAAAATGACAATGCAAAACTAGTCTCTATTCTTGCCGACGGCAAGGTGACGACTGCCGTATACCGTCCCATGTAATAGGGGGCGAGCCTATTCCAATCTATCGGGAACGTAAATCGCAGCAAATGGCTAGGTGAATATAGCAAGAACCAACCCTGTGACTAGTAAAGGGGGTAGTCCTAGTAAAATAAAAAGCAATTTTATTTATGCGATGTTCATTAAATTAAGCACCTATTTATGTAGGTATCTACTTAGTCAAGTCGTAATATCTACTTACTATAAATTAAACTACTAAGAACATGTATTAAAATGTATTCGAAGTCAGAAATTCTTCTGTAGAGAGTTTTAGCTTTAATCTTCTTTATTAAGTAGGTGTATGTAATGTACTTATATGAGAATTCTTAGATACAAAATCTACTACATTTCGTTGAAAGTTATTTGAAGGACACAGATAATAAAATAGTAAAAAGGTTATTCGGAGAAAAGCTCGAGTATTTCCAGAGAAATTATTTTCTTTTGAGGTTTCTGCTTTTTAACTTTAATTTCTTGAATTTCTTGCCTGGCATTTTCGGTTAAATCACTAAAACAGAGTTTGTTTTATGATTGAGATTTTATAGGTATTCTCAGCATCATAGTAGGTACACACTTTCACGATGGGTCGACATAACAATTATGGGACCTACCTACAGGGAACAAAGAATCACTGGAATAATGATTTATAAGTCGAGACGGAATAAATCATTATTTCATACTGGTTGATGAATTTCTATCAAGTCTCGAAGTAGGATCTATAAATCCACATAATAAAAAACCAGGTTCTTTCTTTAATGAATTCATAATTCGTAAAAATCTCGGTGATTTCTATTTACCCAGGATTTGGTGTCAATAGAAACGGCATATGGGGTGAATATAAACAAATGGTAGGACTGTCACTGCTACCTACGTAGGTACATAGGTATTATAAACTATGTAGGTAGGTACGGTCAATTACCATTGCTAAAACAGGGTTCGAATCATAATGAACTCGTATAGCTGTATATTATTGAACGTGAATAGAGCAATTAGATACGAATAAAACAATAAATAATTTCAATAAAATTTTAATTTTGTAGAAAATAAACTGCAATATTTTTGCAACCAGTATTTATGAAATTAAGTAACAAATAAAGAAAAACAAGAAAATAATGAGCAACTTAACCTTTAACTGCCGAGGTGGTGTCACCGTGACACCGCGCAAAATTAAACAGGAATAAAAATATTTTGACAACCAATAGGGTTATTTAACTGAATCTTTCAGTAGCTGCTTGTTTTGACTCAATCTTTTGTTAGTCGGTCGTGAACATGCGGCACGTTCACAGGTGTGCCGGCAATCGGACCTCTGGTGTCACCGTGACGTAAGGTCGGTGTTTATGTACTAATTTTGTTTTTGTGATAAAAACTTGATATTTTGTCTTATTTTTTTAGTTGGCGCAAGCAAGTATATCAGGAATCGGAAGTAAGAGATACAGGCAAACTGAATTTGGATAGCCATAGTGATCAAAATATTCTAGAGAGCTGGTTAGACGAAGAGTTGCAAGATTTTAGTGATGGTGATGATGAGTTGGTTGCTCCGGATTTTCACCTACTAAGCGAGTATAATACAGATATAGAGCAATCTGAGGAAGATTGATTAAGATTTGACCATCTAAGCTCAAAAGCAAGACCCCTCATCAGTGCGTCCGGTTTAAAATATACACGAGTCTACAATGCACCCAAAACATTTGCCCGAATTGTGCCTCAAATTATTAGACCTTAAAAATATTGATTCTTACTTGTTGATTAGTCTTCGTTTTTATTGCTTAAAACAAGAAAAGTTCATTTTTCAAAATATTTTATGACTTCCTTAGTTTTTTCAATTTTTCCGTAAGACTCAAAACTGTTTTCCTAAAAAGGAGCCATTTTTTATTTATGCTAATAAAAGTTTATAAAATTTAGTTTTATTGTTTTGATGATTTCCTTCCGAATATTTAGTTAGTAAACATTCAGAATATATACCTATGAATTTAATATATTTTTAATAAACATTTGATTTAAAACGTCACTTCAAATAGGGTGTCACCGTGACCTAACCTCGGCAATTATGTACTGATATTGAGGGTCGGTAACTAAAGGTTAAACCCGCGGCATTATTCTATCTAAAAAGGTCTCCAGGATTGGGTTTATAATGTTCATGTATAAAATGTATATCCTGGTTCCGGGGCATGTTATTTATTTTCCTGTAGAACAAAAAATGTTACATAACATAGGTAATATTGCTAAGTAGTTAATTAAAAAGACAGTGGTCGCCCTAAGCATTGTATTTCTATTAACCCATTTTTATTTCTATTGTACCCTTTTTGGTTTCTATTCGCCCCATATTACGTATCTATTAGCCCCTTTGGTATTTATTTATGTATGTACCCGTTATGAATTAAAATTACTTCGGTTAATAATGCTGTTTTGATGTTCAAATATCAATTATACATACCTTTGCATAAAAATCAATGTAAAAGAACGACTGTAACGTTCTACCAGCTAAAATCGGCACAAAATAACTTTGTTCACTATTTTTACCTAAAGTTTGAACAACGCAATACAAGTTCTAAACGCAACTGGTATTAAGACCTATGATTTCTTATTAATTTCCTATCCTTCAATAAATTCCTATCCCAGAGTTGCTACTTAAAGAAAAAAAAGTTGTAGTTTTAAAAAATAAATAGTTTAGCATTTTTTTTCCTTAAAAATTATTCACGATTCCGCCAAGAACAACTTTTTGGTTTTGTGTCTATTCACCACTCTATTTCTATTCACCTCGTTTTACGCTATGCTTATAAGCGCCCTCTACCCGTCTGCAAACTAAGACTAGACGTAAGACTTTTGTAAGCAGCGCCATCTAGTAAAGAACCCTCACTTTTCTGCGATATAGAAAGCACACGCCTGCTTACTTCGTAGCACTTCGTAGTAATGCTGTTCAGTTCTATTACTCAAGAGATGGCGCTAGCTCTGGGCTTCCTACAAAAAAAATATTTTATTTATTTATTTACTATTATTTATGTATATGTACCTACTTTAATGCTTTTGTTATATTATTATGTTACTAAAAAAGTTATGGACATGAATGTTGATGAATGTCGAAGTAGAGGAAGACCACTGAAACGATGGATGGATTTTGTGAGGAGTGATAAGTATGAAGGTGATGGATGTAAATGAGGAGATGACGAGTGACAAAAGAGAATGGAAAAAGAGGATATACCTACTGCACCGACCCCAAATACTTATCATGGGATAAGGGCAGGGCGATGATGATAAATGCTTTTGTTATACCCTAATATTACTTAAACTACACCTACCCAAAATTTTACGATTTAATTCACCAATACAATTTTATAATTAGGTGCATACCTACCTAGGTACTTAATACAGACCTACGAAAGTATACAATAGGAAAATCTTTTGTGACATTACTGATTATTTTTATAGTAAAATAGAGCTCATTATTTTTTATAGCTGCTAACTTACCGAAACGTTGAGTTAAGTTGGAAGCGCAGACTGCGCACACTGACGGTATCTATACAAAGTGACGGGGAGAGAACCAACCCCGGTGTGCCATCAGTGCGGCGCCGTTGTGGACACGGTGGACCACACGGTCCAGGAATGCCCTGCATGGGCCACAGAGCGGGCAGAACTGACCGCGGAAATCGGAGGAGACCTGTCGCTTCCTAACATAGTCAGCACCATGGTCAGAAGCGACGCCGCACGGAAGGCAGTCTCCGTCTTTTGTGAGGCGGTGATGGAGGTTAAAGAGGCCGAGGAGAGGCGCAGGGAGAACGACCCCCATGCACACCCCTCAGACGGGAGAGGACTGGACGTCGTCGGCGCAACTACATCAATACGGTCGTCCCTTAAATAAGTGGCACAGTGGACATTGGGCGGGACACTTATCAATCCCAATGCCCAGGTTTGTGACCGAAAGATGGCGCGGCGGCATACATGTTCTTTGGTATGCCGCTGCGATGGAGAGCGAGTCTGTTTAGCGGACAATGGTGGAGCGGGGGTTATTTGGGTAAAGGCCACGCTGAGGCCCTTCCCCCCGTTACACAGAAGACGAAGAACCAGGGAAATTTTTCAGTGGGTAGTTCCGGCTCTATACGCTGGGGAGTCTGGCCTACACCCCCATGGCCTTGAGGCCGTGGGAAGTGCGTAAATTGCATTTTTTTACCCTGTCAAAAAAGGGATTAACATAACAATGTAGTAGAGTAGGATTAAAAATAACAGTAGGATTTACAAAAACAATTTTAACGATAACGTGACTTTGCCTTGTAAGCTCATCAGGCAGATTTTAACGAAATTTTCAGTTAAATTAGACTGGATTGGAGCCACGAAATGTCAAACATTGCTATCGATTTTTCTATCATTTTCGAGGCAGACGCATTGCCCTATCATCGGGTTCGATTGTACCTACGTTGCATGCACCCCACAAAATAGAAATAGGGTACAATGCTGGTATACCACTCGATATATTTTTGTGTAGGTAAATACAACAACTAAATAAGTAGGTAGGGAGATACTCACCTACAGTTTTTCGAGTTAATTTTACGAGTTAATAGTCTGTTTTCTTTGTTTTGTTATCGTTTCGCGTTTTAACTAAGGGTTAAGATTAAGATAGCGATGAGTAATGGGCAGCAGCATTCCGCTTCCGCTTATACCTACCACCTAGCAATATACCTACTGCGTTTATATGTGCACTATAGATGGCAATAGGCTCGCCACCTATTACATGGGACCTAACTAAATTGGCGAAAAGTGGGTGTTTAATTCGCCTCTGCCTACCCTTTCGCGGATAGGTAGGTATAGGCGTGATTCATGTAATTCAATTGTGATAAACCGGGACTTATACCACATACATGGATTTTGTTATATTTCCAATATTTCGGCTCGGTTACATGCGCCATGGTCACGGATGACTGACCATGTAGTAACTGTGCCAAAATGTTGGAAACACAACAAAACCCAGGTACCTACATGGTATAAATCCCAGTTTATCACAATTTAAAGAATAAAAGTGGCCACGTAAGCTTAAAAAAATATAGTGATATATGTATGTTTGTAAAAAAATACAACTTTCTACCGACACAAGCATCGGACCCCCCGATTGCATCGCAGTTCGCAGTGCAGTGCGGGACTGCGTTCCGACACGTTCGCGGACAATTAGGCTCACATTCGCGCCCTACACTGGTCCCTGGTCCCCCGCACAATTTACCGCACTCTGAGATGAGGGGTTGCTTCGCTGTTTGGCCGTAACAACGCTAGGTCTGCGTTTGACAAACCACAATGGGTGTGCTTCAATAATACTTTACGCAAGACAAGCGTAAAGTATCTTTGACATCTGTTGAAATTGTGACGCCGATAGTTCGGCCAAATACGCTCGCAATCATTGAACTACTATTACTAGCGTATAGAACACACACTAGCGTATAGACACTTCAAATCGATTAATTCTGTTGTTTACAATTTCTCGATTGAAATGAATGATATTGTTGATTATGTATTTACGGTTTCACAGTTTCAGTTGCTAACAGAGTGCGATGGAAGAGCCTATCGTTTCGGCTTGGCATTAATTAGTAATTAATATCATATTCTTGGTATAGGTACTATGCGTCTTACACAGCACGTGCTGACCTGGGAGCAAAAGAACAACGTAGAATGTGCCAGCCCCGACTCAGTCCAGGGGTGTCGTAAATGTCGACTAAGGGAGATTGCCCGGTGTAGACCAATAAGCACCTTGAATTTTGGAAGGCAAACCACCAACAACAGCATACCCAAAGAGGGTTGGTGTCAGGCAGGCGGCTGACTGTAAAACCTAAGCTAAAACCTTGGGCAGTATGGACTGGAATGTTGTCATTCCAATCACTCTCTCCGTTCATCGGTCTCTCGACATGGTCCGTTCCGTGTCTTTTCTATACATTCATTAATCACTAGCACCTTTACGGTGTGATGGATGATATATGAATCTAATGGGAGTGGATGGCTTGATGACGTCTGACCGATATGAATGGAAGAGGAAACATACTGCGCCGACCCCAGATAGACTGGGAACAGATCAGGGAGAAGAAGAAGAACCGACACCTCAAATTTTTGCGCCATGCTTTGTTGCAAAGTCGGAAACGACTCATTTAGTCATTCGTTAACGTTTGTAGCTGCTGCCTTCCGAAATTGTCCACAGTATCATCGCTCACTCATAACCAAACACACGGATAGTTGCTATTCTTACAAAAGCTAAGGCGCTATTGAAACCGATGCACTGCGAGGAATACGTTGTATTGTCTTTGCGGGGTACTGCTGAGTGTTCCTTTCTCTGTCATGCAATCCGGGCAATCACTTACCCCATGACTATAATTTACGAAAAAACTGGCACAATCGATCTCGTTGTCGGGTGAAACTGCTAAAGAAGAACAAAAACTCAGAGGAGAAAACTCGAAACACCCCGAAGAGAAAACTCTAAACACTTTGAAAACTCAAAATCCTCCGAAGAGAAAACTCGAAATACCCTGAAGAGAAAACCTTAAAACACCCCAAGGAGAAAACACGAAACACGGGGTATTTAAGTAAAAGAAAACTTGAAACACACTAAAGAGAAAACTCGAATTAAATGCGGCCTGAAGAGAAAACTGGAATTAGAAGCGCCCTGAGCTTAACAAGAACTGTCTTTTTGTTTTTCAAGAACAGATTTGATGAGTGTCGGTCGATGCATGCCGGCTGCTCCATACAGGATCCACGTGTTATCACATCAAAAGGATCGCGGTGATTCTGTCCAACCATGAATATTGGGTGAGTCATTGAGCGAGAATTGCAATTAGCGACGAAACAAGAAGAGATAACAACTCAGTGCAAGATGCAGGTCGATAATATTAAACATCATCATTTTGGTTGGTAGCAGGACTTCTTTCAAGTGAAGCTAGGTTCCAGGCGAAGCTCGGTTCACCTGGAACCCTTACCTGGCCCTTATCGACGCTTACCATCAGGTGAGATGAAGGGCAAGAGCTTTCCTATCTTACATCAAATAAATAAATAATATTATTCATATTTCTGACTGAAGAAGCTCGACAGCGCCTTCGGCCCGCGATTGTGGAAAATTGGTGTGTCATTGGATGAGGGACAAAAAAAAATATTTTCTAAAGTTCCACTGGTCCGGGCTGCATCTGCAGTCGTTCATACACAAACACCAATCCACAATGGGCCAGCGTGGTGGGCTATGGCCTTTTCTCTCTGTATTCTTCCGTCTAAAGGAATGGCCTATGGCCCAGCAGTGGCGACATAAAAAAAGACTGGTGAAGATAATGATTTCTGACGCTCTATATTATCTTTGTTTTGTAATGTAATCACCATGACCGAAATCGGTCGGAGTTCATCATTGTCATCATCAATGTAATAACACGTCAAGCTACCACAAAATGTCA
Organism: Cataclysta lemnata; assembly: GCA_963931975.1. NCBI lineage: Eukaryota > Metazoa > Arthropoda > Insecta > Lepidoptera > Crambidae > Cataclysta > Cataclysta lemnata. Next base: position 14,512,311 of record OZ008346.1, on the reverse strand, counting down.
TTTTATTTTTAATCAGTACTTATATTATAAAGCTGAAGAGTTTTTTGGATGGAACGCCCTCATCTCAGGAATTACTGACTCAAATTGAAAATTTATTTTTGTGTTGGATAGGTAGTCTATTTATCGAGGAAGGCTATAATAGTGCGAGCGAAGCCGCGGGCGACCACTATTCTCGTTAAATTGCTAACTTAAGTTACGGTTTAATTTTGTAGTCGGCACTTAAGTTAATAATACGTTGCGTTTCCTAAAATCAGTAACTGCAACATCGCTAGCACAATGCTGTACCAATATTCGCACACGTGCGCACGCGCATGCTGTTAGCGCCGGAACTGAGATCAAAGGCGACCGGACGCGCCGCCATTTTGTTCAGGCGATAAACGCCGCTTTACAACTCGCAGTGGCTCTCGTGTTAGGTTCAGACCATACGGAGAGGAGAGATATAATCCTCGCGCACAGTCTCGGACGTTTTCTTACGGATCGTGTATGCTGGAGCTTGCGGGCGAGTTAACCGTTGTGGGTTACCATTCTACCGTACATGCAAGTTTGTCGCGCGAAATTTCGTCAACGATGGTCGACTAGTTATACAAGGTGTTTGGTACATGGCATACCCATGCTAATATAGTCATAAAATACTATGGTAATAGTAACTAAAAATTCAAATTTTCTTAAAATATTTTTAAAATTTTTCATAAATTTTGTTTTTCTGATTGAACTATTTGTATGAAGAATTCAATTTTTTTTTTACAAATTAAATTTTTTGATATCACCATAGTATTTATATGACTATGTTAGCAAGGGTAGGTTTTTTTTTTTTAAATACAAAGACTTGGTTAAAACACTTTTTTATGCTAGACAGGGAAGCAATTGCCCTGATGGTGATGATAAGGGCCGAACATGGAATTGAGCTTCACCTGGAACTCTGAACCACAGGCTGGCTATCTCAAAATTGTCGGAACACAATAATGGTGTTAACATTATTATTATGGCGACAGATTTTGATAATATGGTGGTAGCTAGCCAGGCGGACTTGAAGGAAGTCCTACCACCAACCTAAAAGCGACTTCGCGTGTTAACCGTTCTGGGTTATCATTCTACCGTACCTACATGCAAGTCTGTTGCGAAAGTCTAGCAAAAGACTAGGATATTATTATAATTACTTAAACTTTTAGCGGTAGAAGAAAAAACTCTATGACAAAACTGCACGCGGACGCCGTTTCGACACCGCACGGCGCTTCCCGCGTATGTTCGTGGCCGCGCGAGCATTTTTGGTCAGGTTCAAGCATGTATGCACTTTATCTTAATATGTCAAAGTTGATTTTCGAGTGCCTCAATCAAAACCTCTCCGCTGCGCTCCTCTCTGCCTGCGCTGACCCTTATGCTGCGTTTACGCATCGTCGGGGAAACCTTGTGAGCTGTTTGCTATTTGAGTAAGAGAAACGTCTTTGTTGAGGTCTATGTACCAAATTTCCTGTACTGTTACGCTACGCCTGCTTCCTATGAGATCGAGCTGAAACTTAGCCGTGTGGTGACGGCAGAGCAGAATACCTTTGCCACCACCCCCCATCCCTCCCGCGGGTGTCGTATAAGACGACCAAGGTTGAAGATGAAGACCGGGATAAGTAAAGACTGCAGCGTTCCTCTTATACCACCTAGCAATATACTGCAATTTATTTGCCCGATAGATAATGATGAGGCGAAACGTGAAAGTTTTAAATTCCTTTGAGACATTCATTTAAACTATACCCCATTCACTTAGGCTTGAGATAAAATTTAAACCATCTTGGTGTGTCTTATATTAAAATATAAAAATGTTTAACACCAATATTTCAAAGCAGCTAACAAGTTAATTTGCCTATTGTATTTTAGAATACATGTTTCTTGTTTTTAAAAGCATTTCGGAGATAAAGAAACATCAAGATTATTTACATTTTGTGTCAAGTCCAAGTGAATGGGGTATAATTTAAAACGCCACACTTCACACACCTCAAATTATTACAAAATAAAAAAAAATATTATAAAAACGTTATCAGAAATATGTTGTCGTATGTACTTGATTGTAGATCCTGAATCACTATTTCGTTGCAGTATCTCGACGTCAGGATGGCCGAGCGGTCTAAGGCGCTGCGTTCAGGTCGCAGTCCACTTCTGTGGGCGTGGGTTCGAATCCCACTTCTGACAATTTCTTTTTGGTCAGTTTTTATTTTTTCAATTAATTTTGTAATGCAGTTTTAACCAAAACTAATAGAATTTTGTATTCATTCAGTAATTTTACAGTCATAAATAAGTTATTTTTTTTATTTTAATATTTGTAAGTAAACTCCATACAAAGTTTACAAATCTATTCTTGTTCTACTACCTAGATTTTGATAAGAAATATTCATTAGACATTTTAATATTGTAGTAAACATTACCAGAATATAACAATATAGGTAATATTATTAGTAAGATAGTCACGCTTCTTGACAAAAAATAATATGTAAAAAAGTAATACCTATGACGTCAGTCTATTCAAAAATGTCAAGCAACTCCAATCAAGTGTCAACCTTGAATGGCTTACATAAAACTCAAAGTTAATAAAATAAAATTGACAAATTGTGGTATCCGACATATATTTGTTTACAGGAAGTACTACAGAAAATAATGATCTCTATCTTTCCAGACAATGCTTTTATTTATTAAAACAAAGCATTCATCTTTTAGTTAACTGTCGTCTGATATGACTGAGAACACAGTACTCAATTTATTACGATATTACTTTATCACACAACAGTAAAAGTGAATAGTTTCTTTCTATCCTGAGATCGCGTCAACGCCTGCAGAAAACCCGTCCTTATCACAACTCGATAGATCCCAATTTCAATTAATGTCGTCCCAGTTATTATTATGATTGGTTTCATACAAAACATTCCTGACATATTTAGTGCTCTGATAACGATGTTGTGTGATGATTTAATTCACTATAGCATATAGTTTTGGCGACGAAGAGAAACGTAGACCCGCGAACACTTAGCAAAACGTACAAGACAATGAATGTTATTAAGAAAATAGTGTATAGAAAAAGTTCGAAAAATTATAGTCTTGATGCGGGAATCGAACCCGCGTCCTCTGCTATCCGGACAGGTGCCTAGTTACCATCATATTTACAAAATATGTCGTCATAATAATAATGTTAATAGCATTATTGTGTTCCGACAATAATTTTCATAAGATAGCCATCAGCAGTTGTTGAGGGTTCCAGGTGAAGCTCGATTCCTTGTTCGACCCTTTGTGACTTACCATCAGGTGAGAAGTGCTAGAGCTTCCCTGTCTATCATAAAAAAAGGAAGTCCCGGGATCAAGGAGCATGCTTCTGCATAGGATGATAGACCGCATTTTAAAACTCGTATCAAAGTCAAGTTAAAGTAATTACTTGAGCCAAAGTCGTTACTCAAATTGTCATTTTTAAACATTAAACAATAATTTAAATTAAGTAAAAACTGTCTAAAGTAAGAATACTGAAACACTTAATTAGTACTTTGAGTAAGAGCTGTCTAAAGTAAGAACATTGTATAAACATGACAATTTAAATAACAACTTTTACTCAAGTAATTACTTTGACTTGACTATAGATATACAAGTGTAAGAAAAGTTTGTTTATCCAAAAGGGTTTTGTCAGTTTCTCGTGCGATTCTCCGAAAAAGTACTCCTATTAGAAGACACTTCTAGCACCGAAACGCTCAGGTCCCCTCTCTCACCAGCTCCAACGAGGGCACTTGAATGCGGCGTTTTTGCTGGAACCAACAATGGTGACTACTCGACTATGGCGACACACTCGGCACGGCCCCGTGACTTAAGTCTAAGTGGCTTGCTTCCATTCGTCTGGAGAGTCGAAGCTGTAGGAATCGTTTTTTGAGTGATACATTCTGTATTGTGTTTTCAAAGGACTATGGACCTTTAGAAACAGTTCCTAGAGATTTGTTTATAGTATGAAACCATAAGAAAATTTAGCTAGCTATTTATAATAATAACTGTGTGAGTTAAATAAACAATAACTGCCAGGAGTAGTTGTACATTTAGGAAGTCCCATTGCCTAGCAGGGGCCACTAATCCTAGTGGGAGGATAGGTTGTTTCGGAAAGATATGAATTGACAGAAAAGAACCTTGTCTCTCCGTCTTAGGATATACCTTATTACTTACTGCGCAAATATATTAGGTTGGGGAAAAAGTCTTTTCGCATTATAGTATGTATAAACTTGTAATAAAATCTCTTTGGCTATACTATTTGTATCTGGCTGGTTTTGGTATCATTGAAAGTTTAAATTTTAAAGAACATAATTCCAAATTCAAATTAGGAAAATGTGTGATTTTCATTTGTTTTTCGTACCGCCAAGATGAGTGAATCTAATGAAGAAATTCGATACATTTTAAAATTTTACTACAAAAAAGGTAAAAATGCAACGCAAGCCACGAAAAAAATTTGCGATGTTTATGGACCTAGTGCAGTGTCTGTGAGAGTAGCACATATTTGGTTTAAGCGTTTTCAATCCGGAAATTTTGATGTCAAAGATGCACGTCGCTCTGGTCGCCCTATTACAGATAAAATGGATGCCATTTTTGAAAATGTGGAGCAAGATCGGCATGTCAGTAGTTACGACGTAGCTGAAGAACTGGGAATTGACCACAAAACAGTTTTGGCGCATTTGAAAAAAACTGGGTACATAAAAAAGCTCGACATTTGGGTACCTCACGAGCTCACTGAAAGAAACCTAATGAACCGTGTACTCATTTGTGATTCTTTATTACGACGTAATGAAACCGAACCATTTTTGAAGAAGCTGATAACTGGTGATGAAAAGTGGATCACGTACGACAAGAACGTGCGAAAAAGGTCGTGGTCAAAGGCCGGTCAGGCTTCACAGACTGTGGCGAAACCCGGGTTAACTCGCAACAAGGTGATGCTGTGTGTGTGGTGGGATTGGAAGGGCATTATTCATTATGAGCTGTTACCACCAGGCAGGACCAGGATTCTGAACTCTACTGCGAACAACTGATGAGATTAAAGCAAGAAGTTGAGAGAAAGCGGCCGGAATTAATCAACAGAAGGGGTGTGGTTTTTCATCATGATAACGCTAGACCACACACATCTTTAGCCACTCAGCAAAAATTAAGAGAGTTTGGCTGGGAGGTGTTAATGCATCGGCCGTATAGTCCTGACCTTGCACCTTCAGATTTCCACCTGTTTCGGTCTCTTCAGAATTCTTTAGGCAGTGTCAAGTTAACATCACCAGAGGACTGCCAAAACCACTTGTCGCGGTATTTTGACCAAATGTCCCAAAATTTCTATAGCAATGGGATCATGTCCCTACCTACAAGATGGCAAAAAGTTATCAAACAAAATGGTACCTACATACTTTAGTTAAATGTAAATAAACTATATTAAAAAATGTTTTGAATTTTCTTAAAAAATGCGAAGAAACTTTTTCCCCAACCTATTATTCAAACTTTAGGCATTATATACATTTTAGAAACAACTTTACCTTATTCTCATATATTATTTCATGATATTACTAGTTAAATAATAATAAAAGACTCTTTGTAGCACACAAAAAATATTACAGGTAAGACTATAATCTAAAATAAAACATAAGTACAGGTACATAGGTCAAAACGTAAAATGAAATAGCTGTTAACAATAATGTACTGAAACACCACTGAGACAGAACTGACATGGGCGCATTAATGAACATAGCAATTAAGAACCTTTAAATTTGACACTCTCGACAAATTGACCGAAATAAATCCTTCGGAAAGTGTGTCATAAGTCATAAATTCATTCTCTGAAGCAAAAAGTTTATCCGGCTTCAAAGACAACGGTGGACATGTAAGCCATTCATGGTGTATTTATAATACATACTGCATTTTGTACCGAGACTGAGCGACATTCCTACTAATAAGCAGAGTCTGTGCTCTGTACGCCGACGCCTGGTCCAAGGGGTGGGAGTTTAGCGTTTTATTTTTTGGGTTTATCAATTTAACAAGACAGACTATGTGAACACGTATAACACAATAAGGTTTACGACAAAACAGTCGAATTGTGGCAAAGCTAACCCACAGTATGCTCTGCTAAAGTTTAGCTAAAAATACTATAAAAGTAACTATATTTATTAGGTCTCGTGATCAAAATGTATATATTTGCAAACATTTAAATCGTCGTAAAATTGAAACTATGTAAGTTGTTTTTTTTTTGCTATTTGAATTTTGAACAGAATGTCCATTACTCGTATTGGGCGTACGTTATATTTCACCGATTGGTTTTTGATTCGGATATAGGCGTGATTTATGTATGTATGTAACGACGTTTTTTTCCTCACATTCAAATTGAAAAGTAAAGTATTTGACGCGAGATTAAACAACCAAAATGACACTAGAACAATAGTCACGCCCGCTCTGCTCGTCTGACTTGGACCACAAGGTCGGCCGACACACGTGCGTGGCTGTTTGTATTTTCTGTCATCGAAAATGCAGGAGTTCTATACGTGTACAGTCAGTCGTAATTTAAGCTCAGAGTCGAGCTAATATGAGCTTTAACGTCCGGCCATAAAGCTCATCAGCGTGTTTAAGTAACACGGAGGAGGTGTGTGCACGTTAATTTTTTACATGCATTACCGCGACTGAACTAAAATATTTATTTTGAAAGCCGGCTAAAAGGGTGGGCATCTGGCTTAACGAATGGCTGAAAAGTTAATGTAGCATCGTGTAAACTTAACCCGTGGTCAGTTAACGTGGAGATGGTTATTAATCAATTAATGATTCACTAGTGCTACACTTATGGAATGGCGCTACCTCGCGAAAATTCAACATTTATGGATTTACTCTTATTTTTCCTTACTCCTGGTCCTGTTTATCTGAATTTTAAATATGTTAGAGTTGACTTTCTGGAAAAAAATAATAATTGATGATCCTTCTCATTCCCTTTTAATAGTTTTAAAAGCAACCGGTTGCAAGCAACCGCAAAGCAAGAGATTACTTTTAGGCAATAAATTTGCCTTTTTGTTCTGTACATGTATATTTACTTCTCTTTGCGTGCATCAAAACAAAAAGAAAGCTTACTAAAAGTTTAAAATTAAAAAGTACTTTTAAATATGGGGAGTTTACTAACTAAACTAAACTATAAGGACGATCATGATGGTTATGATGATGATATATCGTTGGAGTGTGTGGTGAATTTAAATTTTACCCAGATGGAGAAAGGTGTGAAGAAAAGAGAACTAATTATAATTAAAGAAGACACACGGTAGCCACAAAAAGATATCATAAATCCATAAATTTTGTTGTGTTTGTTAATGTTTCTGTATTTTTTTCTCATAACAAAATAATCCAAGATCAATAGTTTAATTGAATATCAAACCCTGTGGTACTGTTAGCATTTTTCAGACTAAATTCTAGGAAAATAATAACAAGTCTGTAACCCGCGGCTACAACAGGGAATTCAATTAAAATGTATGTTGTAGGTACCGCAAGTCTTGGTCGTTTTTGACTTGGCAAAATGACACTTATAACAACGGAGGAAGGTCCTCAACACAAAGTCTGCACTGAGCTTGCTGCTCCTTAGTCGATACCGGCTGGCCGGCTTGCATCATGGAGTGGGAAGTTAATCAAATCTCTATTCTGTCTGGCATTAAGTCGCAAATCAAATGCTACGTGATCAGTATCAAAGAGATATTGGGTTAGAGTTGACACATGTGTAATGCTAGCACCAAAGGACTACTAACTGCCGCACTCAGAGACGTCAACAAATTTTAATGAGTACTTAATGTCAAAATAATTCATTTTATTCTATCCCGGCAACAATAGCGACTAGTTTTGAATTGTCATTTTTTAATTGACATTAAGCACTCATTATCGTTATTTGACGTCTCTGAGTGCGGCAGCTAATCATTTTTAATTTTGATGGATTATTTTTATCAAAACAATCTTAAACTATACTGCCTAAGACAGTTTGAAGCTACACTCACACCATCTATACAACAACAGTCCTAGTGTGAGTGGGTTATGGCCAAGGAATTTGTAAATACACTGGAATAAGCTCTTCAAAATATTGACATTCAAATTTGGATTTTATTTCCAAAGCAATAAGAATTGATTGATGATTAATGAATAAATTGATAATTCCATGGCACATTCTATGCTCCTAGGCCAACATGGAGACTGAATAACATTAAAAGTAGGTACTAACATGGCTTTTCTGTCGATCTGTTTCTCGGTGCACCAAAGTCTGAGCGTGAATAACATTTTTCAAGTCACCCATCACATGCCTGTGGCAGCCCTCACGAAATGTCAGACATTTTCAGAAATTCCCGAAACCAGACACTGCACTTGTAGGCGTGCAGTTAATAAGTGAACGTATCGAAACACGTCACTAATTTATCGGGTTTGGTTTAAGTTTTCTTAATAGAATATTCTAGAACACCGTTGTTAGAGAAATGTTGTACTCGAATTATTATCGCTTCATAAATGTATTGGTGTAACCCATATCAAATTCAGTTGCTTCGAAAATATTGTTTTTTAGCAATAACAATTGACGACTACACATGCTCAGAGGGCCTACCGCCTAACTCGATTGCTGATGATAGCTATATTGCAATGCACTGCTTACGGCTATAGCAGCCATCCTGAATATTTAGGCTGCACGGATTTTGTGCCAAATTCATACAAAATCATTCGGTGATCATTCGTTCAAAGCTATTGCTAATAGTTTAGGTACATTTGGTGCGAAATGACAGCATGACGTCATAAACTATAGCTTTTGCTTTAGCAATCGAGTTAGGCGGTAGGCCCCCTGGTTACCTGTAAAAGTAAGAAAAGTTAGCAAGAATTGTAATGAAAATTAAATGAAATGAAAATTAAAATATGGTTTATTCATATAAGGTATCCTTACATACATAAATACATAAATCGCGCCTATATCCCCGAAGGGGTAGGCAAAGGTGAACTAGCACCCACGTTTCGCCAAATATGTCAAGTCCCATGTAATAGGTGGCGAGCCTATTGCCATTTATCGGGCACAAAAGTCGCAGTAAATTACTAGCCTAGGTGGTATAAGAGGAACGCTGCTGCCCATTCCTAATCATATTCAGATTTATCCTTAGTCGCCTTGTACCTTGTACGACACCCACGGGAAAGATTGTGGTATCCTTACATACACTCATGAATCGTCAAATAAATGCGTGGAACGTTGGAAAAGTGTGTGTAAAAAAAATCTAACTATTAATATCTAACTAACCTGATTTTAAATTGTAAAACTGCTGTAATTCTATATTAGGTGGCCTTATATTATATAGTAATCCAATAATAATATAAGGCCACCTAATTCTACTTTTATGCGACTTTTCTTTTTGTATATTTTGCTTTGTTTGCTCTTAAGAATATTTTCTAAGAGATTATACCAATGTTGGTTGATTCAATTACCGTATACTTAGAAAAGATACGCGATCGTGTTACTTATGTTGCCAGTTCAGTAAATACAGATAATCTCATGTTTGGGTTTAAGATACCCGATACGGTTAAAGTCGACAGTCAGGAACAGAATCGATCGGAGCTTTCGGTTTTTAAAGCGAGTGGTTTAGCTCAGCCTGCAATTGCGTAAACCAAGCAATGCCGCTAAGGCCTGTCATTGGATGGGTGACCATAGATAATATATAATCTCTTCCTTGGACGTCGTCGTTACGGCTTCCTTTCCGTTTTCTTAATAAATATTGTTCATTAGGTTTTGACTAAAAAAAATAGATTCACATACATTTTTAGCCAATTAAGTCATGTTAGGTTGAGTAGCGAGCCGAGCCAATTGCCATATAACGGAATCTCACTATATTGCTAGTTGGTATACCTACCTAAGAGGAGCCCTACTGCCCATTACTCGTCATTGTTTTAACCCTCAGTCGCCTTGTAAGTAGGAAAGATTTATCATATTTTCATTTTCATTTCATAACATACTTGGTGAAAGCTGGGTGTTAATACACCTTTTGCACACCCCATCGGGGTTAAAAAGGCGAGATACATGCATGTATGCATGTAGAAGTAACCAGCCAAGTGGCGAATCTATTATCGAAATAAAATCCATAAATCTATTTTTATCGAACGCATAGAATAGAAATGTCAAATTTTGACAGCTTTCTTACATTTGACACGACGGTCGTCAAGTTGTTTTCTCTGTAATACGTCAGTTTTATGCATTAAGAATTACTAAACCTCTCTTACTTACCGGTTAGGATAGTGCACGCTCTCTTTCGGCGGAGGCATCGGGGTGGGGATCCTCCTGCCCCCCTTCCCGCTCGCGCTCATCGTACCAATTGTCCCCAAGTCGACACTGGAAAAAAAACATTCCTTCAGCACTCTAACGGATGAGCCATGGGACTTTGCGAGCTGTGATTATTTAAATTATGCTCACTTTTTAATGTCTCTCCTTCTTATAAGTGTTTCTTTCTTATAACAGGAGGATGTTATGAAAGGACTTTCTCGAGATTCTTTTTCCTTTTTACTTGGGGAATAGTGCTTAAAACAGATAGTGCCCTCATAGTGTACCCCAGAACGCGGATCAGAAAATAAGATTCTATGGCACGACAGTAACTGTCTGACGTTGAGTATTAGTTGTATTAAAAATCGCACAGTAATAACGAAAGAAATAAGACAGAAAGAAAGATAAAACGATTAATTGTCAGCCATTAAAAGAAAAAATAAGAATACAGAAGGCGATTAAAAAACTAAAATTCAACCTCATTAAAATTATCAGTTCTGACAGTCAGTTTTCTTTAGTTTTGTCTTGTTTTATTACTATTTTAAAAACTTTAAAATTCTGAAAAAAAATTTGCCTACCGATTGATTCCCATTTTTAGAATCGATCATTTATTTTTTAATTAAACAATTAATGTTTCCTATATTGTGGTTTTACATAGTTTTATTTTATAGGTGACAAACTGATAATAGTAAACTGAAACCTGCATACAACACGAAGACAGTTATTTTAACATTTATGATTATAGTTTTCTTGTAAAGATGGAGGAGTGATAAAAGACAATGTTTAAAAATGCCAAAGAACAAAATAAAATAGCTAGCCAAACACAAAATGAAGACATTCCCTTCGTACAACGTAATACAACTTCCAACTTCAATCAACGGAGACTCCTTGAAATCCACGTGCGAAGATTATTTCCATCATCGTCATATCTATCACTACACACGACTAATAACCACGGAGAGCAAGATGAATACCAAACAGGCAAGCTTATCTCTGCACACTAGGTCGATCTTAAAACAAGGGGCGAAGGGTTACTTTCCAGTGACGCGATTGCTGCTAGTACAGTGTCGCTGCAGGATACATCCTTCAAAGCCGACGCTGTCGTCATTGTAATGGTGCTCAAAGCGCCCAATGGCTGTCGTGGTACTGTTACGGAATCTCTCCAGAAAATCCTCACAGTGTAAACAAACAGATTTTCCGCGAATGATAATTGAATGGCAGAGATAGTGCTGACGGTTGGAAAATGGAGGCTTCACAGCAACCTGCTTAAAGTCGCGATTGGGAAAGCAACGTTAACGAAATTGAAATTCAATAGCGGGGTGCTATTTCAATTAAATTCAATTATAAAACTATTAATACGTGTTAGGAAATTCAACAGTGGTGTTTGAATGATTTATTTGGTTAATTGATTTGACTATTTTCTAATATTATTGTATGCATTGTAACCAAGAACTAAGCCGGTACATAGCTGGCTGACTCATATACTTTTGTGCCTTATGTGATAAATGATAACATAGAAGTCTCTATGTAATGTCTTTACGAAAATTCGCTTCCATTCTGTACCGAGTCCGGTAACAAATTCCAGCATATAGAAATGTTATGTATGCTATATAAAACGGCTCCTAGTGTAAAATTATTGTCAAAACTTGAGAAAGAAGAAACAGAGCAATATTTAGGTTAAAGGGAAGGATGTGGGATCTGGGGAAAGTTATGTTCCTATCTGCCGTTTCGTGTATGAGAATAATTTTTAATTATAATTAATTTTTAAAAATAATTCCTCCTTAAATGAGGAGGTTCGACGTTGCACTTTTTATTTTTATTTTTGTCTGTATGCTTAACGATTTCTGTCAATTGGGAACCGTATTTCAAAATTATTACTTTAATCGATACAGAAGAGTGTCCGCATTGAGCCACCTTCTCCTACATTTTGACGCAGTTTTAGATTTATCACAGCTTGCCTTCAGAATACAATTGACGAAGATAAAGTAAGATTCTCTTTGTGTACAAAGATAATACGCAATTAAGCTGCCAGTCCAGTGGCCATTGAAACACTTGCTGACTATGCAAGTGTTTCAATATAGCCCACTTCGTTACTCCAAGCGATGCGGCCATTCATTTTCCCTCGTTCGTCTTCATCCCGAGATTTAAGTATTCTCAGCTGTACTACACAAGCGAAATGGAATGTAAGGGGAAATCTCTGGCACAAGGAAATTGGAGAGTCTGTCTGTGTGTGGCTAGAATCATTATTATAATGAGACGAAGCATTGGGGCATGAAAAATAAGCCATAGGACTTACAAAGGGAAATGTCGACTTTGATTTTCAATCTGTACTACCAGGTCATTATATAAAACTAAAGACTTTGTCCAATTGGTTTTGTAACTTAACGTGTGTAATGTAAAGTATAAAATTAACTGTTTGCAGTTACTAATCATAGCGTATAAGCGTGTATAAGTCTAGGTCAATCAATACCTATATAATGACAATAATACATTCCAAACAAAAAACAAAACATACTACCTAGTTAAGATAATATTTGAAATACACTTTCTACAAACATAAAATATATTCAAACAAAAAAGTTGAATTTCCTGCAACATCTCCAGAACGCTAAGAGTTACTTAAAGAGTTCTTTTAATTTGAGGAAACTACGGCACGAGAAGCCTCAATGAGTTCTAATTACGTTAATAGACTCTAATTTGGCTACGTTCCGGTCTTAAATGTTTAACTGCACTAAATATCAGAAGGTAGTCGTGGTAAATGACTAACTGGTAAATGACGCTCTAATAAGGTGTTAAGGCATGTTCGTATTGCTTGAGCATACATATTAGTAACCGCCATGATACGTCTGCTTCTAATGATTTTAGTTACAAAGAAAAATAGGTTAGAAAAAGTTGGAAAAACTGGAAGCAGGATTTCCGGATTCCCGCACCAAGACTTAAGAAAACCTATGAAAAAGCTTAACTAATATATTTTTCTTTGTAAAAAATTTTTATATTTATATAATGTCCAGATAGAAACTACGAAGATTCGCGGGAGCAAACATAAAAAATCGTACGGGTACGAATTAAGTAACCTCCTCCGTTTTTTCGTCGGTTAAAAAAATAATGAATTTATTGATTCTTGTTTTTTTAGTTGCATGTCGCATACTAGGTATACTCTTCATTTTGCTGGTTTTTATATATTTTATAAACGAACATAATTAGAAGAATATAGAGAGAGCAGGCCATAACCTGCTACGCTGGCCCAGTGCGGATTGGTGGGTATTAACGACTGCAGATGCACCTGGGACCAGCCGGGCTTAACGTTCCTTTCGAAGCACGTAGGAACTCGAGATAATACATTTTTGGTCACCCATCCAATACTTAGCGAACATGAGCTCCTCTATTTTGTATATCGTAAGC